>CM067368.1:54370817-54970817 GCA_034401795.1 Chaetoderma sp. LZ-2023a
TCGCATGACACGTGTGTTTTATATGCAATTTACTAAAACTGTCAAGTCAATTTGTGATAAAAGAAAGCATCACCACCGCATCTTGATCAAATAAAAAGAACACGCTTTATCTTCATTTGACGCAATTGCATAAGGCAGCAGCATATGCCCATATGTTTGGGTTACCTTAGCAACCTGCATCTTCAAACCATCCACGGTCATGATTAAGGTTGTCTGTGACAGATTGCCTCCTGAAGCAATATTTGGACATTAATCCTGAAGGTATTTTATTGTTCGATACCCGATGCGTCCGAGCAGCAGTATCTTTTTCTGGGAACATTACGGCAGTTATATAATACTATAATAACATAATATGTATATGATTTAAACTGTTGGAGGATAACAGCATTGTGGAGGCTAACAGCCCCTCTTGCGTACTTGCTTGAGTGCTTATGCTCGGATCACCTTGTCGACCAAGAACGGTTGAGATGACACTAGTTATCCAGCTTCTTGCATGATTGAGACTTGCTGGTCAGCTCAACACTGCTAGTGTTGAATGCATTGGAGTATACGATTGCCTGTGACATGCTTATGTTCGTGTCACCTTGGTGACCAAGAATGAGAGATAACACTAGTTATCCAGCTTTGTGCACGATTGACACTTGCGTGTTGGCTAAGCACTGCTAGTGTTGAATGCATTGGCGTAGACAAGATGGCTTATGACGAATGTACTTATTGTTTATCAATAAATACCTACTTTTTCCCATTTCTATTTCAGGCTGAGGCGGTGGTGGCAAAAAATACAATTTTTGTGACAATATTTAGAATCATTGGGAAATTTAGACTGCTGTATATGAAAACTCAGACCAAGAATGAAACTTTTGATTCTGCCTGCTATGCTCAAAACTATGCCAGAGCTAATTACATTGCTTTATGTCAGCCTATGAAATTGTATAGTAATGCATTGATTGGATGCCATAGGGTCATGTGCGTCTCGCATAGTGAACCTGGTGCACTGTATCTGTGCATGGCTAGGGCATGAACACTTGTCTTACAATGTCATGTAAGCGAAGTAATTCTGTAGGCATTACTGGATGGCTGAATTATATGTGAGTCTGCTAACTATGTTTAATAAATGTGACTATTAAACAACAAATCTAAACAGGAAAATATGTAGTATCCATTGATACCCTGTGCAAGGGGTATGGTGTGTGGGGGGGGGGGGGGGCAGGGCTGCGGTCAAATACTTTCAAAAGTATTTAAATACAAATACAAATACTTAGGATAAGTATTTGAAATTACTTCTCAAATACTTCTTACATGTCTTATAGAAGACCAAAGTATGGTACAGGTGTAACTCTAGTGACGGACAGACAGACCCTCAAATTACATGAGCACAGACAATCATAGATAACAAACTAAGGGTGCAAAAATGAAACAAGTACCATTTTATGAATGGAAATATTATGTAAGGAAAATATCTATGATATCAGTATCTTATTTTTGACATATTTGTGGATGATATTAATTGTATACCATATCTAGGGTCAAGTTCCACGGGCTAACCATAGTTAAATATAGTTGACAAGATCCTGGCAAAAGTTGAAATAGTAAACTAGCTAGTAAAGTTAGTCAACCAGCATCCTGAATGGTTAATGCAAAATTTTATCAAATTCAAAATGGCAGATAAGCTTTGCTTTCCACATTTAAATGCACATAAACATGTAAATATTTTAATATCTAATTGAAGTTTGACGAAATTATACTTTCTGTATCTCAAATAGATACCGTTAGACGCTTTAGCATGCTACATGTAACAAACTCATTGTCATAGCATCATAGCCCACAAAATAAGACTTTTAAAATCTGGCTTTGCTGGTGAGGCTTTCATGATTGTGTATTGTTGTATAACTGAAAATTGTAGTTGCAGTTTCAATTCCTAGGGGGGGAGTATAGAGAAAACATATTGATACAAAATCATGTGATTATTTTGAAAACAATTTGACTAGGAGTTGTTGCTGCTGTGACTGATGTATAACACATTCAAAACACTCAGAAACCAAGTTTATTAACCCTGTCCCAGACAAATTCCTGAAAAAGTAAATTCTTTACGGTATAAAACATATTCTGTTGAATATTTTGAAATTCATTTGACTGGAAGAATTAATTTCAAAACATTCAACAATTTTTCTATATGGTTGCCTTCAAAATGAGAAATGTGCAATTAATCGATGAAAGGATTGAAATTCAGAAAGAAATGGAATAACATTAAACAAGGTTTATTTATTGATTTTGTTTATTTAGATCCTTGCTGAATATTCTTAAGACTATCTCATTTAAAAACTTGCATTCAAATTGTTGCCAAAGACATTCCGATCTTTATTTAATTGTGAAAACCAAAGTTGCTGTATCCTGCTACTGTCTAAGAAAAGCAATACTATTTCCAAAATGTATACCAGTATTTCATCTACAACTACATGTAATCATTTAACATCGTTATGAAAAGGGATAATTAACTGCCATCTAAATGAATGCTATGAATATAAAATTCATGATGAAAATGGTTAACACTTGGGTATAGAGTCATGCATGCTAGTACAATGGAGGTGTCGTTAATACCTGACCAGCTCTGTCTAGGTTGCTTTGAAAGGAAATAATTGCCCAATCCATTACTGATAAGACATGTGACATGTGAGTTTCTTACTCAGACTCAGTTATCTATCACAGTGTTATGCTGTTAACCCTTTAACCCTTTAACACTCATATCAGCCAAAAACGGCTTCAGAACTGGTCTTGAGAAATGTCCATCTACAGGCCAAGAGAAGTCTATTTTTTAAGATTATGACTGGAATGACTGGCTCAATAACAGAGCCAGTCATTCCAGGAGTAAATTCTCAACAATTAGTGGAGCGGATATGTGACCAGGGTGTGCACTTCTGGAAATAAGCATGAAACTTTGCCCATGGGTTTTTTTTAGTATGCCGATTTAAAAAATAGCGGGAACCTGCTACGTCACTCCAACCTTTCCCGCCAAAAATTTAAAATTCAAAATGGCCACCACAACACACATTTTTGCCCATTAATTGGCTCTAAGTGGCCCGATTATCATAATATTGGTGTCTATACTTATGTTTTCCAGGTCAAAGAATCCGATAGAGCAAATGTGAACTAACATAAGACATTTTCATGGTGAAAATTTAAAAAATGTCCATTCTGTTAATTTATGGCAAATTAATGATAGACATTTTAAAATAAAAATTCACCATGAAAAATTCTATCATGTTAGCTCGCATGTATTCTATTGGATTCATTGCCCTCAATAGCATAGGTATACATACCAAGATCATGGTAATCTGGGCACTTAGACAGAATTTATGGGCAAAAGCAGCCTACAATTCCTTAGATCACAGCATCAACAAACATTTGTTCCCTATGTGGAGTCACTTGCAAAGATTAGTCCATGGATGTTTGCTCTTGACCACTATCACTACACTCACTGAATAACAGTTCATGTAAGAGACCTACTTGCACTCGAGGATAACTGCCCTACCACGCATGCACAGTTCCTCAAAGGCAACTTTGTTACGCAGAAAACAAGACACAAATTCTCAGCCCTTGCGCACGATCAAGTTCATGAACAGCTGAATGCAATGGTGAAGGGAAACGGAGGCGTAATAGGAATTACTGAAAATGAACCAGCACTGACATGGTGGATGGTGGCAGGCCCAGAAAGAGCTAGACTCTTATTGGAGTATGCAGACAAACATTCTATGAAGAATGGCACAAAACCACACCATGAACAAATTCCAAGTGTGCAGAAGACATTCCTTTCTCAAGTCAAGAGGGTCACTGATGCGATAGAGGAACGTGGCAATCCGTTTGCTGATACAAGCACAGAACCCTATGCACTTGATAGTAATGTGATAATGCCCGCGAGTGTGGTCCATACTATAAGGAACGCCGGAAACATAGGAATGACACAATATCAGAAATTTGTTGAGGAGCGTGCCAAGGACAATATCACTGCATTCAATGACACCATACACAAAAACAGTCTTCCTCTGTTAAATTCTAGTTCAGCAGACACTTGTGAAGCCCGCTTCCAAAATCTCCAACATTCAAAATGATGTTCAGCTCTTCTCTCGGATGTATATATCATGTCAAGCTAGAGACAGTGATATGGATGCCTTCTTCAGGCATGAAAATCATGCTTGGCTTCCATCGTTGGTGTCAAATAGCACCATTCACCAAACAAACAAATCTGACTTGATGGAATGCTTGGATTCATTGGTACCTCAATCGGAATGTGTTCCAAACGTTGATGTCACATACTTGATACGAAGAAATCACAAATTTGTGTCATAACATTCCAGGACTATTGGCAACTAGTGTTCTTGCCCTATATAGAACGTGTTCTCCAAGATGTTGTACGCATAGATGTTGTTTGGGATGTCTACAAAGAGGATAGCCTAAAGGCACAAACATGGCAAAACCGTGGATCTGGTAACCATCTTCGGGTCTCCAACACAAACATTCTAGCTAACTGGAAGAACTTCCTTCGTTCTGATTCAAACAAAGATATTCTGTTCCAACTGCTAGCTAATGCAATCCAAGAGTTTCAACACACACACACACACCCCACACACACCCACCCCCACCCCACAAGGGAAGCAAGTCATCTCTACACATGGCCAGAATGCGGTATCATCTCCAATAGCCAACTTATCAGACTTGTCCAGCACTCACGAGAAAGTTGACACGTGGCTCCTGTTTCATTCTTCTCATGCGTTCCATCATGGACTTACCAAACTAATGATACATGCAACAGATACTGATGTGGCGGTTCTCGAAGTTGCTGTGTCAAGTGTTCTACAGGACTGTGAAATTTGGGTAGCATTTGGTCATGGTTCTAAATTACGTCACCCCCCCCCCACCCCCCGTCACCTAATTGCAGCTGAATTAGGCAATAATGCATCATGGGGTCTTTTGTTTATGCAGGCAATATCCTGGTGTGACACAGTTTTTGCCTTCTACGGAATTGGTAAGAGAACAGCATGGACTGTTTGGCGCAGTATGCCTCAACTCGAACCTATTTTTGTGCGCTTATCTCATGCTCCAAGCCAGATATCTCCCCCCCCCCATGACCAAATAACTTGTATCAGTGAACATCAGAGCTCAGCCATGTTAATGATGCCAGGAAACAGTTATTCACTCAAAATCGCAAGATAGAACACATCCCTCCGACATTAAATGCTTTAGAACAGCATGTGAAACGGGCTGATTATCAGGCAGGGCACATCTGAGGACAGTCACTTATAGGAGAGCCACATGTTTCGACGCCAGATTTGTGGTGCTGGGAGAGAATCAGAGATGATTCCCTGTGGACTCCATGCTGAACCACTCTTCCAGAGGCAGCCAAAGGTTGTCAGGAATTGTTGAAATGTGGATTCAAAAAAGCTTGTACAAAAAGATGCATGTGTGTCAAAGCAAATCCCAGGTGCACACAGTTGTGCTTCTGTTCGGGGCAGCGTAACAGAATAAGAAAGCAAACATGAACATATGAGATATTCACAGAGATAATTTAATAATGTTTATGCAGAATGTATGACACGCCATTGCAAATTTGATATATACAGTTTTAGTGATGCGTATGTGACCTAGAGTGTGTTAGTTTAGAATAATGTGTACAGTATGTCCAATGGGACTAGAAAACGGTCCGACAATTGTACAGCTGTGGGTAAGTGTCACCCTGCAGCTTAGTAATTTTTTTTTTTTTTTAATATATAGTTTACTGTCGCCGGTTATTAATTATTTTTCACACAGCATATGCTAAGCCACTGCACGACTGGTTTCGTCCTTACTAATATTGAACCCACGGTTTTGTGATTGCGAACAATTGTTCAGTTCATGTGCGGGTCTATTTCCTTTGAAGGTTGTATGAAGGAAGATAGTGGTTACGTCAGAGGTGTTCTCGTACATACTCGAGTATCCATCGAACGTTGGATTAATACTTGTGCCTTTACTGGTGTATATTTATTAAAGCAGTGTATGTAATATATCACTCGGATTACCTTTCATTTCTTGGATATACATACAAGTGCAAAACCCCTATTGTGAGAATTATATATGAGAAAAACACTTAATTTCAGTGTATTGTAATTAGGATGTAAGCTGATATTATTGTAATGTTTCTATTAGATTCCCTGACCTAAAACATATATATAGACACCAAGATCATGGTAGTCGGGGCACTTAGAGCCGATTTATGGGCAAAAACGTGTTTTGTGGCGGCCATTTTGAATTAAAAATTTTTGGCGGTTAAACTCGGAGTGAAGTGGTTCCGGCAATTTTTCAAATCTGCATACTTTAACACACTCCCCCCCCCCCCCCCAAGGCAAAGTTTTATGCTCCTTTCCAGAAGTGCACACCTGAAGCAAAAAATGTCACATCCGCTCCACTAAATAGGCTTTTCTCTTGGTCTGCAAATGGACATTTTATGAGAAATTTGAAATTTTCTTGAAGAAATTTAAGTGTTAAAAGGTTAATGGTCAATCCAGCTCAAGAGGGTCTCTGCATTGGTCTTGAATATTGCCCATTTACAAGCCAAGAGAAGACTATTTTTGAAACTTTACCACTGGAATGACTGGCTTTATAAGGAAGCTAGTCATTCCAGTGGACTGGGATATATTTATTGAAACAAGGTTTTTAAAATTTCGGTATGAATGGGATAGCAGGATTTATTTTATTTATTTATTTATTTTATTTATTTAGAGGTGCTAAAATTATCTGACTCAGTTGTTTTTATTTAATGGACTTTGAAGCCAAATAGCCCCCAGTGTAATCCAGGTCTGGAAAGAATGTACCGTTCTAGACTTAGCTTTGTCCTGTCCATCTCTATCTAAGCTCCACCCACACCTCACCCGTGTTGGGATTGATCGATCTCTGAACTCACCGACTACCAATTTCCAGAAAACTATACTGGAAAGCTGTTAAATATTTTGAAACTTATTTGAATGGGTGGAGCGCTGTTGCTGACAGCATCCAGTTAAATTAGTTTCAAAATATTCAACAGAATATGTATTAAATGGTCGTAGAGCGTGTCAGACTATTGAACGTTAAAGACGGGCTATATCAAAACATTCATGACATTATGATTATGACGTCATCACACACGTCACTTAGTCAACTACGATGTCATATGATGTATGCCATGACATCATATGATAGATGGATAAACTTTATGCATGAATATTTAAACAGAGAAATATGTAGAGATGAGGATGACTGTCATGACATCATATGATAGATGGATAAACTTTATGCATGAATATTTAAAAAGACAAATATGTAGAGATGAGCATGACTGTCATGACATCATATGATAGATGGATAAACTTTATGCATGAATATTTAAACAGACAAATATGTAGAGATGAGGATGACTGCCATGACATCATATGATAGATGGATAAACTTTATGCATGAATATTTAAACAGACAAATATGTAGAGATGAGGATGACTGTCATGACATCATATGATAGATGGATAAACTAGGAAAGGTCCTTTATGCATGAATATTTAAACAGACAAATATGTAGAGATGAGGATGACTGCCGGTGTGCCACCCACTTACTATGATGAAACATAATAAAGCAGTACTATAGTCAATAGGATTTATAATATATATATTTTTTATTAGGCTGTGTAGTAGTGGTACATTCAATTCAAATATACTGAATTACTTACAACAATTTATGTTATGTCTACATATGCATTGGTACAAAATTGAAGGTGCAACAGAATTCACTTCAGTGATATATAAAAATTTAACTAGTACGAGCAGCCCAATGGCCTAAGGTGCTCACCTTCGAACACAAGCCTACCACACCCACTGTCCTTTAAGTAGTTTGCTTAAAATTGGTCAAGCGGTTAATGAAGAAGTTTTTTAAACACTAGCCAGGATATCTTTTCAAATCCAAGATGGATGCTAAAAATACACCAATCCTACCACCATACGCTCCTTCCGTTTGAGTAAAACTGTTATCACACTTAATGAAAAGTAGTGTTTTTAAATGATTTCTTGGGCATTTAAAAAAAATCCAAGATGGCACACAAAAAATGTATCAATCAGGTTTCAGCATATATATTCTCAAGTCAACTACCATAGGGTCTTTTTAGTCCAGTTTTGTTTAATTCGACCCACAGCTAATGAGTAGTGGTCTTTTAAACAAATTACTGGGAACTTTCTGAAAATCCAAGATGACTGCTGAAAAAATTGAGAAATCAAATTTCTGTATAGAAGTTCTGAACCATACGGCCTATGGTTATTCCAGCCAAGCTGCTTGAAATCAATTTACTAACTTACTGAACATAGGACACAGCTTGTGGTAGTCATGCTTTTATTATCTCTCATAACGAACCGCCATATTTTTGTACCAAAGCAGGTGCTTAGAATAGAAGTGTTATCTGTAATTCTGTAGGTCAATAATGACATATTTAATCATTGGTTAGTAAAACCTAAATTTCTGCTAAAGTGAATGCCCATTTGCATCCAACGTGAAGACTATTAAAAAAAATTTACCACTAAAATGCCTGGCTCGGTTACCGAGCCAGCCATTTCAGTGGAAGATTTTTTTTAAACACTCTTTGCTTGCAAATGAACATTTCTCATAACCACTGCAGAACACATTTTTGGCTGTTTGACCAGTAAAATGGTTACACGACGAACTCTAATTTACTAACAATAACCCAATCACATCTGTTAACCAGGTAGTTCAATGTTACAGCTGTTCTACGAAGGTCTGATGAATATTTTCAATACAGCATAATTCAATACCGACAATTGAGTAAATTCTAATCAGATTATTCTTGAAATACTGAGCAAAAATTTAGTCAGTCAGACACATAAATTAATTTGTCTTTAAAATTGCAGTGCAGTGCATTGCCACGGTTGCGAGAAGCTATGAAACCTTTACTATTAAAAATATACAACCCAATTTACTATTTTCATGACGGAGCAACATCATATTGTTTGAAACATCATCTAACAAGTGACTGATATTTGAACACAGCGTCCGATACTTGAGCGACAAGTCAGATCTCTCCATTGAAACCAATTGTCAAAATTACACAACATTGCCAGAAAGATTTTACAACAGTTATGCAAAGAACACCTCGTTAGCATGAATCTGATTAATTAACTCACGAGTAAACAACGTCGCATTAGTTATTAAAGACCTAGTATTTAAAACAGACAATTTAATAACAATGGGGAAATTTTATCTCCGAAACACTGAAATAAAGGACATCGTCTAGTGATGTCTACTGCCTGCTGAAATTTAAATACATGTACAATAATATACACTGATTAGAAATTGTGCATTAACTTCTTTAAAGTTTGGTTAAATTTAAATCTTCCATCAGTAACTTAATTCTACCATTATAACTAGTTCCTGTTTTAAAAGCAGTGACATTCGCAGGTAGACACACATCTAGAACAGCCATCACTTGTACGAGGAGTAACTGATTCAAACAAATAGCCAGCAATCTCATTTCTTAACCTCTCGCTGCTTCAAGCCACCAGACAATGAGCAAAAACTTTTGTCCAGTTGAACATTTTGAAAACAATTTGACCGAAAGTTGTTGGTGGCTTAGCCACCAACAACTTTCAGTCAAATTGTTTTTAAATTTTTTGGCCGATCCAAAAATATAACCCCTGGAAATGTTGTCTGCAAAGATTTAGCAGTTAGATGATTAAGAACTTCGCAATAGCTGAACATTAATTTTTTCAAAATATAAAATAATGACGCAACTACAAAAATTATTCACGTACATCATGCCGAGATGCAAAATGGGCTTTACCTACTCGTGAGAGCACATGTATTATGGGGTCAAAGGTCGGCGAGTTAAATCAAGAAAACTAAAACCTTTGCCCAGTGAATGTTTATTTGTGGGCTGAGAAGACAAATTTTTCTGACTTGCCTCTGGGATGGTTGGCTCATTTATCGTTTCACCGACACATCCCTGAGAAAGAATATTCATTATGATATAAAACTTATTCTGTTGAATATTTTGAAATTAATTTGACTGGAAGCTGTTGCTGTGTTGCTTCAAGTCAAATTCATTTCAAAATATTCGACAGTTTTCCTGCATGGTTGCCTTGAAAATGAGCTATTAGGAATTCATCGGTGAACAGGTTAAAGGCCACCTCACATTAGTAACCATATAAATAGGTGGTCATTATTGACAGAATTGGGCCAATAAATGGAAAAACATGAATTCTATGCAATTAAATGTCTTGCCTTTCCTCCGTTGTCAAGAAGTTTTGTGGCTTATTTGTACAAAGATCACAGTGACCGTGACCTTTGAGCTTGTGATCTCATGGTCAGTATGCCACTTACTACTATCATAGGCAATGATGTCTGTAAGTTTAGTTCCAAATGGGTCAACCAAACTGAAATTTACACCAAAGTCATTTGCTAAATGCAAAAGTTGGTATTGATGCCGCCGCCATCATCACCGAAAAAGGTGATACCTATGTCTAACTTCTGCTTCACACGCGGGACAAAACTGAAAACATTATTGCAGTCAAGAGGATCATAATCAGACTTATAAATAGTTATAGAGCACGCGCTCGGATAGACATTCACTATGGGACTGTCATGACAGCCGGTGATGCGTATCCGGACACATTCCCTATGGAACTGTCACGACTGCCGGTGACGCGCGTCCGGACACATTCCCTATGGAACTGTTGCGACCACGCGTCCGGACACATTCCATATGGGACTGTTGCGACTGCCGGTGACATGCATCTGGACACATTCACTATGGGACTGTCATGACCGCTGATGACGCGCATCCAGACACATTCCCTATGGGACTGCCGCAACCGCCGGTGACACCCATCCAGACACATTCCCTATGGGACTGTTACGACCGCCGGTGACACGCATCTGGACACATTCCCTATGGGACTGTCACGACCGCCGGTGACGCTCATCCGGACGCATTCCCTATGGGACTGCCACGACCGCCGGTGACGTCTTTCCGGACACATTCCCTATGGGACTGTCGTGACGGCCGCTGATGCGTGTCCGGACACATTCACTATGGGACTGTCGTGACCGCCGATGATGTGTGTCCAGACACATTCACTATGGCACTGTCATGACCGCCGATGACGCGCATCCAGACACATTCCCTATGAGACTGTCACAACTGACGGTGATGCGTGTCCGGACACATTCCCTATGGGACTGTCGCAACCTCTGGTGATGCGCATTCGGACACATTCCCTATGAGACTGTCACGACCGCCGGTGATGAGCATCCGGACACATTCCCTATGGGACTGTCACGACCGCCGGTGATGCGTGTCCGGACACATTCCCTATGGGACTGTCGCGACCGCTGATGATGCGCATTTGGACACATTCCCTATGAGACTGTTACGACAACCGGTGACGAGCATCTGGACACATTCCCTATGGGACTGTCGCGACCGCTGGTGATGAGCATCCGGACACATTCCCTATGGGACTGTCATGACCGCCGGTGACGAGCATCCGGGACACATTCCCAATGGGACTGTCATGATCGCCGGTGACACGAGGTCAGTAATATGCAAGTGCACATGTTCAGTTATTGCAGACAATTAGCAGCTAAAATAGCCTCCAAGTGGAATTCAATTGAGGAATCCAGTGTTAGCTATGCCCCGCCCATCTCTAGCTAAGCTCCACCCATGCTTTGCTCGTGTTGGAATCACTATCAATCTCCAGAAAACTATACACGTAAGCTGTTGAATATTTTGAAACTAATTTGACTGGGTGTGCCCAGTCAAAATAGTTTCAAAATATTCAACAGCATGTTTATTAAATAGTAGAGAAACAATTCATACAACAACACTTAGTCCATCATTAATTAAGCATTAAAGACGAACTTATCTCTAACATCCATGACGCAATTTATTATGACGTCAGACTACACGTCATTTAGTTGATTATGACGTCATATGATTGATGGATAAACTGGAATTCTCCCTTGGAAGAAAAATTTAACAAACGTTGATGCAGCAAATTTAACTATTTTTATAAGAAATAAAATTCTATCACTATATTAATCTGACACTTTATTCGACTACGTAATAAAATTAGTAAGAAAAACTGTATTTGGAGACCAATTTTCTTGATAAAATACTTAATTCTAAAATTCTGCCTTTGAGAGGGTCATAAACGGTCTATAGCTATATAAGTCTGTGATCATAATTATAATACAGAGCATAGAATTATCATCATAAAAAATTTCTTTACATTAATTAACATTAATTATTTACAGGTTTATAATCGTCATAATTTCAAGAGTAGCTATCACAGCTTTTAGAAAATAGTTAATATTACTAAACTATTGCAGACATAATTAACCATAATTAATAGTAAAACCTAACAAGCTTCAAGCAAAAGTTTAATTATTTACTACCAAATAAAGTAGGTAGTGTTTTCTAATTGTAAAAAAAATATTTCCCTAATCTTTCTAAGCATTTCTTGGACAAAATTGGCCATAAAAATAAGAATTTGTGTTTCGTGAATGGCTATTTTTAGGCCAAGATATTACAAAAAAAATCTACCACTGGAATGGCTGGTTCATTTATCTAGCCAGGAATTCCATTCCAGTACTATATTTCCAGTCTCCTTATTATTGGCTTGCAACTCATCTGGCCAAGCGTGAAGGGTTAATTTTCAATGAGGTTAAACGCATTAGCTCTCTCACAACTGCCATCACAGCATTACGTTTTCAAAGTAACCATTCAGGATAGTAGATAAATATTTTGAAACTATTTAAATTTGACTGCCAGCAACCGTTTCTTGTGACATTATTTTCACAATATTCTTTAGCTCTTAAAGGATTTGGCGAATTCTATATGCGAGTTGAAAGCGCTAATTCCCTTTGATCATACTTTGTACGTAACGTTTCTTTCTAAAGGTAAATTTAACTCTTTGACTGTTGAATTTTTGCAGACATTTTCCAGGGGTCATAACGTTTCACCTGTTGAATAGTTTGAAAATAATTTGACTGAAAGTTGCTGGTGGCTAAGCCACCAACAACTTTCAGTCAAATTGTTTAAAAAATATTCTGTATTTCCAGAGTTACTACCCCTTGAAATTATTGTTCGTTGGCTTGTAGCAGTCAGACAGTTTAAGTTCAAACCAGTTAGGTAAGAGAAACAAGATGCCACTGAATTAAATGGCTCGCCTGTTCTCATGGCCGAGCATCAAAGGTCAGTGACCTTGGCCTTTGACCTTGGGATATCAATGTCATCACGTTGATTCTGAATAGCATAGCCAACTATGTATCAAGTTTAGATCAAATAGTGTGACTGTCAATGAGTCCCGAAATATAACCAGACATTTTGCTAAAAGAAAAAAATTGTGTAAAACCAGTGACCGCGACATTGACCTTTGACCATATCACCTCAATATCATCATGGAGATTCCTATCACTATAGGCAACCATGTCTGCAAATTATGTACCGATATAGGCTTAATCAAGCCTGAAATACCAACTCAAGTGATCTGCTAAAAACAAAACTTACTTTTGACACTGGCGATGAGAACGTCATCATAGCTTTTTGAAACACTTCTGCTTTGTAGGCGAGACAAGAAAACGCTACCTTGTTTAAGTTATAAGTACTGGGCCAGTAAAATCAAATTTATATCTCAGATGAGTTCATTTGTGGTATGACATTAAGATGTATAATTTTGATTAACTTATGATGAGAGGGTCCATTTCTAGCTATGCCCCACCCATTCCTTGTTAAGATCTGTCCACTTTTTTAATTATGTTGGAATCGACTTATATAGGTTGAGTCCGGAATTCCCAGAATCCCAATTTCAAAGTAACTATACACGCAAGCTATTGACTATTATAAAACTCATCTGACTGGCAGTCAAATTAGTTTCAAAATATTCAACAGAATGGGTTTTTTCAATTGTAAATTTATCAAAGATAAACATCAGTCTACATGTGATGTAAAGAAGGATTCCCGTTTCTAAGTCAATCATATGATGTCATAATCAACTATGCGATGTGCAGGATGATGTCATAACCAATTATGTCAAGAATGACGTAGCTAAGTTTATTACTAACGCTTAATTGATGACGGACTAAGCATTGTTGTATGAATTGTATGTCTTCACTATTTAATAAACATTCTGTTTGAATATTTTGAAACTAATTTGACTGGGCGCTGTTGCTGCCAGATGCAGATTGCAGGGATCGATTGATCCCAACCTCGACGAAGTGTAGCTTGAGTAACAGATCAGACCCATCCATTATTACTCAAAAATCCCTCCAGTCTAGACCCATGTCATCGATGAAAAGGCTAAACTAGATGGACAATGACACACAGGCCTTGCACTGATTGCTTACATTTCAAATCAACTTAGTAGTTCCAACACACTAAGTTACAAATGTATATATTATAACACACAGATAATTCATTAACAAGCTGCAATTTGTAGTGAATCTGGAACAAGTTCACCAGCATTCAATAATGAAGTAGATCAGCGAATGGTAAGAGGTCAGAATGGAGTTCATTTAAAGAGAATGTATCACAGTCTAGCAGATATAAAATGAGTTTTAATTGGAATCTTAAAACAAGTAATTTCTGTCATCAATTCGCTTCATATATTTTCAGGTAATATGAGCTGTTTTAGTAAATTTTTATCAATTAGAATATTATACAAGAATGAGTACAAATATATTACATGCAGATTAAAATGGTTTCAACCTTTAAGCTTTAAAGACAAGTTGAATTTTCTCATGGAAAATGCCCATTTACAGACAAAGAGATTACTTTTGAAAATTGATCACAGGAGTTATCGAGCCAGTATCAAAATTAATAATTTTCAAATAATTTTCTCTTGGTCTGCAAATGGATATTTAACAAGACCATAACAGCACCCATTTTTGGCTGACCTGTATATATATATATATATATATATATATATATAGATATATATTTTTTTTTGTATGCATCTGATCAAAACTTTGAATTCGATATGAAGTTGGCTAATCTATTGGCTATTATACAGGTTGTTTTCATCCATATTTCAAGTATCTCCCAAATCAAATATCTGCACCATCATATCGACAGTCATGATGGGCTAGAAGACGAATCATGATAGCCCATTAGAATACAAAATGGCAGTGTTTACACATTTAATAGTCATAAAGTATGTCAATTTGCGGGCCAAGAGAAGACTATTTTAGACAAATTTTCACTTGAATGCCTGGCTCAATAACTGAGCCAGTTATTCAATTGATCAAATTTAAAAAATAGTCTTCTCTTGGTCAGCAAATTGGCATTCACTCGGTAAAGATTTAAATTTTCTAGAGAAATCTTGACCATTAAAGGGTTAATCTTACCAAAGTATAATATACCAAACTAGTCCATTCATGAAACTTAGCGTATGAACCTAATAATTACGTTAAATCAGAAACAGTGACATGAAAAACCCCAGAATTTATAACTGAGCAAATATAAATTCAGTCTTGCAATAATTATAATTATTATTATTATTACAAATTTGAATAACAATGGCCTTTATCAAAGTTGTGCTGTTTTAATAACTTTATACAATAGAGTAGTGTTTATTATAATTTATATACAACAGAAACAAAACAAATCAGTTTATAATGCCAACATACCCCAACATTATTTTACAGAACATCTTCAAATATAAGCCATTAACTCTCCCATTACTGTCAGCCACCAGACAATAATTTCCATGAGCAAAAGCTCTTGACTTGCTGAATATTTTGAAAACAATTTGACTGAAAGTTGTTGGTGGCTCAAATTGTTTTCAAAATATTTTGCAGGTCCAGAGATATAACCCTTGGAAATGTCATCTGCAAAAACTCAACAGTCTGACTCTTGTGTTAATATACCAGGCTTGGAATTAGCCTGGATGGGCCACTAATCACAAAATCGGATGACTCTATATTCAGATGATCATGTACTCGGCAGATTAAGCAATTATATGTACAACTTAATTTTGTGTCATTATGTTCCTGTGAAAAATGATAATAAATTCAAACGTGTGTTTGTATTTTTAACATTTCTGGAAACTGTTTTTGCATCTTCTTGGATGCAGAGTGGTCGTATATATACATCTTATGGTCATGTTTTCGTATATTAAATTTCTAAACTTTTCAAATAATGTATCATTAGCCACCAACAACTTTCAATCAAATTGTGTTCAGAACATACAGCATGTCAAGAGTTATTGTCCATTCAATTTTTGTCTGGTGCTTTAGAACAACCAGACAGTTAACCTTTTAATCCGTAAATTTGTTCAAGAACATTTCAATAATCTCATACAAAATGTCCATTTGCAGGCCAAGAGAAGACTATTTAAAAAAATTTACCACTGGAATTACTGGCTCGGTTATCAAGCCAGTCATTCTACTCAAAATAGTCTTCTCTTGGTCAGCATATGGATATTTCTCAAGACCACTGCAGAAGGCGTTTTGGCTGATATGAGTGTTTAAAGGTTATATCAAACAAATCAAATCTCATCTCTATCTCACTGTACACAGAGATAAGGACTCGACCAAAGCACACATTTTTTGTAACAAAATCAGAAATAACATCAGTTATAATATGCAAATCAACCTGTTATATATTAACATATCATAATTAAATAAACAAATTTAAACTCGTAATAATGTGCGCTAAAATATATCACATGAAAATAACAATAATAATTGTACCTATAACATAGTACTCACGTCTCGTGTTGATAAGATAATTATCATTTTAAAAACAAAGAGGAAATCCATTCTTATTTCGCAGTGTTAGTAATTATACGTGTATTAATTACAGAAGTGTTACCGTAATAAATAATATAAAACACCAATATAGGAATATTACCGTATCAAGGACATAAAGTTGGTGTATTGTGGTGTGAGGAAAGGAAGACCAGGGATGATTTATGACATACAATAAGGTACTGCATCAATAAACAAGTATATATAACATTATATATTATACATATACACTAAAACAGGTCGAAACCAAACCCTCCGTAAACAGATTGTATCATTTCACAGAATCGTTTCTCTGTTCTCATACAATGGAAACATTCCTCTATAAATCGGAAATTTTCAAAGAGGATAAATTATTACTTGGTGGCATTTCGGTTTAGACATCCATGCATATAAATATATATTATGTGTACGTACGACATTAGGTGCGTGAGTGTTACACGTACATGCAGACGTCTTGAGAAATGTCGATTTGGCGATCAAAAGAAGACTATTTTTTTTAATTTATCACTGGAATGACTGGCTCGATAATCGAGCCAGTCATTCTAGTGATAAATTTTCAAAAATAGTCTTCTCTTGGTCTGCAAATCCACATTTGCTAAAAGAAAATTTAAATTTTCTTGAAAAAGTTTGAGGGATCAGGGTAAATTTTCAGAATCGCTGTATTGCAGATTTATCCGTTACCAATTGAATGATCAGGAAAATTCAAATGTACGGGCCATGAGAAGACAGTTTTTCAAAGTTTACCACTGGGATGACTGGCTCAATAATGGCTCACCAGTAATTCTAATGTTAAATCTTCAAAAATCCCCTTCTCTTGGCCTGTAAATGGACATTTCACAAGGACACTGCAGAGGCTTGTTTTGCACAGCTTGACCCTTAACTGTCTCACCTGCTGAATTTCTACAGACCACATTTCTCATGGAGCTTAACTCTGGATATGCTGAATATTTTGAAAACAATTTGACTGAATTTCAGTCAAATTGTTTTCAAAATATTCAGCATGTCCAGAGTTATTGGCCTTTGAAATTATTGTCTGGTGGCTTGCAGCAGTCACACAGTTAATGAGTTACTTTGATAAATGGAATTGATTTTGAAAATATTGCTGCTAAAAGCCACTAATTTAAACAACAACAACAACAACAACAACAACAACAACAACAACAACAACAACAACAACAACATTTAGATACAATTGTCAAAATTGATGCCGTACGTTATTATATTGAAAATTCCCACAAATACTCTCCTAAAGAAATATATTAGTGCTAGAATAGTAGAGGTAACATAAGTAATTATATTATAATGTACATTCGATTTATACATGTTATAATTTTATATATATATATATATATATATATATATATATATATATATATATATATATATATATATATATATATAACACTTTTTGGTACAGAAAGGTTACTTAACCTTTCACTGCTCGTTATTTGTCAAGAAAATGTACTTTCCGCAGTCCATTTATAGGGTAAGAAGATGATTTTTGAAAATTTACAACTGGAATTCCAGTGGTAAATTTTCAAAAAGATATCTCTTTTGGCCTGCAAATGGAGATTTCACAAGACCACAGAGTCCGGTTTGGGCCGGTTTGCCCATTAAAGGGTTAATAAATTTATTTATGAAGTAGTACGAAAGCAATAACAAAAATAAACGAACACGACAATTATTGTTTCGTTATAATTTCAAAGATTCAAGTGGCCTCTGGAAAAAATATCTGAAATTTATAGTCAAGCCGTATGATGCGGGACCTGGACTCGAGGATTATATGGTCAATATTAACCATTTAACCCTTTAAGCCTTAAATTTATTCAAGAAAATAGAAAATTTTTTCAAAGAAAATGTCAATTTGCAGATCAAGAGAAGACTATTTTTGAAAGTTTATCACTGGAATGACTGGCTCGGTTATCGAGCCAGTCATTCAAGTGGTAAATTTTCAAAAATAGTCTTCTCTTGCTCAGAAAATTAACATTTCTCAAGACCACTGTAGAAGCCAGTTTTGGCTGATATAAGTGGTAAAAGGTTAAAAGGGAAAATTGGCCCAGAAAATGGAAATTATTCGTGTCCATTTCCAGGCCAAGGGAAGAGTATTATTGACAATTTACCACTGGAATGACTGCCACGGTAATCAAGCCAACCATTTCATTTGTAGATTTTTTTTAACATTCTTGCCTTGGCCTGCAAATGGACATCTTTCAAGAGCGCTACAAAAGAAATTTTTTGGCCAGATATGGTGAAAAAAGTTAAAATGATGTGTTAAGCCATAATCCATAAACTCTTAATGATGAAGATTTGTCAAAAGAAATTTCTCGTCCATTTGCAGGCCAATGGAAGACTATTATTGAAAATTTGCCACTGGAATGACTGCCACGGAGAGCCAAACATTCAATTTGAAAATTTTCAAAAACAGTCTTCCACTTGGACGGTCAATGACTCTCTTTCAAAACCACCATAGAAACCACCACAGAAGAGATTTTTTGGCCAAATCCACTCAAATGATTGTTAAGCCACATCTCTTAAAGATATGAATGAAGACTAGAACATCTGACTGAAGAAATAGAATATCTGAAGTTATACTGTCTCTTACATTTTACAGAAATATTCTCCCAAACATGACCAGATTCATGTGACGGTGGTGCTTCTTATGATTGTCATAGCTTTCTAGCATCCAGATTTTTTTAAACAGTAATATAATACTATAATCTAATCTTGTTCATACATAAATTTAAGGAGTATGCAGGAGTATGCCACATACTTTTGAAAACGCTTTCACAATAATGAAATTTTCAAAAACACGTTTCCATTCCCCTATCTCTCGGATTAATAAATCACGAGTTATCTCCCCTAAGTCACAGACTCTCGCGATGAGAACAGAATTTAGCAATATTTCTATAGATATACTGTACACTAATTATATACTCTAGCATAAGTAAATATTATAATTATAGCACTAAATTGAAAAAGTATACAAAAGGAAGCTAATATAATATCACATGGAATTGTACGTGAGAATTGCAGCTCACAGTTCACCGACAAATCCCTGAAAACGTAAATTCTTTACGATATAAAATTAATTCTGCTGAATATTTTGAAATTAATTTGACTGGAAACCGTTGCTGCCTAAGGCAGCAACGGCTTCCAGTCAGATTAATCTCAAAATATTCAACAGTTTTCTTGTCTGGTTACCTTGATAATGAGACACAGGGAATTCATCGGTGAGAGTTAATATTTACCAAGTTTGATGCACATATCTGAATATTTACCTCATTGTAAATACTTTTATTATATTTACATATATTAATATATGAATAATAAAATTATTATTATTATTATTATTAATTATTATTATTATTATCTTTAACTGAAGTAAGACAGTTAGTATTTCCGTCCTATATTTCTGAATCTATTTCTTTCTCACTTTACATATCAACAGACAAATTTCACAAATGAATTAATTAACATAATTGAGTTGTTCAAGAATATAATACCAATAATAATTTTCTTATATCATTGCTTAAACAACAAAACTTGTCTGTTTATTGTCTTCTCGAGTCGGACTAAGGTCCGGAGATGGTACAATAGCTACTATATCACCTTCAGCTGAGTTTATCGAGCCAGTGTTTGAACATTGTGAAATGCGGTCAGGAGGACATGCTTCTACCTCAATACACGTCTCTACGGCAATCGCTTGACCTCCAACAGCGCCCTCTAGAACCGAATTTGTGGATGAATCATCATTATCTTTTGTAGTCTCGTCTTCTAATGTAGCTGCGGCGTTTGCGTGTCCGTCACACTCCTGTGCTACAGGTGCTGGTAATCCTGGGGGAGAGGAAAGCGTAGTGTGAATAAGGTTCCATTATGTTATATGGGAATTTATGTCTTGATTATATGTAATATAAATCCCACCCAAAAATGTGGTTGCAACCATGAATCTCGACTTTACGACTTTGCAATGAACGAAGACGCTTGACTTCAATCATAAAATAAATATATTAGGCTTATCAATACACTTATCAATGACCATGACCTTTGACCTTTTGACCCTAAAGTACAAGTAATTGTATCATCCACTCTCATTAGCAAGTGTCCAAGTTTGGGTGCAGTATGAGTACCATATGATATATGAACCACTAAATGTTATTGCTGAGAAAATACATTGAAGTTTTTTTCATTATCAGACTGACCGTGAACTTTTGATGCCAAGGTGATTGTGTCATGCCATCTGATTATAAGGAAGGAGGTGTGCCTGTATGCTTAACCAAACATGAGATATAAACTACAAAGTTGAGCTAAATGCAAAAGGTTAGTTTTGAAAAGAATTACCCTTTAACAAGGACACAGTGACCTTGACCTTTGACATTTTAACTCCAAGGTCTCAAGTGTCATTCCCACTCGTAATAAAGAAGTATGTGTCCAACATTGGCTCCAGTATGATTAAGCAAACATGCGATACAAGAGGCCCATTGTATCGCTCACCTGGAACATTGGCATTTCAACTAATCTTACTTAAGTTTCACACCCATCGGTGTCACTTCCAATGATTTTCAGTCAAATGGTTTAGTTTCCGAGATATTTACAACAATCTCTGGACTGTTTTTTTGCATTAGTGATTTTGAACAATGTTTAAGCGAAAATAGATGATATCAGTGCCAACAACAGCTGGTTTCTTAACTGTCTCACTGCTGCAAGCCAGTGCAGCCAATAACCTTAATTTTCAAAAGCTCTTGACTTGTTGAATATTTTGAAAACAATTGGACTGAAAGTTGTTGGCAGCTTAGCCACCAACAACTTTCAGTCCCATTGTTTTCAAAATATTTATCAGGTTCAGAGATGTAACCTTTAGAATATGTCTGCAAAAACTCAGCAGTCAGACGGTTAAGTTTAAATACAATTGGAAAGGAAGGTGGTCTCTTAATACAGGTGGTCTTTATAACAGGTTGTTCCCCACCACCACACAATCCATTTAACACATGCGCATCTGGCTGAATCGCCAAGTTACCAGCAGGGGTAGGGTGAGCTGGAGTTTATTTAGAAAATAATTTGACTGAAAGTCATTAGGCAGCAACAACTTTCAATCAAATAAATTTCAAAATAATTTTAAGAGCATAGATGTCAAGAGCACATAATACATATCTTAACTATTTAGGCAGTGATGGAAAGGTTAAACTGTTAATTGGAGTTTAATCTACTTTGCCAATAAAATCTGACATGGTGATAAATCAGTGGATGTTGGGAACATACCTGTATTTCTTCTGTGAATATTTAAGGGGTGATAACTCTGGCATTTGACGTCCTATCAGTTTCATTTTCACAACACAGATATTAGATGCCGATATTAACATTGTCACCAAGTTTAGTGTCAATCCGTATAAGAAATAACAAAATGAGCCGCCATTGATGGTGATGGGCAGACAGATGGATGGACAGACATACAGAAGACAGATCGCTATACGACAGTTGACCGACAAGTAAGTTGAGTTAAGAAAACCAATTTCGGCTTAAAAATCCAGCAAATAAAAAAATTCAATATGGCAGCCAAACACGCTAAAATTTGATTGGTCCACAGCGGCCATGTTTTTTACCTATCAACTTCCCATGAACAAACTTTAATAGCCCGACCCGTTCAGCGGTTCTGCATAAATCGTTTTCACGAAAACTAGGTCATCCAAGATGGCCACCAAACCATTTGGCCAATCAAGTTCCTTTGAACAAACTTGGTTCAGCTCTTGCCCTATATGATATTTCGTGAGTTTTGAATCGATCCACCAAGCGGTTTCGGAGATTTTTAAAGGTTTCTAAAAATCGGCCAAAATCCAAGATGGCCACCAGTAAAATTGGTCAATCGACTTCCTTTGAACAAACTTAGATCTGTATGCCCTAAGGACGCTTCCTGCCAAATATGATTGAAATCGGCCCAGCAGTTCTTGAGAAGTTGTTTAAAGAAAAAGTTGACGGACAGACGATGGACGGTCGCCACGGCATAAGCTCACTTGGCCATTCTGGGCAGGTAAGCTAATAAACAGTGAAGTTGAGTTAAACACAAAAAGGTACAGTTGGAAAAAAGATTTCTGAAGAGCACAATGATTTTTTGAGTTTTTTATCCTGAAGGACATTAAACGAAATCTAGGATTTCTTTTTTCACGAGAGAGTTGATACTTACCTCCCTAATACTTTTGATATTGCTAAATATTGGCTTTCACTCAATAAACACTCAGATTTAAAACAGTTAGGTGCCCCTACTGGGCAGGGAGTCAGAGCGTAGTCTGGCGGATGCCAGCCCCACCACCGCGCATGCGCAGACTAGCACTTCCTCTGACTAGATTATTGGCTGACACACATGCAACTATTAAGAGCCTGAAGACCGAGCCTCTGTGGGGTGGAGAGGCCGGGTCCGTATCTAGGGAGGTAAGTATCAACTCTCTCGTGAAAAAAGAAATCCTAGATTTCGTTTATTTCACTTCAAGAGTATACTTACCTCCCTAATACTTTTGATATTGCCAGAATTCGAAAGTGAATCTGGCGGGAGGGAGGCGAGGTCAAAAGACCAGCTCATCCCTATACGCTTTTCTGCGTTTAAGGCACTTAAACTTCTGAAACTGTAAGAAAAAACAGTCAGGATTTGACTAACCATCGGATAACACCACCGATGTATGAGAGATGACCGAATGTCATATGCGCTCCCCCCCCCCTCCTTCCTGGGAGGAAGAGTCGACTGACCTCAATGTCCTATACGCTCTCTACGTACAAGTGCCATGTACTACAGGACAGAGACGAAAAAACTCCATTTTCGTAACTCTCAACAATGAACCACACAAATACACAAACCATCACCATATTAATAACGGGTAATCGTGACAATACAATCAACAACGGACAACACATGAACAAGACTGACCTTGTTGAAAACGGCTGCTGACATCATCTTCCCATAGGTAAAGACTGATGCAGGCCCAAAAAAGTGGGTGTTTCCATAAATTAATTGTGAAATATATAAGTAATGAGGAAAAACCTCCTCAAAAAATATAAACCGAGTTATTTTTTCAAAACCGACAAGGCGAGAGGATTAGAGGTGTCACGGAGATAATGGTCTGTAAAACTTGACTCACAGTGCCACTGAGCCACCGACATAATATCATCCACAGGGACCCCATTAAATAGGGCCGTGGATGTCACTACGCCGCGGACACTGTGAGCCTTGGCCACGTCAACCTGCTTCCCGGTGGCGGATTTATGGCAAAACTGAATGCATTCCACAATCCACCTGGAAATGGTGTCCTTAGAAGCCCTGCCATGGGGTTCAATATATGACAACCATAACGCTGACTGGTCGGTGCGCCACTCCGCCGTACGTTGTTTGTACCGGCGCAGCGCCCGGACGGGACACCATGCTTTAGAATTAGGATCATATCTAGTTAAAGCAGGCAAAATAATAGGTTGACCTGGATATTTCAACGACTGATTTTTAGCCAAGAAATTAATCCTAGGTAGCAGCTTAAGGCCTTCCCCTGAAACCACAAAACGGTCATCCTCGGCTGATAAGGCATGAATTTCACTCCTACGCCTAGCCGAGGCCGCAGCAATTAAAAACACAGTCTTCAGTGTTAATAGTTTCATAGAAATGGAACTAAGTTGTTCAAAAGGCTTATCACCTAGTACTTGAAGCACTAGCGATAAACTCCAAGACGGAATCACAGGTGGATTCCTTGGTCTTAGATTGCCCATGCCTTTAATTAATACATTTAATGTATTTACTTCATCACTTCCCCTCTTAGCCAAGCAAGGAATAACAGACATTAATGCTGACTTATAACCAGCAATAGAGTTAGGCTTGAGGCTATAGGCATCATAGAGGTGACAGAGGAAATCAGCTACTACTTGAATAGATGAATCCATTGGATCAATACATCTTTTTGAGCACCATTCTGCAAATCTGTTGATTTTATAATTATATGCTCTGGAGGTTGACCCCCTCCTGGCTTTGGCCATAAACATGGCTGCTTGCTCAGAAAAACCCTCCTTAATTCTAGATTCCTTGACAACATCCACGCAGTCAATCTGAACATTGACGGATTGTTGTGAAGGGCCTTGCCCTGGAAGATAATATCGTCCATCAGAGGCAGAGGAACCGGATTGCAGACCAGAAGGTCCAGCAGATCCGTATACCATGATCGGCTTGGCCAATCCGGGGCGATCAGAAGCACTTGGCATTCCTCTTGTCTGATTTTCTGAAGAATTTTTGGAATCAGGATTGCTGGAGGGAATGCGTATGCATACATTCTCCCCCAGCTGATAGCTAACGCATCTGTTGCGAAAGCGCTTGGATCCGGAATCGGAGAGACGTACGTCGTCATCTTCGCATTCTTCTTCGTTGCGAACAAATCGATGTTGGGTTTCCCCCAATGGTCGAACAGACGATCCGCCACACATTGATTTAGTTGCCATTCCGTGGGTAAAACACTCATCCTTCGGCTCAATGAGTCTGCTAGCAGGTTTAACCTTCCCGGAATATGAACTGCTTTCAAGGTAATCTGGTGATCCAGACACCAACAAAGCAGTTTCCATGTCATCATACAGAGACTGGGCGACTTCGTTCCGCCCTGGCGGTTTATGTAAGTCACAACTGTTGAGTTGTCTGAACGAATAAGAACAATCTTGCCCTGAACTTTCTGTAAGAAATGTTCCAGGGCCAGGACTACTGCTCTTAGCTCCAGTAGATTTATATGTTCCTTTGACTGTTCCAGATTCCAAAGCCCTGATATCGTGTACTCTTCCAGGCAAGCTCCCCAGCCCTCCATCGATGCATCTGTATACACAGTCACCTGAGGGTGGGGAGGGGTTAGCAAAACCCCCGGCAAGAGATTCTCTGTATTCAACCACCATTGCAGGTGGTGAATGAGAGGCGCCAACACTGACACATTCGAGTCCAGCGAACCTGTACTCTGGGTCCATTGTGTCATGAGAAATAACTGGATCGGCCGCCTGCGTAAGGCGGCCTGAGGAATGACTGGTTCCAATGAAACCATCAACCCCAGCATTCTCAAGTAAACCCGTGCCAGGACATGACGACTGTCGCACACTGACTGAATTAACGAGATGAGTTTCTGAACTCTCTCCTGAGTAGGATACACATATCCTGTCTCTAGATCGAAGAACATCCCCAGGTAAACAAACTTCTGGGATGGAGTCAGCTCTGATTTTGGGAAATTGATCATCCAGCCTAAGTCTGTGAGAGTTTTCAAAACAATCTCCAGATTGGCCGACAAACTTTCCCGGGTGTGCGCTTTCAACAGCCAGTCGTCTATGTACGTGTGGACTGCTATGCTTCTCCTGCGGAGGTATGCTGTGATCGCAAGAACCACACGGGTGAAAACCCGAGGAGCCGTGGAAATTCCGAAGGGTAACACCCTGAATTCCCACTGTCTGCCCTGGAATGCAAATCTCAGGAAGCGACAGAAACTCCCGTGGATGGGGATGTGGAAATAAGCGTCCTTCAAATCTATCGACGCCGTCCACATCCCCCTCTCCAACCCCGCCAACACCGAGCGCACCGTTTCCATCTTGAAACTGGGCGTCTCGATGAACTTGTTCAATGGCTTGAGGTTGAGAATCGGTCTCCACCCTCCGGTGCGTTTTGTTACTAAGAACAGGGTTGAATAGAAGCCCGGACACCTTTGTGCCGGCTGAATAGCTCCTTTTTGTACGAGGGAATTTATCTCCTCCTCGATACACAACCTTTGCTCTGGCTCTCTCGGAATGGGAGTCCAGACTGGCACTAGAGACAGTCGCGACGGCGGGCCTGTCATCCACTCTGGATGATACCCGACGGAAAGCCATCGCAAGACTAAACGGTCCTGAGTCAACCGTTCCCACTCTTGCATGTGGTCGGCTAGCCGGCCTCCCACCGGTCCACCTAGGGACCGCGGTGGACACAAGGCATGCAAGAGCGGCACTGTCTCCGTTGCCATACACACCGGAGTGGTTCTTACCGCGGTAAGCGTCCTGTCAGGACCGATAACCACGCCGAGATCCTCGCGCGCCCCGCCCCGCGCGCACCTCGGTGCGCGGGCGGCTGCCTGGCTGACGGCGCCTGAGGAACTTGCGCCCCCCTCGCTGCTGGCCGAATCGCACGCGGCCGAGGCCGACGCTGCGACGGTGGCTGGCCTCTGACTTGGCCAGCAGCACCTCGAGCCTGCAGGGGACGATACGCAGGGGCCGCGGCGCGAACGTTAGCACGACGCAGCACTTCAAACTGCTCGCGCAGCGCCCTCTGGTTATTCACCAGGGTGACCGTCTCCTGGAGGTGGCGACATCCCTCACCTCCAAAAAGACCAGGACCCGTCATAGGCGTACGGAGTAGCCTATTGTACAGGTCCTGAGACGGACACAGATTGTCCAGGGCAAACGTGCGTCTTGCCCGGACACTCCTGGTCACCGCCCGAGTCATACAGTCCAGCGCCAGGTTAATACCATCCTGGATGGCTCGCTGGACCGTGACCGGGCTTGGCTGGCGCGATGCGGATGCCGTTACTACCCCCTGTAACAGCTGGGAGACGTGGGACAGAGCGGCAATCGAAGCCCTCCCACTCTCCTCCGCATCACGCAACGCGGTATTCGCCGAACGCAACGCGTTCGAGCACAAGACCCCCGTGTCAGAACGGGAGCCTGGCCGCGCATCCTCACCCAAAGCCGCGCGGTCATCCACGCTGGGCTTGGGTACCACACCGTACCGCTGGTAATCCAGGGGCACGATGCGACAACGCCTGGCCACCTCGCGAGGGGCCTTCGCGAGACGTCCACTCGAGTTAATGGACGTCTCCGCCGCCTTGAACATGTCAACGACATGCTCCGCCAGCGGCAGAGAAGGCATAGCGTTAGCAGTCGGTTTCCCAGCTAACCACGGCGTGTGAACACGCTGGCTAGTCGACTGCTCCACGGGCAGATCAGGCCTAACGCTCACCAACCACTGGCAAGCGTCATACCAATCCTCTTCCGTGGCTAACTGCGAGCGCTCTACAAGACGGGGGCCTTCGTCTTCCTCCTGAGCGCAAGCAGTAGAGCTTGACGGCAGGTACGCTGATACACCTGGCAAGCCAGGGAAAACATGCGGGCCTGACAGCCCCGGCATGAGAATATCACTGGTTTGACCAGGAGCAGGCACCGTGGCAGAGCGCGGGGTATATATAGCCCCACCACGGGCCCGGCCAGCACCAGCAACACCCTCGGCAAGCCGAGGTATGCGGTACCGCTGGCCATCAGCAGCGCCCTGGGCCACCACCTGAGCCGCGGACTTTACTCCAGGGTGAGTAAAACCGTGGAATAAGCCGCCTGTATTCCCCGCGAGGGGTGCACAAACGTCTTCATCCATGTCCACGTCGTCAGACGGCGACCCTAGCAGGTAATCCTCATCACCCTGGTCAGAAAGATTAGACCCCGGGTCAGCAAAGAGAGCTAACCCGGGCTGACCAGGAACGGTGCCATAGGAGGTACTGGCCACCGCGGCGTGCGGATACCCCTGGACTGATAAGCAGCCCGCGGGTTCCAGCGACAACCGTCCACGGTCCCCTATCGGCGCGGCAATAAGCCTGCTGCCAGGGTCGTGGAACGCCCCCTCTAATGGGGCCACCTCTGAATCGTCGAACAACGGAAGCGGTCTAAGGAAAACCGATCCAGAGGCGGGGATTACCTGCTCCGAAGCCGATGATGAGGACAGTAAAGGATTTGGTCCAGGAAGCATGCCACGAAGCAACCCTGGAACCAAATCCTTTATTGTCCTCTTCATCTCTCCCAACATCTCGGTCCGGAAGGCCTCCATATCCACCGCGGACGAGACCTTCCCCTTACCCTTCCTACTTACAACCTCTCGTTTCCGCTTCTTCTTCTTCTCCTCCTCTACCACCTTGTCCGTCGCCTGTAAGCAGCACAAGAATTCGGACATTAACTCGCCCCCCCCCCCCAGTGCTTACATATGTCACAATTAACCAAGGGACCACAAGGGCTACATTGATAGCACAGATGAGGCCAGAAGTTTTCATGAAGAAAACGTCCACAGGACGCGCAACCCGGTCCCTGAAACAGGGCAAAGGACAAGGAGTATGAGCAACTAGTTAAGCTTAGAAACTCAATCCAACTCAAAGAGAAGGAAAACGATCATAAAGATCAATATACATCAGAAACCAGCATAGCGCTTGAATTGCTGATAAAAACATAGCCAGGCTGATTATGACGTCATTAATCCCGTGACAGGGAAAATTCGATCCCAACAAAACATCCAAGTGCAAGGACGAATTGTATGCTGAATGGATAAGTCGACTACACAACCATCAGATACATATAGATAACTCTTTTCTGGCAAAAATGTTAATTATCTCCCTTTGTTTGTTTACAATAATTAACATCACCACATTATCAATAACTAGATACCTGACGCTTTGTATAGACAAACCATCCAACGTGACGAACCGGAGAACTCCACCATCTGCACGCCTCTTAACTCTCTCCACCTCATGGGGAAGGAATTGGATCAAGAGGGCAAAGTGAGAAGACCTTTATACTAGGCCTCCAACTCACTGGACATAATTTTTCATTTGGTTAGATAACCTAACAGTGTTAGTAGGAAATGGAACCATGGTGGAGAGAAAACTAACTCTCTGCTGCTGTGATGTCACCACCTAGCGTCATACAGACCTGTGGACATAAACAGAAAGAGAAATTAGCCCTAGGAAGCACCGAGTTGACATAAACCAACTAACCAAGGCGCTTATCACGGTAAACGCGAGTCCCGGAAACACAATACACCGGGAAGAAAACTCGCTAATTTTACTAGAAGTCACCTGATTTAAAGGTCCTAAGTCCTCCTGTGGCGAAGTGTACCCTCCTGCCATCCAAATCAGATACTATCACTCCAAAATATACACAAATTAACAGTTTAAGAGTAAGAAAAGCTTATGATTCAAAAAGACATGTGTGTTCTCTTTGCCAATAATCTAGCAAAGAGGTAGTGCTAGTCTGCGCATGCGCGGTGGTGGGGCTGGCATCCGCCAGACTACGCTCTGACTCCCTGCCCAGTAGGGGCACCTAACTATTTTAAATCTGAGTGTTTATTGAGTGAAAGCCAATATTTAGCAATATCAAAAGTATTAGGGAGGTAAGTATACTCTTGAAGTGAAATGTGTCCTGCTGCTCTCTCATTATATGGAAGCATGTGTTTAAGTCTGGATCCAGTACGATTAACTAAACATGACATATGAACTACTAAGTAGAGCTAAACACAAAATGTTAATGGTGAAGTCATTTATCAATATCACAACAATACTGCTCTTTGACCTTTTAGCCCAAAGGTCATTGTGTCATATCCTCTTTTCAGAAGTATGTGTACAAGTTTTGGGCCAGGAATATTAAGTAAACATGAGATATGAACTACTAAGTTGAGCCAAACACTGACCTGTTAATTTTGAAAAAAAACTAAGTTTTTATGTCACAAAAACCTTGACCATTGCCCTTTTGACCCCAACATGACTGTATGATGCATTCCAATTATAAAGAAATATGTGTCCACGGTTGGGTCCAGTACACTTAACCAAAGATGAGATAGAACTGCTAAGGTGAGCTAAATGCAAATTGTTAATATTGAACAGAGTTCCGCAAACGGCGCATAATACCCCGCCATGATGACAAACCAATGAATGAGAGCTATTAGAAAATATTTATTTCTTCCAAAGACACATCAGACCAGTCTTCCTTATGACGTATCAAAGCAATTCGTTAAATGGTCAAGGAGCTATCGTCCAGAAACCAATTTTCAAGATGCCCGCCACTGACTGGCAGCCATATTCGATTTCGGAATATCGTAAATTTCGATAAGTTCCTTCACCAGACATATTCCAATGACTCTATGAAGTGATCCGATAAATGGTAACGGAGATATCATCCAGAAACCAAATTTCAAGGTGGCAGCTCGTGGCTGGCGGCCATCTTGGAGTTCGGATCATCGTCAATTTCGTTAGGTTTCTTCTCCAGACCCAGCCCAACCACCCTATGAAGTTTCATAGCGATCCGATAAAATGATAACAGTTATCATTCGGATACCAATTTTCATTATGGCCATCCAGGATTTCCGATTATTGTCGATTTCGATAAGTTTCTTCCCCAGACCTAGTCCAACCACTCTATGAAGTTTCAAAGTGATCCGATAAAAAACAATTTTCAAGATGGCCACCCGTGGCTGACTGCCATCTTGGATTTCGGATCATAATCGATTTCTATAGGTTTCTTCCCCAGACATAGTCCAACCACTCTATGATGTTTCAAAGCGATCCAATAAACGGTAATGGAGTTATCATCCGGATACCGATTTCCAAGATGGCCACCGGTGGCTGGTGGCCATTTTGGATATTGGATCATTGTCGATTTCGATAGGTTTCTTCCCAAAACCTAGTCCAACTATCCTATGAAGTTTCAAAGCGATCCGACAAACGGTAACGGAGTTATCATCCGGAAACCAATTTTGAAGATGTCCGGCAGCCATCTTGGATTTCGGCTCATCGTCAATTTCGATAGGTTTCTTCCCAAGACCTAGTCCAACAACCCTATGAAGTTTCAATGTGATCTGACAAACGGTAACAGAGTTATCATCCAGAAACCAATCTGCCGCCTGCACACCCACCCGCAGACCCGACCGCCCACCCGCACGGACGGCGCCATTACATAATACCCCGCCAAATGTTTTGGCGGGGTATAAAATGCAGTTTTTACCAATGTTACAGTGACCTCAAACTTTTCATCCCACGGTCATTATGTGATGCCCTCTCATTATACGGAAGCATGTGTCCAAGTTTGGGTCCAATATGATTAACCAAAGTTGAGATATGAACTGTTAGGTTGAGCCAGAGACAATCTTAATGTTGAAAAAATAGAGATTTTACTAAGGCTACAGTGACCTTTCCCTTTGACCTGATGACCCGAGGTCCTTGTGATGCCGAGTCATTATAAAGAAGCATGTGTCCAAGTTTGGGTCCAGTATCATTAACCAAGGATGAGATATAAACTGCATGTGTATGCAGTGTCATAAAATAACGATTTCCTAATAGTATGAAAGCCCGTATAAGTATGTAAAATAAATTGAAAACCATGGTCCTTATGATACAGACTGGATGCACTGAAAGAATAGAATAAAATTGCAATGTTTTAATGAGATCAGATAAACTTTTAATGAAAAACTTTAACAATATTCTAATTCTTGGCACACATTGGATGCCGAACAATGGTTCATTTGAATTGCTACATCGAGATCCTCCTTTTCACTAAGGGCTCAACAAAAAAACATATACATATTTACCAGAATTATCAAATGTTGACCGTCTTGATGTGCCAGACCCACTTGCTTCTCCACCTCCAAGTAGCGGTGTCCTTTCTGATGCCGTCTCATTTCCATTATCCTCACCGTCAGTGTCACTGTCCGAGTCACGCGTCAATTCTGGGAAGACTCGCCGCTTACAGATGGGGCAGACACGTTTGTTTTTGGTCAGCCATGGGTCAATACATTTACAGTGGTAAGCTGAAAGCAAGAAATATTTTAATCTTAACCCTTTAACAACACTCAACTTTGTTCAAGAAAACGTCAATTTTCTCATAGAAAATGTCCATTTGCAGACCCATAGAAGACCATTTTTTAACATTTACCACTGGAATGACTGGCTAGGTTATTGAACCAGTCATTCCAGTGGTAAATTTTCAAAAATAGTCTTCTTTTGGTCTGCAAATGGACATTTCTGATATGAGTGTTAATGGTTGAAGCAGTCTCCTTACTGCTCCTTTCTCTAGTGTCCACCAAATACAGGAAAGTTGCATTGTCCTAGTTGCTATCTTAACTAGTAATGATTTCCAGGCTATGATTTCACATATAAAGGTTACCTTAGTAGAGCTTTTCCCCAAGGAATTCTAAAATAAATGTTAATCTGACTGCTGGACATATTAACCCTTTAAAACTCAAGCTGGCAAAAACAGCTTTGCAGTGGTCTTGAGAAAGGTCCATATGCCGACAAAGAGAAGACTATTTTTGAAAATTTACCACTGGAATCACTGGCTCGATAACCGAGCCAGTGATTCAAGTGGTAAATCTTCAAAACTAGTCCTCTCTTGGTCTGCAAGTTGACATTTTCTGAGAAAAATTGAAATCGTCTTGAACAAATTTAACGTTTGAAGGGCTAAGAATGTTGAATAGGCAATCTCAAGGGATCACAGTTTCAAGCGCAATTTAAAGTACTATTGCAGACTTTGTTCAAACACTTTCAAGCATTTTACGATCGTTGCAGACGTTTTACCAGTTTACCAGTTTCAATAACTCAACACGTTAATAGTCATGCCGGCCAAAACTTCCCTTTGCACTGGTTTTGAGGACGGTCTATATACAGATCAACAGAAGACTATCTTTGAAATGTTACCAATAAAATGACTGGCTTGGTAACCGAGCCAGTTATTCCAGTGATAGATTTTTTTAAATAGTCTTCACTTGACATGTAAATGGACATTCAGCGATAAGAAATTTCATTTTCTTTACAAATCTGAACAATTAGTTTTAAAGGTTTACTCATTATAATGTCAAGTTCCTTGAAAATATGTATGGATTCTCTCAGATTTTTTGCTAAATTTAAGCGTTTTCAAGTCAATTTACTAAAACTATGCATTCTTAAGGGTCTTGATAAACAAATTCTGAATTCAAACACGTTAAGCACTTTCAAGGATAGCCACAAACCTTGATATCAAAGCATTGAATAAATATAATACATTTTTATCATGACCAAATATGAAGACAAAGCTCAGCAATACCCATCAGGTAGGCTTACTGATTGGCATAACTACATGTACCATGATTATGATTGGCATGCTTACCGTGATTACAAGGCAATATTCTCAGTTTTTCGCCTTCCTCATATTCATCCAAGCAAATCGCACAAACTTCATAGTCATCCCCTAAAAACAAACATATTATATATTATGTATTATATTACATAATATTTGTAAGTTAATAATTACACAAAACAATGTCAAAAGTTTCAGTTACACACAGTATTTTCACAAACTATACAGTACCGCCATCACATTATAAAGAACCATTCACTAACATATTATCGATCAAATTTCAGAAGTTCAAATATCCATGCTTATAGAATCTGTCTGAAAACAATATAGTAAAATCAATCCAAGAACACAAAGGACCAACTGGAACCATACAATTTTACCACAGAAATGAATAGAGTAGAATGGACATAACCCTCTTAAATGCAGAATTTCAGTTCAGTATTTTATGATCATAGGCTCCAAATTAATATGTTTTTATTACCAATTCTATTATGTAGTCGAATACAGTGTCAAATTAATATAGCCATACAAGTTTATTTCTGATAAAATGATATACATTTGCGTCTGTTCAATCTCTCGTCCAATTACCAAAAGATAATTTACTCACTTTTGGCCACTATATATGCTGCTGATAGTCTGCGTCAGCCTGTCCGAACATGTGCAGTTGCATTTTACTGAACTACTGTCACGGAGGAATGGACACTGCATTCCATAGTGATGGTATGCACATGTCCCTTCTACGATTATTGGATTTGTTTGATTTTAACAGACTGGCATATTACCCCTTTAACAGTCAAATTTCTTCAAGAAAATTTCAATCTGCTCATAAATTTAATTTGCAAACCAAGAGATTATTTTTAAAGAGTTATCACAGGAATGAGCGGTAAATTAAAAAAATAGTATGCTCTTGGTCTGCAAATGGCCATTTCTAAAGATCACTGCAGAGGATGGTTTGCAAAACATCCCAGATGGCCACTGAACTAATCAAACAATCAGATTCATTCACTATCAGACACCAGCTATAGCGACCTTAGTCTCCCTTATCACCTTATAAGTTTCGTCTGTCAAAACAGGTTTTCAAGTTACTCAGTTTTAAAAACCGCTTCGATAGTGGTCTTTTGAGTAATGTGCATTTGAACACCAAGAAGATAACCGTTAAACATTTACCACTGAAATGCGTGGCTCAATAACTGAGCCAGTCATGGCTCAATAACTGAGCCAGTCATTCAAGTCGTAAATCTTCAAACACCTGCAAATGGACATTTATTAATGAGAATCGTCTTGAGCATTAGCCATTACCATTCTGGTGTCAAAACATTAAATTTTCAAATTAAATTAAAAGATGTCCACCAAAATTCTTGAAAAATGTACACCAGTTTCTGAGATATTGACCCAGTAAAACATAGAATATTGACATCAGAGTGGCAAGGGCTAAAGATTTAAGCAGCAATGACAATATTAATATAAATGGTTATTTGTCATGTTTGTACCACATCAGTAATGTTCAACCTCACCTTTCTTGAACTTCTTTACTTGAAGTTTATTGAGATGTCTCTTAGATAAACGCGACCTCCGTCTCTTTCGTACATCACGACACCATTTACCAACCTAAAATAATAACGTGAGTACACATTTCATGCTCATGCACAAGAAACAGGCTTTTAGGATAGCCAACTACGAAATCAGGAGTATAGATGGATCCATTTCTAGCCATGTCCCACCCATTTTAGCTAAGCTCCACCCACATTTTACACATGTTAGAACTGATTTATAGATTTTGAAACCTAAATTCCCAGAATTCCAATTTCGAGGTAACTAAGCACGAAACTGTTAAATATTTTGAAACTAATTTGACTGGGTTCTGTTGCTGCCCCAAGGCAAATTAATTTCAAAATATTCAACAGATTGTTTATTAAATATCAAACAAAAGTGTCATCTACTTGAGCGACAGATTGGATCCCTCCACTAAGCTTGGACAATCTTTACTTTGGAATATCATCAACAATTTTTTGAAACCACAATCATGATTATCTGATATTATCATGTATTAATTAGCATTCAGCAAGGCTCAGGATCTACAGCAGGGTCTACAACACTCGGTCACCATCATGCAATAATAAATATTAATTTTCGAGTTCCCGGTACAAAACACATGCATGTGTCGCATTTGGTGCTGCTGCCTACTCTCTCTCTTTCTCTCTAAATGTTGAATCTTAGCAGATATCCCGCCATCAGATGACTTGTATGACTCGCAAACGACATGAAACGTGAAATTTTAGGATGAATTTTGATGAAAGTAAACGATGGTTTATTAATATTTAGGTGATCACAAGGAATAATTTCACTCTCTCGATGATGGACTTGATATACATTAAGTAATAATCTCTAATAGGAAATTGTGTCCATTTATCGTGCTATTAACCCTTTAACCCTCGAATTAGTTCGAAAGAATTTCTATTTTCTCATAGAAAATGTCCATTTGCAGACCAAAAGAAGATTATTTTTGAAAATTTATCACTGGAATGACTGGCTCGGTTATTGAGCCAGTCATTCCAGTGATAAATTTTCCAAAACAGTTTTCTCTTGGTCTGCAAAACAGACATTTTTCAAGATGTTATCGAGCCAGTCATTCCAGTGATAAATTTTCCAAAACAGTCTTCTCTTGGTCTGCAAATGGACATTGTTAAAGATGACTGCCAAAGCTGTTTTTGGCTGATATGAGTGTTAAAGGGGTAACTATCATTTTAACTGATTTAGTGCATAGATTTCAGCTTTGTCTTGACATATACCTAATACACACCCCACCGACCCCCTTCCTAGAGATTTGGATGTAGAAAATGCAGAGCCCTTATTCTATTAAAAACCATGATTAATTTTATTCTACAGTACAGCTTAGAAATAATTAATTTATCTCTTATCTCCAAAGTAAAATGTACTGTTGAATAGTTTGAACATAATTAGATTGGAAGATGGCTTCCAATCCAATTATGTACAAGATATTCAACAGAGCATTTCTTATATCGTGTTCAAAATTTACTAACTAACATGTTCCTGTTTTTGTTTTAGAAATGCGTTAACTTATTTATAAGCTTCCGTGTACAAGATGGCAGTTCCCGATCATACGTGGCCCATAAAGACAGATGGTCTTTCAAGTAGGTGAGACTCACTATATGCTATTAACCCTTTAATGGTCAAGCCGGCCTCTGCAGTTGTCTTGAAGAATGTCCATTGGGAGGTCAAGAGAAGACTATTTTTGAAAATTTACCACAGGAATGCCTGGATCGATAACTGAGTCAGTTATTCCAGTGATAAATTTTCAAAAATTGTTTGATCTGGACCTGGAAATGGAAATACACTGCGGAAAAATTTATATTTTTGTGAAGAATCTTGACCATTAAAGTGTTAATGGGCAAGTCGGAGAAAACCAGCCTTTATAATGGAGCTTTCCATTTTTAGCTATGCCCCGCCCATCACTAACTAAGCTCCACCCACACCTCGCCGTGTTGGGATTGCGCGATCCCCGAATGCCCTAGCTATCGATTTCCTGAAAACTATGCAGGGAAGCTGTTGAATATTTTGTAACTAATTTGACTGGGTGCTGTTGCTGCCTATGGCAGCAACAGCGCCCAGTCAAATTAGTTTCAAAATATTCAACAGAATATTTATTAAATAGTAAAAGCAAACAATTTGTACAACAGCTCATAGACCGTCATCAAATATGCGTTCGTGACGTACTTATCGACCGACGTCATTCATTATGATGTCATTGTACACACCACGCAGTTCATTATGACGTCATATGATGAGTTGGTACTCTGGAAAGGTGAATTGCTTGTCAAGAATGTTCATTTGCAGGTTAAAAGAAGACGAGCCAGGCATTCCAGTGGTCAATTTTAGTCTTCTCTTGGACTACAAATGGACATTCACAAAGCAGAAACTAAAATTATCTTGACCAATCTTGACCCTTATTTTCATATTTTTTCCAGACCTTCATGTCTGCATATGAGCACCATGATAAAGAGTGTATAATAGAAGACTCTGTCCTGTCAGTCAAGCGTAGGACATCACAATACATAGTGATGTATGTACAAGTAGCTGTCATAAACATTGAAAAATCTGTCAAGCGTTCGATTGAATATTTGAAACTAATTTGACTGGGTGCTGTTATATTAAAAATAAAATATTCAACAGCTTACACATGTTACCTACCTTGAAATTGGGTTTCTGGGAATTCAGGATTCAAAGTATAACAAGAACGCTGAAGCATACAATGTCTCGCCTGTAAAGGCATGGATAGTGTTGATTGGCAAAGCAAACTTGGCATGGTTTGTAATACACATATTAAGTAATGCACCAACAAACAAGTGTAACCGATCAAACACGCAATTGTTTTTACCAAACTGCGGATAGTCTGATCTTGAGATAAAACTAGTAATGATGCAGGTAGTACTCTTGCATAGTATATAACTCTGCTGTAAAATTTAGTTGACATCTGGTGAGTCATTTTTGAAAATGAGCGGTCCATAAAAAAAACTACAAGAAAACAAACATGAAACAAGAGGTATCAGAAGATACCAATACCTCACATTTTTAAGTTACCGCGGGATCTGGCTGCCGCAGGACACGGTCTGCCCAGGAATAAATATTCTGCAAAAAGCCATGTACATATATAAAATTAGAGTTCCCATTTGACCCCTGGCCACTGCCCCCAAATTGACTCAAGAACAAAATAATTTGTTGTACTGTAGTCTACTAAGTACAAGCTTCAAAATGATATGTGACATGAACACATCTGATAAAAAACAATTTCTGCTATCCATTTCCCCCACCCCTGCCCCTGTTGGTGATATAAAAATTCCAATGTGTCATGCACATCCATGGGCATATGTGTAATCATAGCGAAAGTTTCAAGTTTCTATGTGAAATGGTCTAGGAGTTGCGTTACAATCGATTGGTGCCAACTTTTGACCCAGCCCCCTACCCTCTGTTCGACCCAAGATCAAAATAATTCCTTGTACTGTAGTCTACTCATCATTGGCTTTAAAATGATATGTGACATGAACACCTTTGGAAAAACTTTATTTTTTACCCCACATTTCCCGTACCCCTGGGGTCATATTAAAATTCCACAAGAGATATCAGAAGATTAACCCCAAGGAACCAACGGGACATATTATCGGCGCGAAATAATTAGGTTCCTAGTCCGACGGGACGCATTATCGGCTCAAAATAATTGGCTTACTGGGTCGACGGGACGTATTATTGGCTCATGCTACCGCCAGTTTTCGATCGCTAAATACACAACCATTACTGGCGTTTTATCCAATCAAACTTAGCGTTAAATTACGTCAGAAGGCTGAATTTTCTAAATCCACTGTCGATTGGTCAATTCAGTTTGTTTACAAATTTCTGCGGGAAAATATAAATAGATCTTTGTGAATGAAATAGTTTGCGTAAAAATGTCGAAGATGACGAAACAATTCCTTTATTTAAGCGATTACTCGCGAGTACCCGATTATCCGGATAGATGGTGTTAAAATGGCCCAAAATTAAATCTATTGTTCTGTAGATCAGATCCCTGTATAGTATAGATCACTTCTGTAAAGTTTCATTGAGATCGGATGAGCCAGTGTTGAAAAATAAGTTGATGAAAAACCTTAACCAAAACTGCACAAATGACGGCCGCCGCAGCCAATATTAATGATGCCGCCGTCACCGGAATTAGTGATCTCTGTCTCGCTTTCTGCTTCGCAGGCGAGACAAAAATTGATTCCAGCAAATGGGAAAAAGGCAGGCGGGCATAAGTAGAAATGGGGGGGGGGGGAAGCATATCTAGAAATGGGAGGTGCATATCTAGTAATGGGCGGGGCATATCCAGAAATGGATCCCTTTATTGAGACATTGACCGACAAACATACCATGAAAATAACCATGAGGATGAAACAGCAGCCAACAACAATCGCGAATGGATACAGGAATTTAGCGTAGTCACCGGGGTATTGTTTATGTCCATCAATTGTGATCGTGTATCTGAAAATATTAATCAATCAATAAGAAATAATCAATATAACGCAAAGAAACTCAGAAATAAATAACTTAACATGGTTCCAAAACAACACAAGCGCTTGTTAGTTAGTATAATTTTGAACATGATGTAAGCCTTCTTCTGTTGAATATTTTGGACTTACAGCTTTAACACCCATATCAGCCAAAAACGGCTTCTGCAGTGGTCGTGAGAAAGGTCCATTTGCAGACCAATAGAAGACTATTTTTGAAAATTTACCACTGAAATAACTGGCTCGATAACCGAGCCAGTCATTCCAGTGGTAAATTTTCAAAAATAGTCTTCTATTGGTCTGCAAATGGATATTTTCTATGAGAAAATTACAATTTTCTTGAACAAATTCAAGGGTGAAAGGGTTAATTTTATTGGAAGCCATTGCTGCTTTACTTAGCCCTTAGGAAATATTCCAATTTTACGGTTTATTTTGTTTTGAAACACGTTATTTCTGCACTATGCTGTAGTTAAACCTAACATTTTAACGCTTTAATGGTCATACCGGCCAAAACCGGCCTCTGCTATCATCTTGGGGAATGTCCATTTACAGGCCGAGAGAACACAATTTTTGAAAATTTACCACTGGAATGACTGGCTCGATAACTGAGCCAGTCATTCCAGTGATGAATTGTACAAAATAATTTTTTCTCGGCCTGTAAATGGGCATTCAATAAGAAAATATTTAAATTTTCCTGACCAAATTTGACCATTAAAGGGTTAATGGTCAAGTGAAATCAAGCCAGAGAATCCAGCAATCAATTTTCAAAAATAGTCTGGATTCTTTTTTCCAGATCACAAAGTTTTAAAATCCCCTTGCATGACAAGTTCCTTCATTGTGCTAAAACTTAAGCCAAATTGCATCAGTAGTTTCCGAGATATTCACAGATCCCGAATTTGATCCGATCCATATCCAGGTTCTTTCATCTTGATCACGGTCAGTGTCCGGAGATCCTTAATTGTGTTAGAATTTGAGTCAAATTGGATCATTAGTTTTTAAGATACAGCTCCAGACACACGGACAAACGGACGCATGTATACACGTAGAGGGATGAAACCGCAACAAGCTCTTCCCCTTACGGGGCAATGGTGTTACTAGAATCAACCCTTTAACCCTTTAATTTTTTCAAGAAAATTTTAATTTTCTCATAGACAGAGATTATTTTTGAAAATTTATCACTGGAATGACTGGCTCAGTTATCGAGAGCTCAGCAAACAGCACATAATACCCCGCCATGATGACAAACCAATGAATGAGAGCTTTCAGAAAAATATATTTCTTCCTCAGAACTAGACCAGTTATCCTTATGAAGTGTCAAAGCGAGCCGTTAAACGGTCAAGGAGGTATCGACCGGAAACCAATTTTCAAGATGGCCACTGGACTGGCGGCCATGTTGGATTTTGGATTATCATAAATTTCGATAAGTTTCTTCACCAGACATATTCCAACGGCCATATGAAGTGATCCGATAAATGGTAACGGCGATATCATCCAGAAACCAACTTTCAAGATGGCAGCGCGTGGCTGCCGTCCATCTTGGAGATCGGATCATCGTCAATTTCAATAGGTTTCTTCACCAGACCTAGTGCAACCATTCTATGAAGTTTCAAAGCGATCCGATAAACGGTAACAGAGTTATCATCCAGAAACCAATTTTCACGATGGCTGCCAGTGGCTTGCAGCAATCTTGGGATCTCGGATCATCGTTGATTTCGGCAGGTTTCTTCCTCAGAGGTAGTCCAACCATCCTATGAAGTTTCAAAGAGATTCGATAAATGGTTAAGGAGTTATCATGCGGAAACTAATTTTCAAGATGGCCACCGGTGGCTGGTGGCCATCTTGGATATCGGATCATTGTTAATTTCGATAGGTTTCTTCCCCAGACCTAGTCCAACCACCCTGTGAAGTTTTCAAATCTATCTGATAAACGGTAACGGAGTTATCATCCGGAAACCAATTTTCAAGATGGCCGACGGTGGCTGGTGGATATCTTGGATTTCAGATCATCGTCGATTTCGATCAGTTTCTTCCCCAGACTTAGTCCAACCACTCTATGAAGTTTCAAAGCGATCCTACGAACGGTAACGAGTTATCTTCCAGAACCGACTCTGCTACCCGCCCGAACAACCGGATAGGGGCGCCATTACATAATACCCTGCCAAATTTTTTGCACATTTTTTGGCGGTGTATAAAAATAGTCTTCTGTGGTCTGCATATGGATATTTCTCAAGACCACTACAAAGGCCATTTTTGCTTATATGAGTGCTACAAGGTTAGTGGTCAAAATCAGTCAAGAAAATCCAAATATTTGCTTATAGAATGTCCATTTGCAGGCCAAGAGAGGACTATTTTTGAAAGTTTACCACTGGAATGACTGGCTCGTTTACGAGCCAGGCATTCCAGTGGTAAATTTTCAAAAATAGGTTTCTCTTGGCCTGTAAATGGAGATTCCTCAAGACCACTGCAGAGGCCGATTTATTAATGTATTGTATTTGTATGTATGGGAGACACGTGTATAAGACTTATGTCCTACTGTGCTCCCATTGAACAAAATAAAATTCTGTTTAAACCAAAGGGTTATATACCGTATTTTTGCAGCAGGGTGGTAGCAATAGTAATCCGACAATGTCATGCCATCAGTTCGACCGATAAACACGGATTGAATATCAACAGCATAGCCCTCTGAAAAACGCAGAAAATATATATACACTACAGCTACTAAATAAGTTATCATATTACGTTATTTCTGTGCTGTACTATAGACTTAAACCTTTCCTAGAGACCACCTGTAATCTGGGGACAAAAGATGTTGGTTCCTGAACGCTAAATGGTCAAGCCGACCAAAACCGGCCTCTCCAACGGAATTGAGGAATGTCCATTTACAGGCCAAGAGAATTCTCTTGCTGAAGGTCTACCACTGGAATGCTTGACTCGATAACTGAGCCGGTAATTCTAGCGGTAAATTTTCAAAAATAATCTCTTACCCTGCAAATGGACATTCAATCTGCAAATATTTAGATAATCTTCACCAAATTTACAAACAAGAATTCCGCAGAATTAAATGTCTAGGATGTCTCCTCCTCGTCACAGTGACCTTGACCGTTGACCTTGTGATGTCAATGTTACCATGCTGCTTCCTAATATTATAGGTAACCATTTATTCAAGTTTAGTTCCAATAGGATTAACAAATCCTGAAGTTTAAAATATGTAAATGATTTGCTTAATAGAAAAACTTAACATTGAAAAAGCAGAGGGTCAAATAGCAGTCAGAATAGCATTGACCTAATGACCTCACTATCATCATGCTGCCTCGGCATGCGGCCTCAGTATATGAAACCATGTGTCCAAGTTTGGTTCCAGTAAGCTTAAGCATAGGCAATACAGTAATGACCACGGTCAAATATCAAGGCTACAATGACCTTGACCTTGGACCTAGTGATGTCACTATCAGCATGCAGCTTCCTTATTGTATAGGGCACCATGGTTGGAATTCAATAAGGAGGTTTAAACCCAGTTTAGCCTAAACCTGGTAATAAATCACAATGCAATTGCAAGGTTAGTTGTATAGATAGGGCGATAGGCCCCACTTTTCATCGGTTGAGAGCTAGGTCATGGCCCCCCCCCCCCACAAGGGGCATGGCCTAAATGCCAAAATATGGGCATTCCTTCTAAGTAGGCGGGGAATCAAAGAGCCTCTCCAGCTTCTGAAGGGTGCCCATAGTTTGGTATTTGGACTACACACTCTGAAGGGTGTGTGGTCTGGGTATCAACTAATAAAATTTGGGGGTTATCGCCCTGTCTATAATACTACCCTTGCAATTACTTTGTGATTTGTTACCAGGTTTAGGCTAAACCAGGCTTAAAAGTCCTTATTACGTTACTTGTGTCCAAGATTAGTTAGTACTAAGTAATTCTGAAATGTAAAAGTAAATAATTTGCTAAATGAAAAAACTTAAAGTTGAAAGAGCAGTGGTCAAATAGCAAGGAGAGAATGACCTTGACCTTTGACCTGGTGACCTCACTGTCACCATTCTGCATCCTCTTGGTATAAGCAATGATGTGTTCAAGTTGTGTTCCATTAGGGTTAAGCAATCACGAAATATAACCTGATAAGATTTTCTAAACGCAAAAACTTAATGTTGAAAAACAACAGTTTTTCCCGAGTGACCTTGATCTTTGCCTTGGTGACCTCCCTGTCATCAAACTGCATCCTCATGGTATAAGTAACAATGTAACCATGTTGTGTTCCATTAGGTTACAGCAATCCCGAAATATAAGCTGATAAGATAAGTTTTGTCTCAGTGACCTTGCCCTTTAACGGTGACCTCAGTCAGCATGTTGCTTCCTAACCTTATAGGTGACCATGTATCCAAGGCTAGTTCCAATAGGATTAGCCAACACTAAAACATAAGGTGAGAAGTTTTGTTAAGCGCAAAAACTTAACATTGAAAATGTTTAGTATCAAGGTCAGTGACCATTGACCTCTGACCTTGTGATCTCATTATCATTCTAACAGTATAGGCAAACATTTAGCCAAGTTTAGTTGCAATAGGATTAACCGATCCTGAAAGATAAGCTAAGAAGTTTTGCTAAATGCAAAAACTTAACATTGTTGACGCCGTCGTCATCAAAAGTGATACACATGTCTCGCTTTCTGCTTCGGAGGCAAGAAAAAAATCATCATCATCTTCTTGGTCTGCAAATGGACATTCCTCAAGACCACTACAGATGGCAATTTTGTCCAACTTGAGAAAGCAAGGGTTAAGACGTGTGGTCTCATAGCAACTCGTCTTAAGATACCACCATCTTCTGGTCCCAAAAACATGTGGTCGCCGTATCATTCCTGTGGACAACAGTTATCACCCTTGGTGCACAGGATCAGTAACGGTAGGCTTGTGCGATTATTGCGTTGAGTGATCGCGATTAGTTATTGACAAATAATCGTGATAACTTGATTAATCAGCTTGGATACAAATTACCAAGACATAACAACAAAAGAATATCAATGACGAAAACTGCAATGGTGTTGAGATTCTCGAGACAGGCATTCCAGTAACACATTTTCAAAAATAGTCTTCTCTTGCCCTGCAAATGGACATACATTCATTAAGCAAAATGTCATTTTTAGCGCCCGATCACATTAAAAAGTAATTGAAAGTTAAGTTTTGAAATATTTTATGGAATAGAAAATATTCACGATCATTCGATTATTTACTTTTTAATCATATAAATTCACGATTTAAAACATAATCACGATTTTCGATTTAATCACGTAATCACGCAAGCCTAAGTAAAGGAGAGACATTATCGCTCCTTTTTTAAAACAGTTAATTCCTGGCAATAAAAGATTGCAGAACATCACCAGGTTTTTAATGTTTTCAACATTCTTCTCTGATCATGACTAAAGGTTTAAAATTCTCTTTTATGGACCCACTCCCCCACCAAATACATGTCCTCTTGCCCCTATTGGGGAGGGTAATTACTGCAAATTAATTATTTAATTAGATAATTTAATTAATCAATCAATTTATTAACAAGAGTCCCAATGGGCCTGTATAGCTCACCTTGAACATTGGCATTTCAACTAATCTTACTTAAGTTTTACATCCATCGGTGCCACTTTCAATGACTTTCAGTCAAATGGTTTCAGTTTTTGAGGTATTGACAACAATCTCCGGACTGTTTTTTGCAACAGTGATTTTGAACAGTCTTTAAAGGTCATATATGGAGAGCATATTTTAAGACATTATAATATATCCAGTCCTTCCAAATCATATAGCTGTTATCAATTTGCTAATACATGGCATGTTTTTTATATTTATTGACGATAATGTACATAGCTTTAGAATATCGCATCATGAATTACATCCATTGAATTCCAAGCAGCTGTGACGTCATAGTGGAACAACCGCTAAGCAAAGCTAATACAGGCAACACGGTTTAACCAGGGTAACTTTTTCATTCTATTGTATTTAGCAATGAATTTTGAAATAGGCAATGATCTCAATGATATTCCCGGTAGACAATAGTCTGAAGTTTATAATAGCGCAGATGCCATATTTAAATATGAATATCTCGGGCATGAAACAACACGCCCCCCCCCCCCCCCACCCTTTTTAGATGAGATCTGCTTCAAGAAAATATCTCATTGTGATTCTGTAGATACTGTATTTTTACGACACTATATCTTGCTACATCTAGTATTGGTGGGATGGCCGTCAAGCGCAGATCTAGGATTTTATTATTGAGTTAGTCCAATATTGGAGGGTCTGTGAGTGAGGCCGTGTCCCCTCCAAATGGCCGTTTGGGGAGATATGGGCGGGTTGGTTCTTCTCCCTGAAAATTCTGATGCTATGCGAAGTCATTGCCTGCATTCCATTTGATAAACAATATATTTTTTGTATTTTGTATCCAAACTGCGCCTATAATTCCGCAGAATCTGTTATGATTTTCCAGATGTATCTCTATCCCCCCCCCCTCCCCACTACCACCACACACACCCACACCCCACCCCTCCTCGCATGCACACATGCACGCAAGTACGTAAGCATGCGCACACACACAAACCAAATGCTAAGTCCACCGGTAGATCCAAATTTGCGAATTTGCCTATGGTATCACAATCAATTGATTTGTTTAAGTCTAAGACTGGAGAAAGCTAGGCCCATATTGGATACATTTTATAGGCCTATATAATTAAATCTCCTGTAGACTTAAGCCAAACTATTTGAGACAATCTAAAACATTGATTTTAACAAGCATTGATTACAATATCAGTTAGGGATACATTATGCCAGCAATGAGTGACCGGGGTGGGGGTGGGGGGTGTGAACTTCTCATAGGCTACGTGATTAACCTACATGTACTTGAACAAGCAAATAACACTGCATTCAGGTGCAAAAATTATACCAAAAATACCTGTGGTCGGGCTTACACATTGCCACTTATGTTTCCTGTCATTCTAAACATATGCCTACACATGCGTGCGTATCCTATATGTATGTGGGTGAGGAGGTAAATTCTGGGTATATATCTACCATTTCTTTGAATGTAATGTAGCTAACGTATAAATTTACGCATAACGACACTCACTCTCCCACGCTTTTACTAGAGTAATTTGTAGGTTTACGTACTAAAGACAAATGCTGGCCCTGAGTGTGTACAATTGTCGTGTATACTAAAAAAACACATATGAGTGAAGAGGCGCAAAAAACGTGACAATAATTTATATCAGGTTGGTAAGATGAACTAAATTGTCATATTTAGATAGGCCTACATTTATCAAGTGCACAAATTTACGTTGGATAGCTTACGCGTTGAAGACTGTCAAAGTTGTTTGTTTACTATAAGCTTTCATTGACGCCCGCATGAACTGAAAGAGAGACGATCGATAACCGATATGTCTTCCTATGAATTTGTCCATCTGTTACTATTTATGTGCTTCCATCACGGAATGTTTGTTTTATCGCTCAGTGGTAATTTTCAATAAGGTTTGTGGTAATTTCTCAAAATAATATTCTTTGCATTAACGTGAAAATATGCAGGCCCGTCGATTCCCCAACTGGCAGCCCCTCCCCCACCCCACACACACACACCCTACACCTCCAACCCGCCCCACCCCACCATCCAGCCATTGCTACGGTCATGTAATATTGATTATTTTTTCGGCGCATATTCAACTGTAATCTTACTAGTGACACAGGCCTATGCATGTTAGGTAAAACCAGAAGGGTTTCTGATAAAACCTACAAACACTTGGTCTCAAAAATGATGAGTATATGGTAAGCTTTATTGCCCTGTAGGTGGGGCTTAGAATACACCTTCCGTATCCTCTGCGTGTCGTAAGAGGCAACTAAAGGAGGTAAGGGTGAGGTAACCCGGACAGAAACCTCGAGTGCTGAAGACGGAGGTTCCAGGCCGCACGGCGCACTCTAATAAACCATGGATCCACGCACTTAACGCTTATGATCATGTCGATAGTCACTTACAGGACTGGCGGTATGATCAGCGAACGAAAAGAAGAAGAAGTAAGCTTTAAAAACTCACACACTTGTACATTAAATTACATGTATCTTGTCATTTACAGGCTAATTTTGTTCACGCACATTTCTATCGCGCCAAAATCACCATTGAAGCAATCGTGTTCTCAAACATGTCTGGAAACAGAAAAATCTGTCGCATTGGTTTTTCGTAGCTGTTGCTGTTTTTGTGTGATGCTAACTACACACCCACCCTCTAGGCCTAAACCATGTAGCCTACATAGTCGCAGCAAAAATGTCAGAATTAAAGAAAATGCATTGAGATCTCGGTATAATAGCTTGTTCCACTATTACGTCATTATTGACGCTGAAGAGCTCAAAATCAAGGCAGGTAAGTCATCACGTAATTTCGTGTATTCGATCATACACCGACTTCGCGGCTTAATATTAGCGATTTGGTGAATGTTAGACACATACAGCTGGTTTGTTATTAATTACTATACAATAATGCCTTAAGTACTTGCAAAATTGTACATAAAAGGGATTTCTCCAAATATGACCTTTAAGCGAAAATAGATGACATCAGTGCTAATAACAGCTGATTTCTTAACTGTCTCACTGCTGCAAGCCAGTGTTTTGACTTGTTGAATATTTTGAAACCAATTCAACTGAAAGTTGTTGGCAGCTTAACCACCAACAACTTTCTGTCAAATTGTTTTCAAAATATTTATCAGGTTCAGAGATGTAACCTTTGGAATGTCGCCTGCAAAAACTCAGCAGTCAGCCGGTTAATAGTTTAAATACAATTGGAAAGGAAGGTGGTCTCTTAATACAGGTGGTCTTTATAACAGGTTGTTCCTCACCACCACACAATCCATTTAACACATGCGCATCTGGCTGAATCGCCAAGTTACCAGCAGGGGTAGGGTGAGCTGGAGTTTATTTAGAAAATAATTTGACTAAAAGTCATGCCTTAGGCAGCAACAACTTTCAATCAAATACATTTCAAAATATTTTTAAGAGCATAGATGTCAAGAGCACATAATACATATCTTAAATATTTAGGCAGTGAGGGAAAAGGTTCATCTGTTAATTGGAGTTATCTACTTTGGCAATAAAATCTGACATGGTGATAATCAGTGGACGGTGGGAACAAACCTGTATTTCCATTATGAAAGTGAGACCGCAAATATTTAAGTGGTGATAACTCTGGCGTTTTGACGTCCTATCAGTTTCATTTTCACAACACAGATATTAGATGACAACATTAACATTGTGACCACGTTTTGTGTTAATCTATCAAGAAATAACAAAACGAGCCACCATTGTTGGTGACAGAGAGACAGATGGATGGAAGGACATACAGAAGATGGATGGGGTCATCGCTACACGAGTTAAGAAAACCAATTTCGGCTTCTAAATCCATCAAATAAAAAAATGAATACAGCAGCCAAACACGCTAAAATTTGATTGGTCCATGGTGGCCATGTTTTTTATCTATTAACTTCCCATGAACAAACTTTAATGGCCCTTAGTCCATAATCATATTCCCCAAATTTCGGCCCGATCTGGTCAGCGGATCTGCAGAAGTCATTTTCACGAAAACTAGGTCGTCCAAGATGGCTGCCGAAACATTTGGCCAATCAAGTTCCTTTGAACAAACTTGGTTCAGCTCTTGCCCTATATGATATTTCGTGAGTTTTGAATTGATTCACCAAGCGGTTTTGAAGAAGATTTTTAAAGAGGTTTCTAAAAATCGGCCAAAACCCAAGATGGCCACCAGCGAAATTGGCCGATCGACTTCCTTTGAACAAACTTAGATCTGTATGCCCTAAGGATGCTTCCTGCCAAATATGATTGAAATAGGCCTAGCGGTTCTTGAGAAGTTGTTTAAAGAAAAGTTGACGGATGGACGGACGACGTGAGCCAGGTGAGCCAATAAACCAATCAATCATTTCATTATTACATGTCGCAAAACTAGAATAGAAACCTGGATAATTATCACACAGATTAACAAGAGGTGCGCAAATGGTGCATAGTACCGCGCCACGTCATACCAAGGAATGAAAGCTAAAGATGGTGATTTCTTCCCAGACCATGTCCAGTCTTCCTATAAAGTTTCAAAATGGCCTCTTTTATGCACAAGTTAAATAGTATTCTCATGAGTTAGAATTGGGCACAAACAGCACTTAGTTAGTGTTAGTCCTAAGATATGAAAAAATGGGGTCCAATGCCACAAGTGGACAAAATGTGGGGACATTAGAAATATATAACCAGGGACACAGTGACTATGAATGAACCCCCTACTTATTCAAAATTATGTAGGAATGTTTGGGAAATATATGGAACATCAAGGCATATATAACAGAAAAGGTAAATCTTGAATATTTATATTAAATTCGTCATTACGTTTTGAGAAAATGGTGGGGATATTGCAATTGCCTGTGTCCATCTGACTGTCCATCCGTCCATCTCTCAAAATATTTGGTAGAATTTGACCCAATTTGCTGTGTTACTCGTATGATTGCAGATTGTGAGACAATGTTTACATTAGACTTCACACTGCGGTGGAGGTGGGGTGGATGGGTGGAGAGTTAGTGTTAAAGTTGGTGAACCTCAACCAAACTTGGTATATGAGTTACCCATATGACTGCGAGACAACCTTTACATTAGGCTCTACCCCCAAGATGGTGAGGAGGTGGGGTGGGATGGTGAGCGGGTGGGGTTGCTTGCAGAGCATTATAAGTGTGGGTATTTGCAATGGCGTTCCATCAACTGTGCATTCGAGAACTTTACCCCAAGTCTGAAGACTCATTTCTTGAAAGCTTTCATCACTAAAATCCAGTATCTCAATTTCAGAGCATCCATACCAGCAAGCTGCAGAAGATTCTGAAACTAATTTGGCTGGGAGCAATAGGCTCAAATCAAATTTATTTCAAAATAATGACCAGCATTCCTGTATCATTGTCTTGAAATTGAGACAGTAAAATCTCAAGAATTAAATAGTTGAACACGCTTGAACTTGTGCTGTTTGCTATTAAGGAGGCAAATTCTATTATTTAACCTTTTAATAGTCAAGCTGCAGTGGTCTTGAGGAATGTCCATTTTCGCAGGCCAAGAGAAGACTATTTTTTTTAATCTACCACTGGAATGTCTGGCTCGACAACCGAGCCAGTCATTCCAGTGGTAAGTTTTCAAAAATAGGCCTTTCTTGGCCTGCAAATGGACATTCAATAAGAAAATAGTTTTATTTTCTTGACCAAAGTTGACCATTAACCTTTTAACACTCATATCAGCCAAAAACAGCCTCTGCAGTGGTCTTGGGAAATATCCATTTGCTGACCAAGAAAAGGCTGTTTTTGAAAACTTACCACTGGAATGACTGGCTTGATAACCGAGCCAGTCATTCCAGTGGTAAATTTTTAAAAATAGTCTCCTCGTCTGTAAATGGACATTTTCTATGAGAAAATTGAAATTTTCTTGAACGAATTCAAGCGTTAAAAGGATAACATTGTGTGAATTGTAAGAAGCACACAAATATATAGAAAGCAACTTACCATGACCAGCACCCATAGAAATGAGATTATCACCATCATCATTATAAACTATGACGCCATCATAATTCTCTTTCTGTGCATTAAGAACCTGCAAATAACCATGCAAAGACGCATGCATACGCACTAACTCTACAAGCCAGAACCACATGCGTAGCGCTAAACTACAACACCGAACAACGCAATCAACCCTGTCAGTGCTGAAAAATCATCTCATTTTCAAGACACCAATACTGGGTTAGCACAATTGCATCCTGTAGAATATTTTTGAGACTAAATCGACTGGATACTGTTGCTGCTCAAGGCAGGGAGCAGCAAAATTTCCGAATCAAATTAGTTTCAAAATATTCAACAGAATGTTTGTGATATCATAATGAATTTGTCACATATGTGGTTTGTGGCACTGAAAGGGTTAACATAATAGTATAAATGTACATGTTGACTTTGTGTGAAAACCATTAGACACGTCAACGGATACAACGTGGAGCACATTCAGGAGCCAGAAACAAGAAAACAAACTACACCTTGTCTGCAATACATTCAGATACTGGACGTTAACTTACTGTTTATTCAAAAAAATATCACATAATTCAACCAATAATATTTCATCTAACTGTGTCCATAATATGTCATGGGCCAAATTTTTTAGCATCATGGGCTCAGTTCATTTCTTAACTATGGCAGCAACAGATTCCAGCCGAATTAATTTCAAAATATTCAACAGCTTTCCTGTATGATTGCCTAGAAAATGCGACACCACAATTTTAAGGGTTAACCCTTTCAACGACGCATACTTCAAAAAATAAATTCCTTATGATATAGAACTAATTCTGTTGAATATTTTGAAATTAATTTGACTGGAAGCCATTGCTGCCTAAGGCAGCAATGGCTCCCAGTCAAATTAATTTCAAAACATTCAACATTTTTCCTGTATGACATGTATGAATGGCTTGAAAATGAGACACCGAGAATTCATCGGTGAACTGGTTAAGCACTTCCGATATGTGACTTCTAATCTTCAACGAATGCAACGAAAATATGTAGTACATGCAGTGAATCGATGAATCATTGTAATGTTTCCCTTATGACGTACACTATCTGGCAACCCAGTAAATGCAGACAAAGTGTCAAAATTGACACAAGACAAGAGCATTACATTGTACCCTTTATGAAATCATGCATTTAAACCGTGAATGGTCAAACTTGGTTAAAAAATCTACGTATTTACTGATTGAATGTCCAGTTACAGGCCAAGGGAGGAATATTTTTGAAAATTCACCACTGGAATGACTGGCTCTGTTATCGAGCCAGTCATTTCAGTGGTAAAGTTTCAAAAATAGTCTTTTGTTGGCCTGCAAGTGGCCATTCCTCAAGACCACTCCGGAGGTGTTCTTAAAAACAACCAAACTAGGTATACTGACGACCCTCTAGTAGTAAAACTGTCAGCAGAGCAGAAAGCGTTACGGCTGCGCATCCACCAACACCGCCAAAGTGAAGACCGCACCAAACTACGCCGGGAGCGCAATATTATTATGCGCCACATTAGTGAACACTTAAAAGATCTTGCTATTCAACAGGAAGACTCCATAGCAGATGAAATCACTGCCACGGATGACTGTCACAAAATGCTTTGGGCAGCCCGAGCCCTGAGAGTTACTGACTACACACCACCACTCACTGTACACAACTCTGAACGACACTTTATCAGGACTGACCAGGGAAAAGCAGAGGCGATCCGAGAATGGTTCAAGGAACAGTTTACTGACAACGATGATGAGCCCTTGCACCCATTCTCAGGAGACCCAGGCCATTACTAACACCAATTAAAACAGCAGAAGTTGAGAAGGCACTTAAAGCCCTGAAAAATGGACATGCATCTGGACCTGAAGGCATGAGCAATGAACTATTCAAATATGCAAGTGACATTATCTCAAAACCGAACACGCACCTAATCAATTCAGCTTTTATGCACCACCCATCGACGCTGTAGGCCAAGGCACCCTTATCGCACTACCCAAGCCCAAGAAGCCACCTGGGCCCCTAGCCAATCTGCGGCCCATTGTGCTCCTCAACAGTATACGGAAAATCCTATCCAAGATTACTCTATGCCACATCCGAGACAAGATCGATTACTTCATGTCAAAGTGGCTTCAAACGTGGACGCAGCTGTGCAGACATTGTATGGGCTCAATGCATGCTTGTGTCGGTAGACATGCCCAAACACTGGGATTATACTATACAAGATGTGTAATATGTCGCCACTGTCTGTAAAAGTCGCCCAGCAAAGATGGTCCATGTTTGGCCATGTGCTAAGGATGCCAGAACAGACGCCAGCACAGAGAGCTCTGGAATTTGCCCTACTCGGAGCCAGCAAATACAAAGCCAGGAGAGGACGTCATTGCATAAATCTGCTAAGCGTGCTACGAGGTGACCTCAAGAAAGTAGGACTCGGTACACTCAAGTCAAGAATGGACCTGAGGAAGCTAAGTATTTCGGCTGAGGACAAGACACAGTGGGCAAAAGTGAAGGACTGATTGCAGCTGTAGGATGTTTCTACTACTACAGCCGCAGTGTACAGTAATCATACATACATCATACATACTCCAGAGGATGGATTTGGCCGGCTTGACCATTAAAGGGATGATGGTGCAGCCAGTCAAAAATCGCTTCGGCGATGGTCTTGAGGAATGTCCATTTACAAGCCAAGACCATTTTTTTAATTTGCCAAATGGAATGGCCGGCTTCATAACTGAGCCAGTCGCTCCAGAAGTAAATTTTCAAAAACATCATTCTCTATGCCTGATATTTATTAACTATCTCACTGGCGCAAGCCACCAGACAATAATTGCAATGAGCAAAAGCCCTTGACCTGCTGAAAATTTTGCTAATAATCTGACTAAAAGTTGTTGGTGGCTAAGCCACCAACAACCTTTAGTCAAATTGTTTTCAAAATATTCATCATATCCAGAATTAAACCCTATAGAAAACATCGTTTGCAAAAATTTAACAGGCAGATAGTTAACCTAAAATGTAAATTGTCTTGAATAATCTTGACCATTCAATGGCTAAAGAGTAGAGACCACAAAGAAATAGTTCTACAAATACAATGTAAGCACAACATGTAGCAAAGAAATCAGACGCAATGTATAATTACTCACTGTCGCCCCCAGCCATAGGAAGGAGCTTATCAGAATCATTGTTATACACTATAACTCCAAGAAAACCCGATTTCTGCGCGTTAAGGACCTAGAAAGAATTGGCTAGCATCAAGAAAGATCTGATCTTGCAGTTATGATTAAAATGTTCTACATAGAAGATATTGAATAATTAATTACATCTAATTAAATTTAATAAATGGACTAAGAATTCTGAAAATTATCTATACTGTTGAAAAAAGAATTATTAATTTCATGACATCAATCTAGCAATTCATGAATCCAGTTTCTCAGTCAATAATATGACATCATAGTCAACTACATGTGTAGGCTGACATCATAATCAATTACGTCATGAATGACTCGATTTAGTGTGTCTTAAATGCTTAATAGAATGTTGGGTTGTACGAATTGTATGTCTTTACTATTTAATAAACATGCTGTTGAATATTTAGAAACTAATTTGACTGGGCGCTGCAGTCAATGGCTTACCTGTATAGTTTTCTGAAAATTGAGATTCAGAGTACAGGAATCGATCGATCCCAACACAGGCAAAACGTGGGTACAGCTTAGGCAGAGATGGATGAGGCATAGCTAAAACTGGATTCCTGCATGGAAGTAGCAGCACCCAGTCAAATTACTTTCATAATATAACAGCTTGCCTGTATACTACCCTGATATTGTGATTATGAGAATTCAGCGTTCGATCAATCCCAACATGGGCAAAGAATGGGTGGAGCTTAGCTGGAAAGTAGAAATGGGTGGAGCTTAGCTAGAAATGGGTGGGGAATACCTAGAAATGGATTTCCCAGAATCCACCATTACATCTTATAAATACAGAATTACATGTGTATACATATATATACTAAACTAATAACTACTGTCCATAGTATATACAGGACTCCCAGATTTTTGAAAATTTAATTCAAGGACGTTTCAAGTATTTCAAAGGTCAATAAAAAGAATTCTCAAGGACATTTTAAGTTACTGCCTACTTTATCATCACCCCCACCCCTACCACACCACCAACTCCCCACCCCCAACTCCTCTCACAAACCCCCAACCACCAAACCCCCTCCCCCACTAGCCATCTATTCCTTGCTGCATGACTGTTTCGCTTGGTCTGCATTAGTTCCGGAGATTGGACAATAACAAATTCAGTTTTTCAAGGAAATTTTCAAATCTGGCTAAATTCACCTGGACTTTCAAGGTCTTGAAAATGCAATATTTTTTTCATGGATTTTCACGGTAGTGAGGACCCTGTCGTAAATTTCAATGTTTCAGGCTAGCATTCACCCTTTTAACCCTCTACCCTCGAATTTATTCAAGAAAATCTAAATTTTCTCATAGAAAATATCCATTTGCAGACCAAGAGGACTATTTTTGAAGATTTACCACTGGAATGACTGGCTCAGTTATCGAGCCAGTGATTCCAGTGGTAAATTTTCAAAAATAGTCTTCTCTTGGTCTGGAAATGGACATTTCTCAAGATCACTACAGAAGCTGTTTTTGTTTGATATGAGTGTTTATAGGGTTAATCGTCTAGTCACATAATCCCACTTTTTACAAAATTAATCAAAAATTCCAGCATATCATGAGTTATGACAATTAAACATACAGGTAAGCAATTGAAGATATTGAAATTAATTTGACCGGAAGATGTTTATGGCAGCAACAGCTCCCAGTCAGATTAGTTCAAAAATATTCAACAGAATATATACCTTACATTGCCTTACATAATCATAATAGTAAATCAATATTTGTATTTGATCATCCCCCATTCAACGGGTTAATTTCTCACCCCGACCCCAAAATAAAAAAGTTTTATTTCCTCTAAAACTGCTGGGTGAAATTTTTCTTTTTTTTTACCCGGCCGGGAATAAAAAATTCATTTCTACCCAGTATAAATGTTAAAACTATACAAATTACAATGGTTTTACGGCCATTTATATGCAATGTGAATCCCTTTACCTAATTGTGACATGAAAAACATGACAATTACAACCATATTTAATGGACATCTAGTCAAATATCTGAAGAAAATTTATTTACGACCTTTTTAAAATAAATCAATAATTTAAAAGAAAAATGTCCTCCCTCCCTACTGGGCTTTTTCCCCCACCTGGTTTGCAGGAAACTAAATTTTGTATGGATGGCCTGAGCACATGAATAACATATATTAATGGACTTTATCTCATTAAATACACATACCTTTTTTGAGAAATCACAACCACCACGTCTCACAATAGCAAACCATTTGATATCTGATCCATTGAATGGAGGGCGTGCAATAGGATCACAACCGTGCACCGGCTGAACCAGTATTAGATAGCCCTAGAAATTTACAATAAATAGAATTACAAGCGCTAGGTAATACATTATATAATTGCGATGATGAAAATAGTAAAATCATGAAGTATTTTGTGCAGAACCAAGATATATGTCATTAACACATTCCTGGTGACGCCGGCCAAAACCAGTGTCTGCAGTGGTTTTGATGAATGTCCATTTGCAGGGCAAGGGAAGACTATTTTTGAAAATTTACGACTGCAATTCCAATGGTAAATTTACAAAAATAGTCTTCTATTGGCCTGCAAATGGACACTTTTTTTACAATTTTCTTCAAGAAAACTTCAATTTTCTCATAGAAAATGCCTATTTGCAGACGAAGAGAATACTGTTCTTGGAAATTTACCACTGAAATGACTGGCTCAGTTATTGAGCCAGTCATTCCTGAAGTAAATTTTCAAAAATACTCTTCTCTTGGTCAGCAAATGGACGATGATTTGCTAGATGCAGAAACTTAGCATTGACGCTGTCGTCGGCGGAAATGATACCTACATGTATGTCTTGCTTTCTGCTTTGCATGCGAGACAAAAATGGGAGAGATCGACATGACAGGCAAATCCCCACAAATTTATCAATTGACACAAAATCAGGGACAGACCTGGCTTTCATAAATTATTAGCCAATTGAATAGCCAACTAGATGATATAAATCAAATAATCCCCCCTGCAACGGCAGCCATGTTCGTGGGATGACATAATCCCACTGATTTGGATAGACATACGGATGGATACACAGACAGATGGGAGCTAATAATCATAAACTAGCCACATGAGATTACTAACCTATTCAATAACACATTCAAGTAGGTTTAGTTATTGAATGATAATAACCAAAGATAATGGACACAATCTTGTTTGACCATCTCAAGATAGAAGTGACATGACATTTATTGTAGCATTTAATTATTCTATATTAAATAATGTACATTTCCCTAGTAACATAGCCAATGTTCCCATGAAGTTTTGTCACAATACTCCAAGAAAAAATAGTTATTGAACGAAAGCCCAAAATTTGCACGGACGGACGGACAGAAATTCAGAGACAAAAGGATGAATGGACGTAGGGATGGGCTGACTTACACACAAAACAATGTACATTTCCCTAGTACCATAGCAAATGTTCCCATGAAGTTTCCTCACAATACTCCAAGCAAAGATTAAGTTATTGTACGAAAACCCAAAATTTGCACAGATGGACGGATACAAATTCAGAGACAAAGGGATGGATGGATTGAGGGACAGGCTGACTGTCACTCAAACTAAGATGCATTTCCCTACTATCCCACTACCATAGCCAACCTTCCCATGAAGGTTAGTCACAATACTCCAAGCAAAGATAAAGTTATTGAACGAAAAACCCAAAATTTGCACGGATGGACAGACACAAATTCAGAGACAAAGGGATGGATGGATGGAGGGATGGGCTGACTGACCCTCAAACTAAGGTGCATTTGCCTATTACCATAGCCTACCTTCCCATGAAGTGTTGTCACAATATTCCAAGCCAAAGTAGTTATCGAAAGAAAACCTGTGTGTGTGATGGACACATGCACAGATGGACGGACGCACGCACGAACAGAAGCGAGGGGGGGGGGGGGTAATCACTCTTTTTCTTAGCCAAATCTGATCTATTTTAGCCAACGTTATCAGGGACAGACATGGCTTTCATAAATTATTAGCCAATTGATTAGCCAACGACCCTTTTTCTTAGCCAAATCTGAACTATTTTAGAAAATATTTTCCAATGTCTACGATCCATCACCACCCGGTAACCCTTTGAACTGAGCGGTACATACCAGATACAAGATTATGTCGAACACTTTGAAACTAATTTGCCTGGAATCCATCTGGCCACATTGCTTTATCTAACTGGTCAGCATGGACAATTTCTGACCTAAGCTAGGTTCAAATAGCTCTAGTAGTGTGCACAGAGATCACAGACATGTTAAGCCTGGCACATTTATATATCTCAACTCTACAATGCTACAATATTGTCCCTTCAGTAGGCTTGCGCGATTTTTCGATTTAATCGTGAACTTCGATTTATTCTTAAAATCGTGATTTTTACGATGTAATTGAGGAAAAATCAGAAAATCGTCAAAAATTTCATGTTTGCTTAAAATCTGAAATGTGTACTTTTCCGTCGCATTTTATCAGACATGAGTAAAATTATAATCGATTCACGCCTGCGTTCAATGTGTTTATATCCCACCTCGAATAATTACTAATCACAACACAAAGCGCTACAATAAACAAGCTAACAATAGCGAGGTAACACCTTTGTCATCGAGAAAACCAGCTAATCACTTCGTCGAATCGCCATATAATTTTTTTCTTTCGCTGCAGACCTTGAGTCTGTCATGAAATGCCAAGCATATACTTAGTTGCAGTGTTAGGCAATCAGTGAACATAATTCTTTTTAATTCTAGAGTTAGCAATTTCAGACGGTGTAATAATTTTTCCTTTTGATTCAGTTGTCATGTCAAATTAAAGAAAATAAAGCAACAGCATTCCAAATTGTTTGATTTTGAACTGCGCGTTCTGTTGATTACTCTTAAATGTAAATCGTACATTCTGAAAGCAACTATAAACTGCTCTATAGGACGAGTTTACGCCGTTACACTCGTACCTACTCAAAGCTACTGTCCTATGTATGTGAATTGCGCAGTATCTCCCCGGGTACTAATATTAGCGTCTTCGCATTACTCCAGTAATGACCTAAACTCATCCTACAAAGGGAAGCTATAAGCGGAAGCTGATACATCATGTAATTTAGATTTTTTTCTCGGCGACATTTATCTAAAATTTTGATGAAATAAATAATGTTTATTAAAGTATACGGAATACTTAAGCGGTCCCAATTAATAATTTCACTCCCGCGATGATGGATATAAGGTATACATTAAGCATAGACATAGGATGCTAAGAATTCGTCGCATGAAAATGTGTTCTAATTTCGTGCTATTTTTGCATCATTTATTTCAACTTTTTCTAGAAACCAGTCACATTACACCGGTTTATACTTTTGGGAATTTGGACCTATGATTTAATTGAAAATCGCAATTTTAAAAATAAAATCGATCGCGATGTTTCAAAGCAAAAATGGCGCAAGCCTACCCTACAGTGAATAGTCTTACCGTAATCCCTTCTGCTGGGATGAGAGCGCCAAAACTGGCAGGCATATCAGCAAACATGTGCAATGTCACATTAGACTCTTTCTGTAATAATAATAATAATAATAATAATAATAATAATAACAAATTTGCCTAGAAGCTGAACATGCTGCCCAAAGCAGCAGGAACTTCAAGCTCTAACCAAATTAGTTTCAAAATATTCAAAGTGTTGGTGACATGACTGGTATAACGTTGCATAAATAAATCATGCATGTGTCAATATTTCATAAAATACACACCGATTCGCTTGCAGGGTTCTCAGTTAATAACAAATACAACTTTTGTTCCATATCTGACAGACTGCCACCAATGCACTGAAGGATTACCAACTCAAATTGTATCACCTGTACCGGGCATAAATCACGCTAATTTATTTGGTCAGACGATTCTTATAAGACGACATTTATCTCCCTTTCACCATAATTTCAATGAAAATTAGCTGAATTTGTGGGACTTTCAAATATCTCTTTGATAACCAATTTAGAAGAAATCAGTCTGTTTAATAAAAAAGAAACACTTACAAAGAGTATTCTGCTGGAAAAAATGTACTAGAACCAATTACAAACATAGCATGTACTAAAGGTAATTTTGGCGACACCTACATTTAATCTTTAAACATCATCATGAAAAGGGATAATTAACTGCCATCTAAATGAATGCTATGAATATAAAATTCATGATGAAAATGGTTAACACTCTGGTATAGAGTCATGCAAGCTAGTACAACGGAGGTGTTGTTAATACCTGACCAGCTCTACCTCTGTTGCTTTGAAAGGAGATAATTGCCCAATCCATTGCTGATAAGACATGTGAGATTTTGAGACACTAAACAAGTTTCTTACTCAGACTCAATTATCTATCACAGGTTTATGCTGTTAACCCTTTAATGGGTCAAGCCAGCACAAACTGGTCTTCAGTATTTCCAATTTACAAGCCAAGAGAAGACTATTTTTGAAACTTTATCACTGGAATGACTGGCTTTATAAGCAAGCTAGTCATTCCAGTGCACTGGGATATATTTTGAAACAAGGTTGTTTTTTTTTTGATTTTTTTTATTTAGATGTGCTAAAACTATCTGACTCAAAGTTGTTTTTTGGAAACACTTGTATTCAAATTATGCGCAAAAATATTCAGAGCTTTTATTTTATTTTTAAGTTTCTGAAGTTTCAGATTCCTAAGCTTCATTTCTTTTCACATGACAACTGGTCTTCATACTGAAAAGCAATGCATGTAGGCTGCTGTTGTCTAAGAAAGCATGAAGGAAATTTCAACTTCCCTTTCTCCGAGATCTAACAATACTTAACATTACATTACTTATTGAACAACAGCTCAACTAAAGCTGTGCACTAGGAATCTAGATTTATAAAGCTCTACCGGCTCCTGGAACCGGGTACCTGGTTCCCAACAGCCGGGTACCCGCCTGCCAGAGACACCATATTGTTTGCATAGCTACCAAACAAGAGACAACTCATGGTTTGCCTCTGTGGGGCTGGGAGGTAGGGTCCGTAATGTAATGTTAAGTATTTTTGTAAAAAGCTTGTAAGATGCTATGTTGTCCTGACGCTAACGGTTGAGTAATGTTAAGTATTGTTAGATCTCAGAGAAAGGGAAATTGAAATTTCCTTCATTCTCCTTCGATCAATGCTTACCATTAGATTACTTATTGATAATACCAGATTTAGGCAGTAACCTGGTGGAAAGTGGCAAGCCATACAAAGCCTCTTTTGCCCCTAGAGAAAGAACTTAGACTTAACCTTGTCACATGCAGACCTAGAAGGACTGACAAGTTTGGGCCCGAATCACATTCACATCACCGCTCCACCCCACCCACCCCTTTCTTCTAAAAAGGGAGAGAACTAACGAACACGCATCTCGCCTGAAACACAATCTCGTGGGTAGTCTGAATGCATTCTACTACCCAACGAGAGATAGTATCCATGGATGCGGCGCCATACATGTATGGCTTCTTATGGCAGATCCAAAGATGTCTATCATTTGACCATAGTCTGTCCGTTTTTTGTACTTGGACAAAGCACAGACTGGACACCAGGTACTGGCATCACGATCAAACCTAGTTAGTTTCGGTATAATGATCGGTTTGTCGGGATATTTCAAAGATTGATTCTTTGACATAAATTCTGCTCCTGGCAGCAGTTGCAGACCCTCTCCAGAGACAATAAATCGGTCCCTCTCTGCTGAAAGCGCATGGCTCTCACTGCGCCTTCTAGCTGAGGAAGCTGCCAATAGAAAGAATGCCATAAGAGTCAGATGCTTTAGACTAGCCGAACCTAAAGGTTTGAATTGGTGCTTGGCTAGCACATTAAGCACAAAAGACAGACTCCAGGCTGGAATGACTACCAGGTGTCTCAGTCAGAGATTGCTCATTCCCTTCACCATCACGTTTAACTGGGCCACCTCTGGACTATCCCTGTTGGCTAGACAAGAGATAACTGATGCCAAAGCTGACTTGTATCCAGCAATAGTGATAGGAGCTAGTCCTGTAAAGAACAGCTCAGTCTGCTATTTGCTGAATAGTGGATTGAAAGGGATCAACATCCTTTCCCGCACACCACTCTGCAAATTTGTTACGCTTGTGGTTATATGAGTTGACGGTTGACCTCCTCCTCACGGCTGCGATGAAACTCGCAGCCCAGCCTGTTGAGAAAAGCCTTCCGACGTGGAATGTTGCTTGATAGCATCCACACAGTCAATTTGAACATCTCGGGCTGCTCGTATAGGAAGCCGCCCTTGGCCTGGGAGATTATGTTTGGAATCTCGGGCAGCTGCACTGGATTGTCCAGCAGCAGATCCATGACCCTCGCCCTGCTGGTCCAATATGGCGCTATTAGCAGGACCAGGCACGCCTCCTCCCTGATCTTCACCAAGACCTTCGGTAGAAGGATGGCGGGTGGGTACGCGTACATCCCTCTCCAGCTTATCGTCAGATCGTCTGTATCAAAGGCATTTGGATCTGGAATCGACGACACATAAGTCATGATTTGAGCATTTTTCTTTGTGGCGAACAAGTCCATGTTCAGTTTGCCCCAATGCTCGAAGGGTTGAGAGACCATTCTGTTGGCAGAATTCTCGGTCTGCGAGACAAAGCATCCGTCAGAATGTTCAATCACCCAGGAATGTGAGCTGCTTCCACTGCCAACATTTCCAACAGATTGATATGCAGCCGACTCTCTTGGAGAGTCCATGTGCCCGAACCTGGTTTCTCCCAGGCAGGCACACACACACCCCTACCCCCTCCAGTGATGCATCTGTGTACACGGACAGCTGGGGGTGGGGTAGGTGAAGCGAAACTCCTACTAGGAGATTCTGACACTCCTTCCACCATACAAGATGCACCATTATTGGCGCCAAAACTGGTACCAGCTTTGAGACACGTTCCTGTTCTCTGTTTCCACAGACATCAGATACAACTGGATAGGTCTTCACATTAGAGCAGCACACTGTGTCAATTAAAAGGCAGTCCATAGTCAGTGGAGGCAAATTCTTTGGAAAAATAAATTTAAGAGTAAAATGACCCTTAAAATATAATAATTTTATCAGCCAACTGATGATTCATATTCACCTCCCGAAATGCAGGAGAGGCCATCTGAGAGCATCCAGATTTTAAGATTTTATGGGGGAGAACCCCCAGACCCCCAACTGGTGAGTCAGACACCCCCTTAAAATATTCCTGGATCCGCCCCTGCCAACGGTCATCCTCAGTAACCGCTAGGTCCATAGCATACCGCTCATACTCCCACTGGGGATACGGCAACTTGCCTGCACCTCCCTAGAGGCCGCAGGGAGCTGACTCTTAGTCGTGAGTTGATTGGCATAAATAGCCTCTAGCAACTCCTTGAACTTTGGATCCAGTCCAATGGACTGGATCCGAGCTGGGGGCAAGACCCCCATCCAAACGGATACCATCGACAGACGGGGCATATCTTCCTCAGCTGTGGCCGAGACCACGGACGGGTCCTCCCTGGCTAGCCAAGCCAGAGCATCGGACAAGTCCACTTCTGAGGAAGACACCCCCCCCCCCCCCCCCCGTAAACACATCACCCGTTGATGTGTTCATGGAGCCACTGCTGGGTAGCCAACAACACTGTTCCATGGAGTAGGCCTGCATGGAAAACCGTTAAAGGTTACAGAACCGTGGCCATACACGGGTGTCAATGGCACCCCATGTGTGGCCTCTGGACCAGGTGAGATAGGTGTATACCATGCCTGGCCAGCAACACCCGTCACCGTGTCGGCAAACCAACCAGCACTGGACGGGTGCCCGGTACCGGTGTGGCCTCACCTACGGGCGGAGTGGCTGCCATGGCTTGCGCCAAACCAGACAAATGGAGGGCGGTTCCATCCAGGATGGAATCGACCTTCATGTGCTCCACCTGCGGTATCTCAGGCCGGAACAACCTCTCCTCTTCGGCCTCCTCATCCTCAGACCCCTGAAGAGTCGTCACTGGACGAAGAGACACTGGAGCCATCTTGGCGGACGGCTCCCATGCCCGACGGACTGGCTACCGCTACTGGACCACCCGGAGGTGGCCGCAGAGAAGCAGTACCCGCAAGGCCGGAGACCGACGGGACCGCCAGGGAGCCATATAAGATGGCCACCGCCCCCACCCCAATGCCCCCAGTCCAGAACCCTGTCCAAGGACAGGGTCCATACCGGATACGGAGAGGTTGTACCAGTCTTTGGTATCAAAAACGACACCAGCGTGGGTAGGATGTTTGACAATAAATTATAAGATTAACCCTCCAGCACCCAACACCCACAACATTGCAACCAAGATCGTGTAAGCTGGCGACAAGAACGAGAGCGGGACAATAATACACTCATAAATTGATCGGCAGGATGTATAAAACGGAACCAGGAACCGTGACGGAGACATTCGCGGTACATTTAAGAATTAATACCAAAATTATCCTACACAAACAAATGCCAAACGATATGAGGAGGAACAACATAATGAATTAACACTACTGCTGTAGAACACGGTAAAGCCGCAGAATACACATCTTAATCAAGAGTTTTGAGATCAACGATCAATGCAAACAGATTGTGATTACACGCAAAACTTGACATAATTCAAGTTTCTGGTACAAAAAACGCACGCAGCTACCCAGAATAAGATGAGCGATTTAATGAAACATTTCCTTCACCATATAATTCGAGAAATAAAAGGGTGTGACGTCACCCACTTGGACCACACGGATGAACGACGTAGGATTTTAGTGTTAAAAAAACGTAGACAAATGCCTAATCTTTCATATTACTGCCCGATCGCCGTTGGGATTTAAAGGAGGCGATCTTAACGGGCATATTTCGTTGTAACCACACGTCCCAGTTCTGGGGTTCAGAAAGATGGGACATGCAACACACACGAAATTTCAGAGACATAAGTCTCCATATAACTAACAAATAAAATGAAAGAATACGACCCGAGGTTCAGTGGCGCTTTCCATTATTAATCCAGTTAATCCAGAGGTAAGAAACAGGCACAAAACTCACAAAAAACCCCAGAAAACTAAGATTTCTCGTGCGACAAAAAGCTTGTAACTCTTGTTACTATGCAAAAACAAGAATGGCGTCTCTGGCAGGCGGGTACCCGGTTGTTGGTAATCTAAATTGATGATTTGAATATAAAATTCATGCTAAAAAGGGTTAAGACTCTGGTATGAGTCCTGCAAGCTAGTATAATGGCGGCGCTGTTGTAACTTGACCAGCTCTTGCTTTGAAAGGTGATAATTGCCCATTCTATTACAGATAAGAATTTGAGAATTAAACCAGTTGTACAAGACAGCATGATGCAGTTAGAGAGTAGTACAGTACTATACACTGCTTGAGGAATCTTGCTGTAACAACATGCAAAGACCAGAGTGAAAGCAAAGTTCATTTCATTCTATATATTCATTGATAATGTGTGTTACATAAAACAGAGAAACTCATGTGAATATTTTGAAAATCTTGTAACTGAAAATTGTTGCTGCCTAAGACCACACACATTCAGCTAAATTATTTTCAAAATGTTCTGAAGATTCCATTTCCATCTTCTTTAAAACCAGGCTATTTTAAAAAGAATTTCAAGGCAATTTGCAAAATTCTATTTATAAAAGGAGTAGCTCTATATTGGGTCATATTTTTAACACTGAGGCCCTAGCAACTATATTTCAAGCAGGGATGGGGTCAATTCCATTTTATCATTTCCAATTCTGTTTCCACATCAATTTATTTTATCAATTCCAATTCCACCCAGACAAGTTCAATTCCAATTCCATTTGAGCAATTCCAGGTCCAATTCCATACCAATATTTACTTGAGATCAACATTGCTATATTTTCACCCTTTAATGCCCAAGATTGGCCAAGAAAAACTAGATTTATCATTAGTATATGTCCATTTGCAGGATAAGAGACTATTTTTTAAATTTAACAATGCAATGACCGGCTCAGTTATGGAATCAGTCATTCCACTGGTAAATTTTCAAAAATATTCACTTAACATACATATGATCCTTCCTGTTATCCAGCTAGCCATTCCAGTAGTAAATTTTCAAAAATAGTCTTCCATTGGCCTACCAATTGCAGGAAATGTCAATTTCCCTTTCTCCGAGATCTAACAATACTCACCATTCTGTTACTTCTGATATACAGCTGGCCTTGACAGCGGCTCTAGGATTATAGACTTAGAAAGCTTTACCGACTCCTGGGAACCGGGTACTCGGCTCCCAACTGCCGAGTACCCGTTTACCATAGAGCTCATATTGTTTGCATAGCCACCAAACAAGAGAAAACTATGGCTTGCCTCCGTGGGGCTGGGAGGCTGGGTCCGTAACAGAATGGTGAGTATTGTTAGATCTCGGAGAAAGGGAAATTGACATTTCCTGCATTCTCCTTCGATCAATACTCACCATTCTGTTACTTCTGATATACACCAGATTTGATCAGTAACCTGGTGGGAAGGGGCAAGCCATACATGCTAATTTTATACATATACAGCTGGCCTTGACAGCGGCTCTAGGATTATAGACTTAGAAAGCTTTACCGACTCCTGGGAACCGGGTACTCGGCTCCCAACTGCCGAGTACCCGTTTACCATAGAGCTCATATTGTTTGCATAGCCACCAAACAAGAGAAAACTATGGCTTGCCTCCGTGGGGCTGGGAGGCTGGGTCCGTAACAGAATGGTGAGTATTGTTAGATCTCGGAGAAAGGGAAATTGACATTTCCTGCATTCTCCTTCGATCAATACTCACCATTCTGTTACTTCTGATATACACCAGATTTGATCAGTAACCTGGTGGGAAGGGGCAAGCCATACATGCTAATTTTTAGTAATCCGTAAATGAGGACTCACAGTGCCATTGTGCAACGGCCATGATGTCCCCTAACGGAACACCATTGTAAAGGGCGGTCGAGGCGGCTATTCCTCTAACATGGTGTGCCCTTACGCCCTGCACCTGGTGCCCAGTCGCCATCTCATGAGTAGTCTGAATGCATTCGACCACCCAACAAGAGATAGTATCCATGGATGCGGCGCCATAAGGCTTTTTATGGCAGATCCACAGATGTCTATCGTTCGACCGTAACGAGTCAGTCCGTTTCTTGTACTTAGTCAAAGCACGGACCGGGCACCAGACACTGGCATCACGATCAAACCTGGTTAACTTCGGTATAATGATCGGTTTGCCGGGATATCTCAAAGATTGGTTCTTTGACATAAATTCTGCTCTTGGCAGAAGACGCAGACCTTCTCCAGAAACAATAAATTGGTTCCTCTCTGCCGAAAGCGCATGGATCTCACTGCGCCTTCTAGCTGAGGAAGCTGCCAATAGAAAGACCGCCTTTAGAGTCAAATGCTTTAGACTAGCCGAACGCAACGGTTCGAATGGGTGCTTGGCCAGTACATTAAGCACTAAAGATAGACTCCAGGCTGGAATGACTACCGGTTGTCTCGGGCAGAGATTGCTCATTCCCTTCAACATCACGTTTAACTGGGCCACCTCTGGACTATCCCTGTTGGCTAGACAAGGGATAACTGATGCCAAAGCTGACTTGTATCCAGCAATTGTGACGGGAGCTAGTCCTGTAAAGAACAGCTCACAGAGAAAGTCTGCTATTTGCTGAATAGTGGATTGAAAGGTATCAATACCCTTTTCTTCACACCAGTCTGCAAATCTGTTAACCTTGTTGTTATATGACTTGAAGGTTGACCTCCTTCTCGCAGCCGCGATGAAATCAGCAGCCTGTCGAGAAAAGCCTTCCGACGTGGAACGTTGTTTGACAACATCCACGCAGTCAATTTGAACATTTCGGGACGCTCGTGTAGGAAGCGTCCCTTGGCCTGGGAGATTATGTTCGGAATCTCGGGCAACTGCACAGGATTTTCCACCAGCAGATCCAGAAGATCCGTGAACCACGCCCTGCTCGGCCAATATGGCGCTATTAGCAGGACCAGACACGGCTCCTCCCTGACCTTCACCAATACCTTCGGAAGAAGAATGGTGGGTGGGTACGCGTACGCGTGCATCCCTCTCCAGCTTATCGCCAGAGCGTCTATATCGACGGCATTTGGATCTGGAATCGGCGAGACATATGTCATGATTTGAGCATTTTCCGTTGTGGCGAACAAGTCCACGTTGGGTTTGCCCCAATGCTCGAAGATCCGTCGTAGAACTGGAGGGTTGAGGGACCATTCTGTTGGCAAGATTCTCTGTCTGCGAGACAAAGCATCCGCCAGAATGTTCAATCGGCCAGGAATATGAGCTGCTTTCAAAACAACCGAGTAATTCCTGCACCATTGAATCAAGTGCCACACCCTGATGCACAGGGTGGGCGACCTGGTCCCTCCTTGGCGATTTATATATGATACTACTGTCGAATTGTCCGACCGTATCAATATCACCTTGCCCCTGATCATCGGAAGGAACTCTTCCAACGCCAGTTCCACTGCCATCATTTCCAACAGATTGATATGCAGCTGACTCTCCGGGAGAGTCCATGTGCCCGAGACCTGGTGTTCTCCCAGGCAGGCACCCCACCCTTCCAGTGATGCATCCGTGTAAACGGACAGCTGGGGGTGGGGTAGGTGCAGCGAAACCCCTATTAGGAGATTCTGACGCTGTTTCCACCATAGAAGATGCGATATTATCGGCTCCAAAACTGGCACCAGTTTTGACAGGGGTTCTGTTCTCTGTTTCCACAGAGACATCAGATACAACTGGATAGGTCTTCGCATTAGAGCAGCGTACGGGATAACCTGCTCCATGGAGACCATCATGCCCAGCATCTGAAGGAACCGCCTCGCCTGAATGTGGTTTCCCACTCGAAAACTCCTGAGGATGGCTAACAGAGACACCACTCTGGGCTCTGATGGGTAAACCCTGCCCTCCTCGAGGTCGAATCGCATCCCCAAATAAACGAAATGTTGAGTGGCCGTCAACTCGGATTTCTCCTCGTTGACTATCCAGCCTAGATCTGAAAGTAACTTCAGAGTCAGAGCAGTATCCACGTTCAACCTGGCTGCCGAGTCTGCCTTGAGCAGCCAGTCGTCTATGTAGGTGTGTAGCGCCACGTTCTCTTTTCTGAGAAACGCTGTCACCGCAAGGACCACTCTTGTGAAAACCCTCGGAGCTGTCGACAGGCCAAACGGGAGAACTGTAAACTCCCATACTTGATTCTGAAACGCAAATCTCAGAAACCTGTGCCAACTCCGATTCATCGGAATGTGGAAATATGCATCTTTCAGATCGATCGATACACACCACATTCCTTTCCTCAATCCCGCCATTACCGACCTCGGCGTTTCCATCTGGAACCGAGGCGTATGGATAAACCAATTTAATGGCCTGAGATTGAGTATGGGTCTCCATCCCCCCGTGCTCTTGGGGACAAGGAACATGTTTGAATAGAAGCCTGGAGTGTTCCGGTTTGCTGGTTTTATTGCTCCCTTCAGAAGCAAACCCGACACTTCCTTTTGAACGGCTTCTAACTTGTCTGGCTCCCTTGGTACGGGTGTCCAGACAGGTGCCAAAGACAGATTTTGTGGCGGAAAGTCCCACCACTCCGGCATGTAACCCTGGGATAACCATCCCAGGACCAGACTGTCTGACGTCACACCTCGCCAAGCCTCGACGAAACGCATGAGCCTTCCACCCACCATAGACGCCTCGACGTCTAACGGGGTTGTCCGGCTCGCAGTCCGCCCCCCCCCCCCCCCCTTTCTTAACGAGAGAGAGTGAGAACCATTTCGTTCTAGGCACGACGGGTATAACTGGCACCGCTGTTCCTGTCGCACAGGTGCGGTCCAGGCGGATATGAAGGGAGCTTGCGTACCCTCAGGTACGCTTCGGCCCCTTCTGTCCGCCCTTTGAGGCCTTACCCTTACCCTTCCCACCTCTAGGGCGGTCAGGAGCAACATTGGGGAGGGTAGGCGCCCCTACAACCTTCCAGGGTTTCTTCGCCGGCGGCGGCTCCGAGAACCCAGCCGAAACAGACGTCGCAATAGGCCTGGCTTTCGCCTTGCTCTTATGCTTTTTCTGTTTCTTTGAAGGCTGTCCCGTTAGCGGCTTGCCCACAGCCCCTAGTGCGTGCGCTTGCCGCACTAGCTCTAGCTGTAGATTTACCGCTAACCGATTCTGCGCAATACTGGCGGTGCCCTCTAAGATGGCCTGCGCTTGGCCACCAAAGATGCTAGGCCCTGTCAGGGGCGTCCCAAGAAGACGTTCCCTGACTGCCGTAGCCGGACGCATATGGTCAATGACCATTTGCCTCCTGGACTTCGTCACACGCGCTTGCACCCTTGCCAATGCGTCCATTGACAGCACCAAGCCGTCATTAACGCACGATAGCGCCACAGGTGGCACAGGGTGGCCTGCCCCTGCTTCAGCCCACACCGACTGAAGTAGACGATAGGAGTGATTGACAGCGCTCATCGCTGCCCTCACACCCTCATCGCATAGGGCCAGGACTTCTTCCTGGTGTACCTGGGCCTTATCCACTAGTGCCGGACCGGGACCACCCGACCCGGCACTCTGGACGCCCAGTACCCATCGGTCATCCTCCGTGACCGACGGGACTACACCATACCTGTCGTATTCACCCTGCGGAATACGACATCTTGCCCGCACCTCCCTGGAGGCCGCAGGGAGCTGACCCTTGGTCATTAGTTGTTTACTATAAATAGCATCCAACAAATCAATGAACTGTGGATCCAGTCCCACTGACTGGATCCGGGCCGCCGGCAAAATCCCCGTCCTAATCGACGCAACCGACAGACGGGGCGCATCTTCATCGGCCGTGGCCGAAACCACAGACGGGTCCACTCTGGCTAGCCACGCCAGAGCATCAGACCAATCTACCTCCGAAGAAGATACCCCCGCAAACACGTCACCCGTTGACGTGCTCACGGGTCTGCCAGCCATGGCCTCCCGGCAAGGAGCCACGGCTGACACGCCAGGCACTCCGCTACCACATGGTTCCGCCGCCACCCCATGAAACACTCCGGTCCATGGGGTAGGTCCGCACGGAAAAACCGTACGGACCCGTAACCGTCGCGGAACCATAGCCAGACACGGGCGCCAACGGCACCCCATGTCCGGCTGCCGGACCAGGCGAGATAGGTGAGTACCACGCCTGGCCCGGCACACCCGTTCCCCTGACGGCTGGTGACAAACCAAGCCGCGCGGAACCGGTGCACGGTAACGGATTGGCCTCAGCCGCAGGTGGAGCCGCTGACCTGGCTTGCGCCAAACCAGACAAATGGAGGCCGGTTCCGTCCAGGACGGAATCAACCTCCATATTCTCCACCTGCGGCTTCACGGGCCGCAGCAACCTCTCCTCCTCGGCCTCATCGTCTTCAGACTCCGAAGAGCCGTCACTAGACGAATAAACCGTGGAGCCGTCCTTGCGGACGGCTCCCACACCTGACGGACCGGCCACCGCTACTGGACCACCCGGAGGTGGCCGCAGAGAGACAGAACCCGTCTGGCCGAAGCCAGACGGGACCGCCAGGGGGCCGTACGAGACGGCCCCCTCGGTAACCAGTCCAGAATCCTGTCCGAGGAAAGGATCCGTACCAGGCATGGGTAGAAACTGCCCCCCAACCTTTGGTAGCAGGGACGACGCCAGCGTGGGCAGAACGCTATGCAGAAAACCCTGCATAGCCGGACCAAACCACACCGGCGGTGCCATCTCCGCCACCTCCAGCTGGGGACGTGGAGCACCCCCACCGGCCGAACCGGGCGCTCCACGATTTCCTCTCGGACCGCCTGACCCCGCGTCAGACCCAGCCAAGTCCTTCTGGGCAAGGAACTTAACCATCGTTTCGACGGACCACACTGCACAAACATTACACCTATGATCTATATTACACAGGGCACACCTAAAACAGACATGGTCCTTGAACATTACACGGACAAACTTATGGCAGTCGTCACATGATGGCGGGGCTGGCTTGGCCTATAAAATAAGCACAAACCTACAATAAACAAGCGGAACGAGACACGGATGGAAGGCAGACAATTAATTTTCAAATATTTTGACTCATAAATCAACCGTAACCTCCCCGCACCCCACCCCGCCACGTTACAACAACGATCGCATTGATTATGACGACAAGTACGCGGCGGGCACAACACACCCATAATAGATCCTACAGGATGTGTAACGGCTCCAGGAATCATATCGCATAGCATTCAGGGTATATTTACTAATCAATATAAATTATACTCCTAACGAACGCAGCACGATATGTGAAGAAAACAACAAAATGTATAACAACTGCTGTCTCACACGGTAAAACCGCAGACCACACATCTACTCAAGAATTTTGAAACCACCGATCATTGCAAACCGATCGTGATCGCACGTAAACTTGATCATTCTAAAGTTTCCGGTACCATTTTTTAGTACGCAGCACCCAGAACAAGATGCGCGAATTAATTTTTCTTCACATAAACATCCGAGCGACCGGGTGTGACGTCACCCGCTCGGATTCTACGGAGAACGACGTCAGCCGATATTCGTGTTAGAAATACCGTAGCAAACACCTATTTTCATATCTGCCGATCGCCTGTTGGGGTTTAAAGAAGGCGATCGTCTGGCATATATCGTTGTTAGCACACGTCCCAGATTCTATGGGGTCAGAAATTGGAACATGCGACACAACGAAATTTAGAGACCTAAGTCTTTTAACTATGGATAATAAAGAACAATACAACCTGGTTGTCTTGGGCGGTATTCTCCATAGTCCTTAGTTATCCTTTCAGAACACACAAACTATCACTGATTAAAGACTTAGATTATCTTAAAACACTAAAATCCTTAATGCAAAAAGCATGTATTGCTCTTGTTGCTATGCAAACAAGAATGAGCTCTATGGTAAACGGGTACTCGGCAGTTGGGAGCCGAGTACCCTGTTCCCAGGAGTCGGTAAAGCTTTCTAAGTCTATAATCCTAGAGCCGCTGTCAAGGCCAGCTGTATATCAGAAGTAACAGAATGGTGAGTATTGATCGAAGGAGAAGGACATTTCTCAAACTCATTGCAGAAGGTGTTTTGGTAGGCTTATGTGTTAAAGGGTTAAGGGCTAACTTGCTCATCGCTGAATTATCAGTATCTCAAATTCTAGTCTCCAAACCAAACATATAACTAAGTTGTTAAAATTTATTTTAATAGAAACTGTTGCAGCCATAGGAGACAAAAGCATTCCGTCAAATTAATTTTAAAATATTCAATAAAGTATTTAATAACAGCTGCCATAATGAATATCATCAACCTGCATATAGAATGAAATATGGTAAATGGTATCATATAGATCATTTAGGATGAAATGCATTAAGGGCTTATAAAGAGCAGTGTATAATACAGATATTACATGTACATTTTATAGCCAACAATGCTCAGTAAATCTATGACAATATAACTGGAATTGATTGGAATTGAATTGGAATTTATTCCGGTCAATTCAAATTATCAATTCCAAATCCAATTCCAATTCCGGTGTCTTAAAATTTATCAATTCCAATTCCAAAGTCCTCAGATTTATCAATTCCAATTCCGGAATTGAATTGGAATTGACTGATCAATTCCGATCGGAATTGACCCCAACCCTCAATATCCAAAGATACAAATGAGTCATCCTCTTTAACAACTCCTGGTCCAAAATCACTGTCACTAATTTTCAAGACAACCATACTGTTGATTATTTTGACAAAGATTTCACTGGAGGTTGTTGCTTCTTAAGGCAACAACTGTAACAGTCAAATAAATTTTTTAATATTCAACAGAGTATGACTTGCAAAGAGTTACAGAAGATATGAGAAATCTGTATTAAATTTTAATGTACATTGTGCATGTACAATTGAATGTAAGAATTTATCAGAAATAGACAGAAGTATTTTGAAAAGTATTTGGAAAATACTCAAATACATTGACAATGTATTTAAATACAAACACAAATACTTTTTCCTTAAATACTTTTCAAATACAAATACTTTCAAATACCTGCAAAATGTATTTAAATTGCTTCAAATAAAAATACTTTTGTATTTGACCCCAGCCCTGACTCCTATGCATGGCTCTGTTAGCCGTCACTGGAGTGACGCATAGGGAGTTGGCAGGGCTTCCACTAATTTCTAGACAGGAAATCTGGACTTCCTGGGTAATGCTATTGGGAGTCCAAGCAAGAAACATGGAAGTCTAAAATGGTTCAAATACATATGATTTAGTTAAAAACATTGTTTTTTAGAGATGACAGGGCCAAAAACGAGGACTTCCTTGATATGTTTTTAGGGAGTCCAAACATGAACATTGGGAGTATAGGACTCCCGGCCTTCCACTAGTGGAAGCCCTTGGAGTTGGCTTATCGACTGCCGAAATTGAAAAAGTTGAAATCAGAATTTCTGCTTTGAATATTTTTAAACTCGCATTTTTTGCTTATTTCTTACTGTATGCTCACACAATTTATACATGCGAGACAGATTTTGATTGTGTTTCAAATATATCGCATAAATGGCTATTAACATTGTGTTTGCATACAGACTTTAACAGCTTACCGACATAGAGTACATGGAGCATTTTGCCTGTGTCAGCATGAAGTACTTCTTGTTGGTCATATGACATTTTTTAATAAATCTGGTACTACTAGTAACAACTAGGGGGGGGGGGGGGGTGCGGGCGCTAAGATGTGTACAAATTTTGGGGTAAAAAACAACAGCTTTCAGCAACATTGTTTCCAAAATAAACACTTTTGACCTCACAGCAGCCTCGTTGAAATAGATATTGGACAAATACTTTCATCAGAGCAAAGCATTACATACACATGCATGACATGTAGATATGCATATTATTATTATTTATCTTAAGATGGTATTAACAATTACATGTAATTTTTCTGGTAATTTTATTAGGAAATTATATCAAATAATACGATTTTAAGCGCTTAGCGAAACCATCTGCTTTCTATTGCACAGATTTCAATATTACTAGCATTTGGATAATTGGCGACTAAATACATCACTCCTTAACAAATCATCCCATGACGGATGTAGCAAGGTTCTGAGATCTGATTACTTACAACATTGACATCGGCCTCCACCAGCGCCAAATGGAAGAGTGCCATTAGATTGATCATAGCAAACACATACAGGCCTGTAATGTGCCGCGGAATCGGCTGGTCCAGCAACATCTCTGAGTCAGCTATGCTGCTGATTGGCCACTAGGAGCAGCTGCTATAAATGACTGAAAATCAAAGAATACGTGTTAGTCTTGCAAGCGCGATTACATGAACAAATCGACAATCGTAATTATTTTTTACATTGTGAATTTATATGACTAAAAAATTATATTATCTAATAATCAAGAATAAATTCTACTGCGTAAATATTTCAAATCATACATGTACCTTTAAATTAATTTTTAATGTAATCGCTCACGAAAATTAACATTGCTCAGTGAATGTATGTCCATTTCCAGGCCAAGAGAAGACAATTTTTGAAAATGTATCAGTGGAATGACTGGCTCGATCGAGCCAGGCATTCCAGTGATACATTTTCAAAAATAGTCTTCACCTACAAATGGACATTTCTTAACACAATTGCAGGTTTCGCCATTTATAGGTCTTTGTTGTTACGTTGGGGTAATTTGTACCCAAGCTGATTAATCGAGTAATCACAATTATTCTTAAATAATCGATAGTGATCACTCACAGCTATAATCGCACAAGCATATAATAAGTGTTGCCATTAACTGCCTTCATTTGTTCTCATTAACCATTTAACACTAATACCAGCCAAACCAGCTCCTGCACTGTTCTTAAGAAATGTCCATTTACAGACCAAGAGAAAATTTTTTTTTTAAATTTACCACTGCAATGACTGGCTCGATAAACGAGCCAGTCAATCTTCAAAAATCGCCTTCTCTTTGTCTGAAAATTGACATTTTTTATGAGAAAATTGTAATTTTCTTGAACAAATTTGAGGGTTAAGGGGTTAACTGTCTGTTCACTGCAAGTCACAAGACAATAATTTCAATGACCAATACCTCTACTGAATATTTTGAAAATAATTTTACTGAATGGTTTTGTCAAAAAAAGTAACCACCAGACTAGTTTCAAATTCCCTAATTCTGTGGACAAGCGAAATTATAAATCAACGATCTATGTGTGAATTAACTCCTGACCAAACATACCATTCATGAGTATTACTAATAATTTGATATATCTATCTCATAGGAATGTCAAAGGCATTTTTCACAATTGCATCTGTCTTGCTAAAAATAACCTCTAAAGATTGCTATGCCAAACCAATGATGGCTTATTTGAAAGTTGGTTATCGGCGATCCATTTGAAAATGGCACACTTCTCATATGCCAATATCAAACTTGCGCCAATAGGTAATACATCCATCCGGTCATTAATTCTGTTCATTTTGTCTCTCCTTCCTTCTATCGGTTAGTCTATCAATCTACATGCATCAGGAAGTGTGGGACAATTGAATTGATTCAAGCCGCTGATTAATCCATTGTTTTGTGATTACATGTGTGTACATAAGGATCAAAGTGATTAATGAGAAGCTTAATAATATATTTATAACAACGTGTACGGTGTAGACTAAACTAGCCTTACGCCTTGTACTTATTGTACAGAAGTCTGAACAAACCAACACAGTCCTCTCTGTCATTTTTATAGAAAGATTTGGACCCGCCGGTTCCTATAGCGGGTTTGTGATTGGTTGAGGATGGTTGCTAATGGTTATCTCCATTTTGATTGGTTAGGACTTTAATAATGCAAGAATCAAATGAAGTGACTATCATTGTGTACAATACGCATGTTATTCCTGCTCTAACGCGTTTCTATTTATTTTTTAATTAATTGTTCTCGATCGTTGCAGATTTTTAATTAAAATATTAAACCGGTGATTGAAATTAAAGATTATAGCAAATAATTTCCATAATGTACACACTTCACCCTTTAACACTCGTATCAACCATTAACGGCTTCTGTAGTGGGCTTGAGCATTGTTCATTTACAGACGAAGAGAAGACTAATTTTGAAAACTTACAACTGGAAATGACTGGCTTGTTCACCGAGCCAGTCATTCCAATGCTAAATTTTAAAAAATAGTCTTCCCTTGGTCTACAAATGTACATTTACTATGAGAAAATTGAAATTATCCTATGCATTACACCTTAAACACGTCGACGATTAAAATTTATTTGGAGAAAATATTTCCCACTAATTAATCTAGTAGCAAGCTTTCATGGTGACTTTCTTACAATAATAATAATGGGGACGAACTGTCTCGCGATAGAGGGATGAAATGTCCCACTAATGGTACGAATCGACCCATCTAGAAATAGTGAGGACACATCCCGGATGAATCATCCCAGGACGAAACGGCTCAGGGACAAATCATCCCAGGTACAAATCGAACCGATACCTTTTTTGCGAATGAAAAGCAAAGAATTGTATCTAAACTGTGGAAGTATTGACAAGTGGACAGACATGCTTATCAATATACCCAACCAAGGCAAAGGGGGGAGAGGGGGTGTACAAAAGTCTAAAAACTACAATGAAATAAAGCAGAAAAACAGCATCGAGGCGATGATCGCCAGTTTTCGTAATGGGAATAAAACACCATTTTTCCATTTTAACTACATCATATTAGGATTTACATATTTCATATTAGGGCTGACCTATTTCATATTAAACTTGCTACATCGCTAGCCGAGGTTGTAGTAATAAAAACGTAAACGTAGTTCGAAAACTGGTCGCATTTACTTATATCCTATTTCCTAACCTATATTTTACATGTAAACACATACCCAATTCTTATCTTAACAACCACCAAACCAGTATCAAGTACAATGAATGGAATGCTATGTTTTTGATACATACTTATTCCAAAACGGAATGTGTTTTCCTGTCATCGTTTTGTTGTCTATTTTCATCAAAAGCGGAAACTCCACTACGTAACAAAATTTCCGTAAGATTCCGAAAATGGCTGTTGGGGTTTTTGCTGCGTTTGAATTGCACTAAAAATTATCAAAAGCTTAGTGTTAACCTCTAAGACAAATAACGTTTTATTGATAGGTTTAATTTTTTTAAATTAACTTTGGAAATAAATATGATATTATAATTGGTTAGCAGAAAGGAATTTCAGTCTTCTGCACAGCATAAGTAGGTCATAATTCGAACACAACGACCTGTGTGTATATCGTATATCATATAATATAATATATAATAATAATAACAATTAATGGAAAACTCCAGTAATTTGCGGATTCTAGAGATTCCCGGATAATACGCCGAAAGATGGTGCGTCAGACATTGGCGGAAACTCCAAGAACAGAACAGAACAGATGGGTTAATGTCCCTGCACTGATTCATCACACTCACGTGCTAATCAAGAGGTTTAAGATTGCGCAGACAAACCAAAACAATAAACAATATTATTTATCCCTGGGTGGTCCTAATATTCCAGAGTTGGGAGCTTCCGAGACAAACCATGGGTGTTCCATAACATGGCTACTTATTTACAATAATTTGCCACCAAGTACCTGTGCCCGTTATAGAAAGGTTTAAATCGATGTCACGATTTTGAGAAATATGGATGTTTTCCTTCTTAGCTCCTAGGGGAGAGCGGGGCACAGTAGATCGGATTTGTTTATTTTGACCATAGAACTAACGTTTGAACTAATGCACAAGCTGACCTAAGTGGAAATGATGGACACATATGTTGACTAATTACTAATAGAGGCATTTTCAGGATATTTAATAGCAATTGGTATATAGCACCAACTTTGTAAAGGAAAAAATCGATCTACTGCACCCCGACCAGCGGGGCACACTAGATCACGACCAGGGGCAGAGTAGATCAGAATGCTATTTAAAACACTTTTCATTAATGAATTCTAACTGAACACTTTATTGTTTTGTAAAACATAAAGTATAAGCATTTTGCCATACAAGATAATCATTTCGGATTTAAAACATAATTACTCCTAGAACACTAGAACTATATAAAGCTATCACAGTTGGTGATTATGGAAGGAGAATAAATTAACAATTTTGGAGTAAAGTCTGCATTCAACATTGTTTACTATCGTACTGTAATCAACAGCTGTGTTCTTTTTTACAGAACCAATCAATACAAATCCATCTTCATCTACTCATGGCCTAACGCAAAGTGTTTGCATATGTTGACAGATCTACTGGAAATAGCAAATGACGAGCGACTCTAGCAGTGCCGCCATGCTGTATTGGGTTAGGTAATTTTGCTATAATGTCATCAATGACAACATCTGAGACATCATCAACATTTGGGAAAATAAACTTGAATGAGTTTGTTTTTTCACGCCGAAGGAACTTAACCTCATATTCAATGTCCTCATTTTCCAACCTTTGCAGTATCTGACCAATGTACATTACTACTGACCTCTTAGTGGTAAACTTTATTAATGTAAAATCACCATTATTAAGGACTAGGAACATAAAGCTCCTCTAGGCCTACCTGGTATTCCCTTATCTCATCAGTAATTGAGTATGAATCATCATCAGACTCAGTGCAAAGATCTTTATTTAGTACCTCATCGTCAGTATCACTATCAGATTCATACACTTTCCTTTTGGAAGCCTTTTTAGTAGAGGGTTCACTTACTAATGCCTTTCTTTTTCTAGGCACAGATGGCTTAACCTTTTTTGGTTTCACAGTGATCTTTGCATTTCTCTGTTCGATTACACTTTGAATTTGGAGCTAAACTGAGGTATCTGTCAGGATTTGTGTTTTACCCTTACATCTACTGGCAGTTTGTTTCCTTGCAGGTGCCTTTGGATATGGAGGTATTTCCTCAGGCCTTATAATAACAGTGGGTACAGGTGATGAAGTGGGCATATGTATAATATCATCATTGGAGCCATACAGGTCAAGTATATTAAGATCATTGGAGACAGATTCATTAGGTATAGTGAGAAACCTTTTAGCCAAATGGGACAGGCATAGCAACACCACTGGAGCCAGATGGCTCAGGCAGAGCAAAATCACGAGAGCCAGACGGGCCAGGCATAGCAATATAACTGAGGCCAGACAGGTCAGCCATAGCAACATCACTAGAGCCAGACGGGCCAGGTATAGCAGCATCATGAGAGCCAAATGGGTCAGCCATAGCAACATCACTAGAGCCAGACGGGTCAGGTATAGCAACATCACTAGAACCAGATGGGTCAGCCATAGCAACATCACCAGAGCCAGACGGGCCAGGCATAGCAACATCACTAGAACCAGACTGGTCAGGCATAGCAACATCACTAGAACCGGACGAGCCAGGCATAGCAACATCACTAGAGCCAGACCGGCCAGGCATAGCAACATCACTAGAGCCAGACGGGCTAGGCATAGTAACATCACTAGAGCCAGACGGACCAGGTATAATAACATTACTGGAATCCGATGGACCAGGTGTAATAACATTACTGGAATCAGATGGACCAGGTATAGTAGCATCATTGGAGCCATATGGACCCATGCGATTGTGGTCATTACGGTCAGTCACATATGAAGATAAGAAATCTTCATCAGTAAATATCTGGCTGTCAAAAGGACATATGCCAGATACTTTAAAGCCAGCAGTAACATTTTTGGGTGTGAATGCACGTGGGTAAGCAATGCCTACAATTGTAGCAATGTCATAAATTGTTATTGTTTTCCCCGGATTGTTTATCATAAAGGAATTCATGGCTGCATTACAATAAGCCTTTAACGGGCCGTAAACGGATCTATCCAGTGGTTGTAATTTGTGGCTACAATGTGGAGGAAATGTGAGCATTGTTACTCCATTTTCTTTAGCAAGGTCGAGAGTTTCTATAGAGATGTGACTCTCATGATTATCAAGCAAAAGAAGAACTGGATGTTCCTTTGAGCACTTAGTAGTTTTGATGAAATGTTTCATAAATATTGAGAAGTTTGCTGCCGTCATCCATCCTGAAGGATGTGCTGTACCAACCGTTCCAGGAGTAGCACCTGCTATCATATGGTCTTTATAGTGCACACGAGGGAATACCATTACAGGTGGGATGGAATTGCCAATAGCATTTACTGCACACAGTACAGTTACTAGTGTTCCGCGTTCAGCCGATGTAACTTTTCCGACCTGTTTCTCATTTCGGCAAGCAACAACCTTTGTATTGCGAACGTTTTGCACTGTTGTACATCCTGTTTCATCAGCATTATAAATGTCTGCTGGTCCGAACTTTCCCTTCTTCATTACAGTTTCTAAGTTATTAAAAAATGCATTAACATTATGTCTGTTGAAACTTGTTGATCTAGATAAACTAGTGGCTTCCGGGCGACATAATGATAGATCTGGGAACCGCTCCATGAATCCTGAGAACCAATCTGGACCAGCACATTCAGATACTGTTCATGATTGTGGGTGGACTTTCTGGTTACGTAATGCGAACTGATAAGCAAGCTCTCTAGCTTCCTTTCTCCCAAGTCCATATTGGATTGTTGACGCTTTAGCCAAATAGTCATGTAGCATCACCTCCTCATCTCAAGTGAACACTTTACGAACACTGTAATTTGGCTCATAGCACATGACACCTCTCTCAAACTCCTACTGATTTTACCTTTTGGACATAACGATGAAGTGTAGAATAGTTTATTTTACATGCTTTAGAAACACTCCGTATCTTCTGTCCCTTAGTCACCATTTCAACAGCTGTCTTCATGTCAGTAGAACTTGTCTTTCCTTTCTTACGTTCCTTCTTTTTTCTATGCCGAACCATCTTCAACAATTACGAAAATGTCTGATAAGAAAATTATGTTGCTTGATTACCCACTTTAAACTCATAAATTTAAAACCAGCATAGTTTATAATCAGTTATAAAACTGGGGCACAGTAGATCATCTAGAGATTGATCTACTGTGCCACGATCTACTCTGCCCCAAGCCTGACCATGTGGTTTAAATATCAGTATGTTTCAAAGTATAAGTTATTCCAATTTATGTATATGACCATAACATCAGTGATATATCGCATAATCAAATAAGTATAACATAGCTTTCAAATGCTTTAATATGTATGGTGTATGAGAAATTATACCAACTGTAAAAAAATTGCTTTTGATAGTGAAAAACATACTTTACGTCACATTTTGTTCCACAGCTACAAGTGCCTCTCATTCAACAAAATGGCGGAAAGGGATTCCCTTTAGCAAAAAAATGATGTCATCAGCAGGGAAATACCCTTTACAAATACCTAAATATAGCCATTGATCTACTGTGCCCCTGCCCCGCTCTCCCCTAAATATACAATAATCATTCCGTGTGAATAAATCACGTTCATTTCAATTTTTTTAGCCATGATTATTTTTTCAGTATATAGGTTATTAAGAGGTGCGCGTGTTTGACCCTCCCCACGTTCATTTGAACTTATTCTAATTATATCAAGATCCAAGATTATTTATTGCTGGCTAGAATTGCCTATAGGCGCGGACATTTCGCGCAGGGGATTGTGGGGCTGTGTCTCACGAGATCTCCATCGATACGAGATCTAATAATTCTCGGCGCGAAGACACAGCTCTATTTTTAGATTGCTGGATATCTCATAATTATTATCTTCATGCACGTGATTCATGGCGAGTTCTCTTATTTTTCTGGTGCGACTGTAATAGAGTTTGCGCGACGATGACCGCTTAAGCACTCTATCAAACTGACCACAAATGGCTTCTTGCGGTGATCGTGAGAAATTTCCATTTGCATTAGTTACTCACCGGAGAACTTGTTTTGAAAGTTTACCACTGGAATGACTGGTTGGATAACCGATCCTATAATTTCAGTAGTAAATTGCAAAACAAAAACCCCAATGGTCTCTTGGACGGCAATTAGACATAGACATTTTCTATGATAATGGATTTTTCTGTAAATGACGTCATAATTATTTAGGTCAGATGTAGCTGGACGTCACAATCAAAATGTGTAATGAATAACGTATCTAGCTCCACCAGGAACATTGAATAGCCAGTCAAGTACGTGAATTGCACGTCTTTACTATTTAATCAACATGCTGTTGAATATTTTGAAACTAATTTGACTAGACGCTGTTCGAATTGTATGTCTTTGCTATTTATTCAACAGTCATTTTCTATGATAATGGCTGGGTTCGATCTGTAACTGAAGGATATGACGTCATAATCAATTACTTCATATACAGGCTGACGTCACAATCCAAAATGTGTAAATGAATGGTGTTTCGAGCTCAGTCATGAACATTGAATAGTCTGGCAAGTGTACGAATTGTATGTCTTTACTGTTTAATCAACATCGTGTTGAATATTTTGAAACTAATTTGACCTGGCGTTGTTGCCGCCAGAGGCAGCAAACCTTTAAAAGCACCCAGTCAAATTAGTTTCAAAATAGTCATCAGCTTACCTGTATAGTTACCTTGAAATTGGAAGTCTGGAATTCATTATTCAGCGTATATATATATATACACACACGCTGAATAATGAATTCCCAGACTTCCAATTTCAAGGTAACTATACAGGTAAGCTGATGACTATTTTGAAATATATATATATATATATATATATATATATATATATATATATATATATATATATATATATATATATATATATATATATATATATATATATATATATATATATATATATATATATATATATATATATATATATATATACATCGATTCCAACACGCAAAAAGGAGTGGAGCTTAGCTAGAAATAGGCATGGCATACCTAGAAATGGATCTCTCTATTGAAATTGTCATGAGCAAATTGAGCATTACATGGCTAATACCACTTGGTAATGCGTGGCCCACACAATATGGACCACTTGTATTAAGAGACCACCCATATTTATAGGTCACATATTTTAACAAGGCCAATCATAGAGTGTTGCCCTGAATACAATGTACTCGTCCTCTGACGGAGGGAGGATAATTAATACCACTTGCTAATGGATACAAGCAGCAACAGCACCCAGTCAAATTGGTTTCAAAATAGTCAACACCTTACCAGTATAGTTTTCTGGAAATTGATAGTCAAGAAGCTCAGAGATCCATCGATATCAACACGAGCGCGGTATTAATGTATTAATATACCATTCGGATTCAGATTGACTAACGTTAGGCCTATGGAAGTCATTTCAAGCAACCGCCACCAAGATGTGACTTACTTGGGCAGAATTGTGTGTTTTTCTAACAAAATCCTTTAGAATGTTTAACACCGAAATTTCAATATCTCAGATGATAAAGACAACTATACGAATATCTTTTTAATACTTTGACTGGTAGCCCACCTCACCCTACACACCTACTTGTTGCGATTATAGACCTGTATTAAGTATTGCAACGACAACGACTGTCCATGTAAGCCTATCATCTTCTCTTAATGTATTTTAACCCTTTCATGAGGAGGCCGCCAAAACCGGCCTCTACAGTGCTCTTGAGGATGTTAATTTGCAGGTCAAGAGATCGATTTTGAAAATTCACCACTGAAATGACTGGCTCGATAATTGAGCCAGTCATTCTAATAGTAACTCTTCAAAACAGTCGTCTATTGGCCTGCAAATAGGCACTCAATAACCAAATTTTTTTTTTCATTTTCTTGACTCAATTTAGGTAATACAGGGTTAATAAATTATGAGGACGACGATGATGAACCATGTCTGTTTAACCTTTCCCGTATTGTATTATAGTATGATTCACATTTGTTACATTCGAGATAGGGTAAAAATTACAGACTTGTTGCAGACAGTCTTGAGGCGTACTATGTGTGTGGTAAATTTCAAAAGAAAAACATGCATAATAACCAAATACAACATAACCAGCGTAAGACATATTTAGAAAAGCATTTGTAGCTTGTGGGGGTAGGCGCTGGTCCGTCAGGTTGCTCTGCTCCATTGCACCACATGTACAGGATGCGCGGGAGGGCTGCTTAACTATTGTTCTCGGGGTTGTGGATCCTGGATCGCGACTCTCCGGAAGGTACAAAGACTGGCTTCTAGAGCCGGTGGAACGATAATGTTCCAGTGGGGCCGTGCAACCATTGCTGCCGAGATTGAACCTCACGGTCTCATACCAACTATTGGTGTCACCAGTATGAAGGTCCATAACTTAATTTAAGAGCCTGGACATGATAATAAATCAAAAATATATTACTACACAAACAATGGTACTCGTTTGCTAGTAGACGAGAGAAATTATACAGTACATAGAACTAAGTTGGTGTCTTGTTTACGTGGGCTTGTCAGAGGTACCTCACAGATCCGTATATATCCAAGAGGTATTCCTGCAAGGGAGCGGCCTAATGAGGCTACTTATATAGTTTAATATAAACCACTATACCCCTAACACAAATAATATTGTTGTGAGAGAGGGAAAGTGCCTCGTGCGGGCCTCCGTCACAGGAAAATGCCTTCAATGCTGAAGCGGAGAAAGAGAGCTGGCAAAAAGGGCCACTCTCTTGTTCAAACAAAAGGTTATGTGTAGTGTGTGTCAACCTAGTGAAATTATAATTAATGTGATGCACGGTGGTTTACGTGAAGACAGGGTGGATGATTTCCGAAGAATTCAAATGCCACCATCTTATGCAGGTCCAAAGATACTGCATTGGTAGTTGCCGCTTTATTTATGCGGGCCTTCTACTAATTTCGAACCTACCATTTAGTTGTTAGATTCACTTCCAAGCTTTGGCCGCAAGTGGCAGGGATTCCTACCTATCTTTTGACACATGAGTCTAACTGGCGAAGATGCCCGGTTTCCCGAAGGTTACCCCACACAGCATCTTCCTCAGAAAGGCAGCGTGCGGACATGTTACGGAATGACTGTTTCAGAATCATATAACGTTCCTGCTACATATCACCCCGCAACCACATACAACATCACTAGGACAAGTTAATATTTACATAAGCAATTTAGAAAGCGCAATAGTATTTTATGGCGGGGAGTAAGAGGCAGATGCGCCTCCTTAGTGACTTCCCGTGAGGGCGTGGTGGGTTCTAAGACTGCACCCAGTCACATTACAGAGTTGGATGGAGATCTGCGTCTCGTCCGTCACCCATGTGCTATGGAACTAACGTTTGCCTGTCATTAGGGTTAACTTTCAGAATGCAAAGAGATGCACTGCAGGCCGGTTTTACATAATATTGTTTCTTTTCGCAGTTCTTCCTACTTTGGTGGGGTTATCTATGCTAACTGGTATCCAAAGATACAGAGGGGAATGTGTGCGAAATCGACACTAGTCTTCACCGCTCGGAAACCCCAATAGTTTCCCAGAGTCAGAGCATGCCAACATGTCGATGGGAAGTCCAGACAATTGTTAAGCCTTGCGGCTGGAGGAGCATAGAAAGAGACAATCACTCGATATTAATAAGAGGCTCTACGGTATTTTGGCCAATTTTATTCAATTTAGCCAGTGTGTGGTGTTACATATCTGCTACAGCCAGAAAAGAGGCATACACAAATGTCTCTTATGGAGCGATTGTCACTATCTACTTAAAACCTATCCTATCGAGCTAGAATAGCCAGGTTTAGTCAATCACATGTCAGGCTCGAGCAATGTGAGCATGACCAGTGACCTCAGTGCAATGTAAAATTGATGTTGCAGGAATGGTGATGCGGATATAATGTTGCTGTATAGTATAGCCTAGCGTACTGCATCCTAGAGGTTTTTTGCGGTGCTTGTTAGTTGTAAGCACAAAAATAAGGATAATATATACAGTTAAAAGATGGAAATTATAAAATGCGGTCTCAGATGACCGGGGAGGTACCTATTAGTCATCAGTACCTATAACGGAATAAATGAATAAATAGTACCATAGTATAGTTACTTGAGTACCTATTGGTCATCGGTACAGAAGGGGTTAAAAATCACTGATGGGAATGTGTTACAGATAAGGAACGTGAGGTGGCATGATACTGAAGTTGCTGGGAAGTTTCAGCAAGCGAACTGTTGATGCGGCTCACTCTCAAGACGGTGAAGAAGAACGACTGTAGAGAGATGTCCACTAGATATTAATAATAACTAATATGTGAATTTACACAGTAAGTTAGAATGTGTTCGTCTGGTCACGATAGTTTGAAAGTTGCCCGTAACAAGGAGGGCTACAGTTCTAATTAAACATTACATGTACATAACTGGGTACACCATACATGATATTTCACATAGCTCTTGCGGTGTCCCACCAAACTGTGACCTAAAGGTTAATTAATCACACGACATGCTGCGCGGAAGTTTGATATCACTTTTCAGCGTGGTCCCGAAGATCCGAAGAGTTATCCACCAAGAATCACCACTTGTTCTACATGCTGTAGAGATTACATCTGGGCCGCGAGGACAATCTGCAGGAAGGCTCCTCCGAAGTGTTGTAGTGAGGAAGTCTCTACTATCTATTTAGTTGCCCCCAGATGGCCATCCGAGGGCTTACAAAAACTTAGTGATTGCAGATGTTCCGATTGCTGACCAGTGCAGGAGAACTGAATTCCGAAAGGCACTGCTGTGGTGTAGGGTACCACAGTCAGTAAGAAGTTGCCCACGTCTAGCACTGCACTGGTCCAGCAACCTGCCAACGGCTGTCTCTGGCCGAAGTGTGGTCTCGATTCTTAATTTTTCGGTCCTTTTACACCACTCGTGACGTCAGAGGCAGTCTGCGCAGCCAATCAGCGGGCGATCTGTAGCCAATCAGCATGCAGATAGAAAGGGTGACGATACTATCACGTGATAAGCGCATTCTCTATTGCTGTTGGAAGTGAGGGCATCGTCTTTCTGATTAGTTTATATGCCCCCGGGAATTGTCCTCCCGAGAGCATTCAAAAGATTAGATGCGGATGGGAAGGTTGCGGGCCATAGATATCAAGACCTCTAAGCCGGCTGGCTCCACTGTGGTTATGATGAGACCCGATTCAGCAGGCAGGCATCGGCCTCCCGCAACTCTCCGGCCACACAACCTTCCATCTTCGCTCTCGACGAGGTGTTGGTCTCGATTGTCAGCTCTTCGCTCCTTTTATACTCCTCATGACGTCATAGCTGGAACACTCAGCCAATCAATGCACGACCTGTAGCCAATCAGCTTGCGAGCCGGAAGGGCAAGGACATTATCACGTGATAAACATCTGTAGCTTGTTGGCTATCGTCTGATTGTTCCAGTACGAAGTACCCGCCTGTCGCGCTATATGTGTATGACGAACGAGGGGGCTGGCTAGCTCCGAGTCTCGGGGTTCCGGATCCTGTGGGACGTCACTCCATGAAATACATATACCAGCTCCTAAGGCCAGTGGAACTCAATCATTCCGGTGGGGGCCGTGTGACCATTGCCACTAAGATTAAACTGCACAGTGTCATCCCAGCTATTAGTGTCACCGGTATGTCTTTCCATGTTAATTTAACCTATGGAGAATAATATATATAAAAAGAGACGTAACAGTTTGTCAAACATGGGCAGATGGTTTGACAGTGTATGAGCATATACAAAAATACATAAAGTAGAACTAGCTAATGTACTTTGCACGTGGGGTCGCTGGAGGTACCACACAGATTCGTAAATCCACAGAGATATCCCCGCAAGGGAGGCATCCGCACAACGAGGGCACTGATTAACTTAATATAAGCTATTATACCTTCACGATACAGATAAAAAGATTCCTGATGACACGAGAGGGATGTGCCTCGCGCGGGCTCTGGTCCTAGATGCTACCTATTGGTGAGAGAATTAATAGCCTCACGCTGGCCTCCGTCGCAGGATATCTCTCTTATGTGAGAGGCAAGTGCCTCGCGCGGGCCTCCATCACAGGAAAATGCCTTCGACGCTGAAGCGGAAGAAAAGAGCTGGCAAAAAGGGCCACTCTATTGTTCAACAAAAATGCTAGGGAAAAAGACCATCCTAGTGAAATATAATTAACGTGATGCATACTGGTCTACATGAAGATGGAGCAAGCGATTACCGAGGGATTCACAAGTTCCTGTCTTAGGTTATTCTAAGATACTGTATTGGTAGTTGCCGCTTTATTTATGCGGGCCTTCTGCTATTCCTATCCTATCAAGTGGCAGAGATTTCTACCTATCATTAGATATATAACTATCACACAGGCGCAGACGCCCCGCTTCCCATAGGTTGCCTTGGAAAGCATCTACCTCCATGGATAGCAAGCGTACCTGTTACTTCACAACACATCTGAACTGGGTGAGAATCCAGATGCCCTGCTCCATAACCACATAAAAGATCACTGGACAATGGCTACATTTTACACAAGCAAATTTAATAACTGACATATCGTTATGGTGGAGGTAGAGACGAGAGTGTCCTTCCCGTGAGTCGACACATTCTCTGAGGATGGAAGGTTTCCGCATGCAGATCTCCGCAGTTGGTTTCCGTAGATGGGTCTCCGCATGCTGACTCCACAATGATATGGTACAAACTCAGGACAGTAACACAGAGCAAAGAAGTAATGTCTACTAGATCATCTCTATAACTAAATTAAGATTTAAATGGTGTTAAGAAAGTTCTCCATCCGGCGACAGAAGCATAAAAGTTAATCATAACTCATTAACAGATAGGGTTACTATATATAATATTTCTATGCATGTACATTTTGAAGCATACGGTGTGGGGTGCGTCGCATAGCTCTTGCGGCACACCAGGCAAAGTCTACCAAGCTGCAGTAGAAAGGTTATAAAGTTAAATCACATTACATGCAGAGCGGTGGTTTGATCTCCACTTTTGCGTGGTCGGCAGATCCGGCGAGCCATCCACCAAGAAACATCACTACTCTACATTATGTAGAGGTTTACATTGCGGGTCCGAGGACCCCACCGCAGAAAGTTCTGCTTATAGGTCTTCGTAAATGGGAACCATAATTTAGTTTATTATTGCTCTCGGATGGCCGTCCGGGAGCATCCAAAATTGATTAGTGCGGGTTAGCCGAGAACTGCTTTCCGGAGTGAGCTGAACTGAAAGCCATGCGGAACCGAGATGATGTGCTGAATCTATCCATCGGTATTCCAGTCCACTCATCAAGCTCCCACTCTTAGGGCCAGTTCTCGACTCTCGGCCTCAATGCCGACGATGTTCCTGATCTTCGGATTTTACCCCCTTTTATACTTGCAGGGACGTCAGAGCTGGCTACCTGAGCCAACCAGAGATCGCTCTACCAAACAATCAGCGTGCTAGAATACCATGCCGTGTACACAATTATCTATATATTACCATATGTATAAATGAGTAGAGTGGCGTAGTAAGTCACGTGTACACAAATCACTATCTATCTATCTAGCTATGTATATATACGCGATGACGACGTTATAGAAATATTTTGAGCATAATTTGACGGGGGAAATCGACGATAACTCGCCCATTTCTGAACCGATTTTAAAATGGTTTGAAGTTTTAAAAAGCTCGTCAAATTCTGGTCTCATTAGATTCCAGGGATGACGAAAATAATTAATTTTACAAGTATTTACGAGTACCAGCTCGGTACACTATAGGTAAACACTCGCTCCCAATCTCAACGCACTCGTGTCGCCAGGGTTCTAACGAACATCTTTTTCACGACGAAATATTCATATCAATCAATCAATCATCATAGTGACGGACTTAAGCATGAAGCAGCTTGTGAGTCCCAAGTTTGAGTTATTGAGTTTATTAAGTTTAATTAGTCATAGTAATAAGTTTTCTCGTTGAAATGTTTGTCTAGCCTGGTTTTGAAAATATCTATGTTTTGTGCTAGCACAATGTTTTCAGGTAGCGAGTTCCAATGTGAGATTACGCGTTGTGAGAAGTAATGTTTTCTAGTATTGTTGCGACAAAAATTGGTTTGAATCTTGAGTTTGTGACCACTCGTTGTCATGTATGATTATTAGTGAAGAATTGATCTGCGTCTGTATTGTACATCCCGTGTATAATTTTGTATGATTCAATCAGATCCCCCTGAATCTTCTATATTTCATTGACATGAGACTAAGTGAGCTTAACCTGTCTCTGTAGCTTAGGTGTTTGAGGGTAGGGATAAGTTGTGTTGCTCTATGCTGAACCCTTTCTATTGTTCTTGATTGCCTTAATAAGTGAGGTGACCAAACTGAGTTGCAATATTCTAGAATGGGCCTGATCAAAGACTTATAAAGTAAGATGAAGTTGTTTTGATCCATGTGGGAAAATGTTTGCTTAATAATGGCTAGTGTACTGTTTGCTTTTGATATGATTTTGTTAATGTGTGAATCAAAAGAAAGTGTGTTGTCTATGTAGATTCCTAGGTCCCTTTCGACAACTGACTGAGAAATAGTTAGTCGCCTGTCAGTGTCAACCATGCAGTACTGCGCTTTTGGACTATTAGTGCCAAAATGGATAACCTTCGTTTTGTCATGACTGAATGTAAGTTGCCAGGTTTGGGACCAGTCATAGACATTGTTTAAATCGGTTTGCATATTTGTGGTTAGTTGATTTCCTAGTAGTTTTGTATCATCTGCGAACATTTTGCAAGTACATTCGACTAAGTTTGGTAAGTCATTTATGAAAATTAGAAACAATGCAGGACCAAGTATGATACCCTGAGGTACCCCACTAGTTACATCTGGCCAGTCTGATTTTTCTGAATTAATAGTGACGCATTGTTTTCTGTTTGAAAGAAAGTTTTTAATCCATTTAATTATTTTGCCGTATATACCGTATGCACTAAGTTTCTTAATGAGTCTTGTGTGTGGAACTGTGTCAAATACTTTCCTAAAGTCTAAGTATGTTGTGTCGACAGGTTCGTTGTTGTCTAGGCTAGCTGTAACAATTTCTAAAAATTCTAATAATTTTGTTTTACACGATCTACTAGATCGGAAGACATGCTGACATTTTGTTAGTAAATTGTTTGATTCCATATGTGTCATAATTGCATCTTGTATGAATGATTCCATCACTTTACATAGTATAGGTGTGAGGCTGATGGGTCTGTAGTTCTCTACATCTTGTTTGGACCCTTTCTTATGTATCGCTGTTACTGTTGCCATTTTCCAAATATTTGGTAATATACTTTCTTTTATTGATTTGTTAAATAAGATGCTCAGTGGTAAGGATATTTCACTGGCTGTTTCAGTTAAAATTCGGGCAGGAATTTGATCTGGCCCAGAACTCTTGTTTGGATTCAAGGACTTTAGGGTTTTTTCTACGTCTGATTTTGTGATTTTCAAGTTTGTTAAGTTAGATTTAGTGTTTGATATTGGAATATCTGGAATATTGTAAATACCTATCGTATAGGCCCATAAACGCTTATTGCTCTACCCAGGGTGTGGGGTGTGTGCGTGCTTCTGAGAAAGAATCCAGGACGAGCAGCCCGTACCCATCTTAGCTGGGACGGACGGTACCTGTCCGGTCGATCCGCGCTACACCTCCCCTCCCCCCCCCCCCCCCCTTCATTCAATTAGTACGTAGACGCGCTTATGACGTTTTCAATATTTTGAGCATAATTTAAGCAGAAAATTAAGGATAACTCGGCCATCTCTGGACCGATTCTAAAATGGTTTACAGTTCTGAATTCCTCGCTTTATTCCGGTCCTGATAGGTACACCAAGAACGACTAGGATAACATAATTTAAAGGGATTACATGCACCAACTTGGTACATTTTAGTACGCATTCTCTCCCATCGCTGACACATGTTGTCAGGGAAGCTCTGACGCATGCACATGTGCGCTACGCGATCTTACTGACCTAGTCATTTTTATAGAAACCTCTCTTATATGGCTTTATACATGCATACCATCCTGCTAAGGGGTGGGGCATGCTCAGATCGTACCAGGAACAGCCGTCCCATATCCAGCCAAGCTGGGACGGTCCATACCTGTTCGGCCAATCCGCGCTACACCAACCCCTCCTAGTTTGACACCCGTAGCAAACGATACCACTACGCGGATCGAGAGCGCGGGAGCACGCTAGTTGAGAATTATAGGCTTCTCGAGCAGATGCATAGCCGAGAGGAGTAGTGACGCGGGAGATGCGTAGTTTACAGAGAAGAGAACATAGAGGCGCGAAACATTTTTGGGAAGGAGGCATACTTTTGATTTTGATTTTTGTTCTGGCATATATTCCCAGACCTTTTATTTTTTTGATGTCACGGTGCGTCCTCTTTTTATTTTATGTTAGTATCTGATTCCTAAAACAATAGCTCGCATGGGCGTTCTCTTGGCGATGGATAATTAAATTTCCACCGAGAACGCCCAAGCTCCAACGTACCTGAATTATGTGATATACAAGTACACATATTGATGCAAGGCATCAATGGTAAATAGTGTGCCCGGGGGTTATTATAATTCTGAGAATAAACTCAACTGTTTCATGAAAAAAATGAAGTTATATAAAGGCATACAAGCCACTTATGACAAAAATATACGCGGACAATAAACACAAAAGAAGGAATATGTCTAACAAAAAGATATGGGCAGTATTGGCTATTGGCTAGGAAAAGCAGCTTATATCTTTGGTCAGTCCAACAATTTTTCCATCCATCCTTTTTCTCCCGGACAAACTCCTTAACACAGAGAGGAACAGACACAATTAAGAGCAGCCAGTGATGAGAAAATTGCACTACTGCATCAACAGAGCGCAGCAGATCAAATGTGGGTCATTAGGTATCAACAACTTGTAAAGATAAAGAAATCAACAGAACTGGCAACCCAGTCAGTAGAAAATTGGCGCAAGAAGTAGTACAGACCCTGACACCCATTCAAACATATTAAAGAAAAACTGTAAAGAATATTTCAAACCTAAATCTTAATACCTTCTTAAACAGACGTGAAGAGCTTATTACTCGGAAATATATTGGTGAAATATACACTGTAATGCTAGTGAAATGCACAAAGCAAGTATATTTTTTATGCAATACAGGACCCCGATCTGTACAGACAGATAACCTTTTCAACAAAGTTAAGTGGCCAGGATAGAACCAATACCGTGAACCTAGTTTTCTCCAGCGAAAATGATATACTGATTCTGATTGAAGACCAAGTGGGAAACTCCATGACATTATGATCTGTTTCATTTAGCTATCATATCTATGTTACCTATTAAACGATATCTTTACTGGAAACAGTGACAAACTATTAAATCAAATAATTTTGCTCGACAAAAAGGCCAAAATCGGCCTCGACCGTTATAATGATGACGATCTTGTTGACCATATGTGCAAATGCTAGGGTATTAGCCTGATAACTCAGGTTCTACCAGTACACACAGCTAATAATATGGGATATATAGAACTATTTTCACATTACTATAATAAATATTTGGTGGTAGAATCATTACAATATTTCGCACAGCACGAGAACATAGTGAGTTCTACATGGCCTCATGTTCGAAAACTGGCTACAAGGCATGTAGAGATATTCTGGTACCGAATATAGCACATTATTGGAATTTACTAATGGTGTGCCACTACTAAATTGCATATGACGAAATTACTGTATAGTAAACATTTTTTAAACCTTTGATACTTTAGTAGCGTATTCATATACGTATCTAACCATATGGGTGAACCGTTGGGGTCGAACCTATTGCAAACAGTGTGGTACAGAAAATCGCTGATCTGACAGAATTTGCGCCAATTTTCGGTATTGAATTGTGTACTATGAAATTACATTCCTGTAGAATTTTTCTAAATTCGGAATACAACTAGCATATGTCCTATGAGTATTTGTGGGTGAAATTCTGGGGGTGAACGTATTGCAATGAAAACCATGAATTATCCTAAGTTTGAGCTTATTTACGTTATGAAATTTTAAAATCTCACTACGGCGTAGGCTTATGCCTATACCTATCTAAATATATGGGTGATATTCTGGACCGAACCCATTATGAGCAATATGTCAGGACATATCGACACCTATCTGAATGTGGTGAATGTGAACCAAAAATATTACAATGGGGCCATATGGCGAATATGTAACCACATATTACCAAATTACTTGATGGTAGAATCGTGCAAAAGCAGTAGTACATATTCAGTTATATACAGCTACATGTAAAAAAATTATTACAAACCGAGAACTGAGATTCTAATACTGAATATAGTAAATTGTTGGCATTTGACAACTGTCCGAGGCTACTAAATTGAATATTACGAAATTACTACGTGGTAGAAATCTCAAGATTCATTAGCGTATTCATATCCCTATCTAACCATATGGGTGAAATTTTGTAGCCACACATATTGCAGACGGTAGGGTATTGAAAACCACAGATCTGCCAACATTGGAACAAATACTTCCCGTTCTAATTCTTTTAAATTCCCAATGTAACCAGCATATTCAAACTCCTATACGTCTATGTGAGCGAAGTTCTGGAACCGACCATATTACGGAAAGTAGGGCACCGAAAACCACGAATACACCATCATTTAAGCTAAATTTTGCGTATTAAAATTAATTCATCTAGAATTTGTTAGATTCGGAATATAACTAGCTTATTAAAGCTCAAGTCTATGTGGGGTAAATTATGGGGCTGAACATACTACAGACAATAGGGCACTGAAAACTGTGGTGGTTTATTAATACAATTAACCTTTCCAGTTTAGCTATGCCCTGCCCATCTCTAGCTAAACTCCACCATACCACTCTCAAGTTGGGATCGATGGATTTCTGGACTAATAGACGATAAATTTCAAGAAAACTATACAGGTAAGCTGTGGAATATTTTGACACTAAATTGATTAGGTCCTGTTGCTGCCTAGGGCAGCAACAGCGGCCAGTCAAATTACTTTCAAATTATTCAACAGCATTTTTATTAAATAACAAAAACATACTATTCGTACAACGTGTCAGATTAGTAAGCATTTAAGATGGACTAAATCGAGTCAGTCATGACATCATTACTATGACATTATCCTACGCGTCACTTAATTAATTACGACATCATATGACGTAATATGATGGATAGACAACCTGAAAAGGCCCATTAGCAAGTGGTATTAATTACCCCCGCTGTCAGAGGATGAGTGTATTGTATTCAGGTCTATGTGCGTTCGGGATGGCAAGGGTCTACAATCTATGATTGGCCTTGTTAAAATGTGGCCTATAAATACGGGGTGCTCTCTTAATACATATTGTGTGGGCCACGCATTACCAATTGGTATTAGCCATGTAATTCTCAATTTGCTCATGACAATTTCAATAGAGAGATCCATTTCTATGTATGCCACGCCTATTTCTAGATAAGCTCCACCCCTTTTTGCGTGTTGGAATCGATATATATATATATATATATATATATATATATATATATATATATATATATATATATATATACGCGGAATAATTAATTCCCAGACTTCCAATTTCAAGGTAACTATACAGGTAAGCTGATGATTATTTTGAAACTAATTTGACTGGGTGCTTTTAAAGGTTTCCTGCCTATGGTGGCAACAACGCCAGGTCAAATTAGTTTCAAAATATTCAATACGATGTTGATTAAACAGTAAAAACATACAATTCGTACACTTGCCGGACTATTCAATGTTCATGACTGAGCTCGATACGCCATTCATTTACATATTTTGGATTGTGACGTCAGCCTGTATATGAAGTAATTGATTATGACGTCATATCCTTCAGTTACAGATCGAACCAAGCCATTATCATAGAAAATGACTGTTGAATAAATAGTAAAGACATACAATTCGAACAGCGTCTACTCAAATTAGTTTCAAAATATTCAACAGCATGTTGATTAAATAGTAAAGATGTGCAATTCGCATACTTGACTGGCTATTCAATGTTCCTGGTGGAACTAGATACGTCATTCATTACACATTTTGATTGTGACATCCAGCTACATCTGACCTAAATGATTATGACGTCATATACAGAAAAATCCATTATCATAGAAAATGTCCTATGTCTAATTGCCGTCCAAGAGACAATTCTGGTTTTTCTTTTGCAATTTACTACTGGAATTATAGGATCGGTTATCCAACCAGTCATTCCAGAGGTAAACTTTCAAAACAAGTTCTCCGCCGAGTAGCTAATGCAAATGGACATTTCTCACGATCACCACAAGAGGCCATTTGTGGTCAGTTTGATAGAGTGCTAAAGTGGCCATATAAGAGATGCCGCGAGTGGGCGTGTACTTGAGTACTTTCATCTGCAGAAGGAATGATAAACATGTTTTGTACACAGTCCTCCAGCAAAAGAAGAGTACTTATTTAGAGTAGGAATTTGGAGTTCCGTTGGCTGTTTATTAAAATAATTAAGCGGTCATCGCAGCGCAAATTCTATTACAGTCGGACCAGAACAAATAAGAGAACTCGCTATGAATCACGCGCATGAAGATAATAATTATGAGATACCCAGCAATCTAAAAATAGAGCCGTGTCTTCGCACCGAGAATTATTAGATCTCGTATCGATGGAGATCTCGCGAGACACAGCCCCACAACCCCCTGCACGAAATGGCTGCGCCTATAGGCAATTCTAGACAGCAAGAAATAGAAGCGTATAAAAATATATTACGTAAAAGATATATATATATATATATATATATATATATATATATATATATATATATATATATATATATGCTATATACATCTTACATTGAACGAACACAGTAATTACATATGCATGCCAATAGATGAGGGCATGCATACAGTGCGGCCCATTATGGCGGGTCCGCACGGATAACTCTCGCCATCCACAATTTATAATAAGAAAAATAGTATAATAATAAGGTTTAAAAAGCTCTATCAGGTGGCCCCAGATATAGCTGGGACTACCATGATAATAAAAGACATATTCGCTGCGGTATGCTGTATACCTACTGTCACGATCTGAATTCAAAATTCGCGATAAATCATTGCAGCAGTTTTTTCTCCATTTTCGCTACAATATTTTATGAAAATAGCTACGTGTGTATAAGACGTGTTGGCGCTTGGAGTAGTGGTGTGCGTGTCTTTGTTGAAAAGAATGCGCTTGGGTTGAGAATGAACTGCAAGGTGACGGGCATGATCATTTCCTAGTGCTTGGGACAGTCGTTTGAAAGTCTGCCAGGTGTACGGTGTTCAAGTGTTTGCAACCTGATTGAATTTTGAACGGCGTATGTATAACTTTTCATATCTAGTAATTTATGTGTTTTGAAGTCATATGTATTAGAAATACCGGATTGTAATCGTCATATATTTCTTATTCAATTGGATTATGTGAGTATTGATAATTTTATACGGTGTCTGTTTATGTCAATCTATGACGTCATATAAGTATGTGTTTTCAAAATTGTTATTTTAGCCAAAACGTGTCCAATAAGTTCTCCTCTTAAATTTTCGAAGTGGTAATATGTAGCTTGTCAGTATAGTAAGTTGTGGTTTAAAAACATACTTATATCATGTCGTTCTGTTCAAGTATATTGTGTATTTAACCCTTATCCTACTGTATGCATATCTTTATGCAAAATTCCTAGTACTTGGTATATTGTGTGTCTATTCTGAAGATAATGATACGGGAAGCTATTGCACAATACATGGGCAATGAGTTCCAGTCTCGTTAGCTTCAAAAGGAACACCATTGTATCGGTTACTCGTAGTATGGTCAGAGTCAGTATGTCAGTGGAAAAGGGTTAATCAGTAAGATTATAAATGCATGTTAACGAGCGTTGTTCTTATCATCCATATGTCTCGTCAATGTTGTTGTCATGTGTTAGTAAGTGTGATTTACCCTATCGTAAACATATACTTTAACAGGGTTATATTTGTATTGTAGTGTCCAGTCTGGGTCCGGACAGGCTGTGATTTCTTGGTCGGAAATCTTGTGTATTGGTTGGCGTGTGAGTAAAGCCGACCCTGTATAACGTGTGTGTGTGGTAAAATCACCTGCGAGTTGCGCAGACTTGCCTATCGTCTCATCATCGTCGTCGTCGTCATTGCCATCTTCTCTGTCAACGAAAACACCTGCGAGTTGCGCAGACCTGTATTGTCGTGTCAACATCGTCGTCGCCATTATCGTCACCTTCCCAGTAATCTTGTCAGTGTGTTGTCATGATCATCGTCGTCGTTATTGTCATCTTCTCTGTCAACGATTAACACCTGCGAGTTGCGCAGACCTGTATTGTCGTGTCAGCATCGTCGTCGCCATTATCGTCACCGTCTCAGTAATCCTGTCATTGTTTCGTCATCATCATCGTCGTGGTCATTACCGGTAACATCTGTGTCACATATTATCACCTGCGAGTTGCGCAGAAACATTCGTCAGTATCGTGTCATTACCGTCATTGTCGTCGTCTTCAATTTCATGAAACATTCGTCATTATTGTGTCATTGCTATCATTGCCAGTATCGTCTTCATCGTCGTCAATTGTTGTGTCAGTACTATCATTGCCGTCATCGTCTTCATCATCGTCAATGTCCGTGCTTGTGCAATGATATTAGCGTCGTAATCGTCATCAACATTCATTAACAGTTAAACGTAACAGTAAAACCCCACCCCACCCCACTCCACCCCACCCCCGAGTCCGTGAACATTTCCATAATTATTTGTATTGTATTAGTAGTTTATATTGTGTATAGTATTGTCAATCTAGTTTTAATATATATATAATTATGTTGTCTATCTAATACCTACGGATATATATTATATATGGTGCGTACGTCTGTTAGTACTGCTGTGTACATTCTAAGGTGTAGTTGCTGGTGGTGTGCTAGCGTACGTTGCTTATAAAATCGCGTGACGAGTTGTAGTGTATGTAAATGAAGTGTACGTGGGAACATAGTGGGAGATTTGTATGTGAATCGTGTGTAAGCTGTGTGAACTGTGTGGGATTCATGCATGGATTATATGTAGGATTTTAGTTGTGATGTCATTTTATGAATTGTTATTGAAAATTTGAAAACTGTTTATCTGGCTTGACTTTTCTACTTAAGGATCGTGACATTTTGGTGGAGATGCCGGGGACAATTTTTTATTCTGTCAGATCTGTAGGAAGATAGTTTTCAAATTTTCTACGAAATATGTTATTTTATTAAATCATGTTAAGAGTCAAATGGGAATTTTTGAATAGTCATTGAGCAACGTAATAGCTTAGGCTAAATGTTTATTGCACATAAATTGTATTGTACCTCACTTACATTTGTTATAATTTACTGTGTGTATGTTTCAGTGTAACAATGGACCTTGCCAAGATTGTTTCTCTTGGAAAAGAGCTTGGATATGCGGCAGAATCATTGCAGAAGTTTGTTGCCGATCAGGTCGCTATACAGAAAGAGGCAGAGCAAGCAAAGCTAGAGCGAGAGGACCGAGCACCGCAGAGAGAAGAGAAACAACGGGAGAGAGAACGGGAACATGAAAGTAAGTTCAAACTTCAGATTATTGAAAGGGAGTTAGAGCTAGAAAAACAAAGGAGAATGAACCAGTCACATGATACTAGCGATATAATGTCAGGGAAAAACTCTAACCATTCATGTTCTATTCCCAAGGCTCCGAGGATGCCACCATTCGACGATAACAGTGACAATATAGATGCGTACTTACAGAGATTTGAGCGCATTGCTACATCACAGGGATGGGATAAGACACAATGAGACGTCTTTTTTGTTTTCTCAATTACTGGTTTGAGATTTAATTGCTTTAGTCCAAAGAATTTTGCTTGGATGGCAATCCCATTAACACGATGTGACGTACCTTCACCACTGACCGTTTCCTTTAACCAATCGATATTGTCCCATGCAAGAGTCGTGAATACACCTGGATGACTATTTTATCGTAGCACATCATCACCTGCTGCCAGAGACAATTTCTGCATGCACAAGGCAGTGTCAATCTCTTGAACTTTGGAGTATGATACACTGTGACCTAATCTATTCAGAGTATGGATCAGTTCTATTTTTCCAGTCAATGACTCAACAGATAATGGCAGTAGTATACATGACCTGATGTATCCTGTGAGGGGCGGCTTTAGGTCAGAGACCTCTCGGCCACTTTGGGGGTGCAGGGAGGGTGGGGTGTGGGATATTTAGGGTCTTGGGACCCATTTGCCATTCTGAACATCATCCGAGCAGGCACCAGCGAGCACTTTTTGATTTGGATTGTTTGAGCATCCCGTATGGTGATTGCATCCGTCCAAGGACAAACTCAATCAGCCATCCGGGTTGCATCCCTCCCTAGACTCATGGAAAATGTCCGAAAGATTCTAATTCTAACAATTTGGTTTTGATTATGTAATACGTATGTTGTTTGATTCCATCCGAGGACGAATCCATTCAGCATCCGGTTTACTTTGATTATGCCAAAATTTCTTGACTACCTAGCCCTAACTTACGTTCACACAGTGATGAGCACTGTATGACGGGACGTCAGTTTAAAGTCCCATCCGAGAAGACTGAACAAGTGGGGCCAAGTACATTGCTTAAGCATACTCCAGCAGCTTGCTGTGCCCAGAATTGTCCATCAGTCTGTTCATTTGTTGGTCGGTTTGTCAGTCCATTCGACAGACGAACATACCTACCGACGGTCCACGATTGACATGGACACACGTCCATATCCCTCGTGGCCCATCGGCCAGCAAACCCATCTGTTGTTCTGTTGGTCAGTTATCCGTCCTGGTCCTCCATCTGTCTCTCTACCAGCCTGTCGTTGTTGGGTTCTCTGAAAGAAAAAGAGAGAAGAAAGAGAAAGAGAACAAAAGTAAACAAACAAATAAACAGACAGATGTTTTTGGGCATGCGTTCCCGTACTCTGGGTCATCAATTCATGATGCAGGCATGGACGCATATGTTTATTATAATTATAATTTCTATGCTGGTCATTTCTATGGTGTTCGTTTCTCCTCCCGCTTCTTCGCTTTCTTAGCCTTCAGTTTCTCATGGGTTCGTTTTCTCTCATCTGCGTCGTTAGAGGACGATGGTGGTAAGTCCTTAGAGGACGATGGTGGTAAGTCCTTAGAGGACGAGGGTGATGAGTTTTTGGAGGGCTTCTTGTTTCGTCTCACGTGAGACGTCTTCGGATTTCTTTTAGCGTTCGTGTTGTATCTGGTGTGTTCTGATTATATGATGTGTTTGTCCGATGCAAGCACGAACTTGATTAATTCGTGGCTGATCTGTTGGTCACGCATCGCTACAATGTCTTCTATAGGGTCAAGATTGAAATTTCTCTTTCTCAGCATGTTGTTGAGTTCCTTTCTAATGCCTGTATATTCAGCGCACCGTAGGAAGAACTGGTCTAGAGTTTCAATCCCCTCGCAAGCCTCACATTGGTCTGTGTCTGACATGTTGAGTTTTTCCGCATCTGGTTAACGCTGATCCAACCCATTCTGATATGGCGTAATACAATGTCGCCTTGGCGTCCTGGGAGATGGTTTTTGTACTTGCATTTGACTCCAGGGATGATTCTGAACAGGAATCTGCCAGTTGTGCTTTCATCCCATTGTTTTTGCCATTTGCTGTTGATGTGCCTTTTGACTAGGGAATTAGTTTCGGACATTGAGAGTCCTATGCTGATCCTGTTTCCATCTTTGAGCGCTTGTTTGGCTGCCTCATCGGCCTGCTTATTGCCTTTGATGTCAACATGGCTTGGCACCCAGTCGATGTCCAGAGCTGTGTTGTCAGTCACCACAGTTGCATACATCTGCCGGATTTCCTTGATTAGGTTGTCCCTGCTCTTGCTGCTGCTAGATTCGAAGCTCTTCACCGAGCTTAGTGAGTCTGTGAGGATAATGTATTTGCCTGGATTTGCTGCTTTAATCCATTCTTGAGCCTTTTTAATTGCCACCAGTACCTTATGTCTTAGGTGCTCCTTGCATGGAAGACATACCTCCATGGTAGGGTGGGTAGGCGCAGAGCTTTGGAGGTATGTCCAGAATTTGAGACGTTCCTTTCTTCGCAGATCTAGTGGTATTTCTCCACACTCTACGTTGATTGCATCTCTGCGGCTGCTCTGTGAGGCAAATGCGCAGACATTTTGATTGGAGGGTGCCAATGGTTTCTAACTGTGACTTGCTTGAGTGATCTACCCAAAGACATTGAAAAAGACGAGGCACTGGGTCCCAACGCAATAGGCAGGTCTATTTTCGCTGATGACACAGCATTATGGAACAAATATGCGAAGATAGACCATGCACGAAAGACCATGCAAATAGTTCTGGACATAGTCTCATGGTGGTGCAAAAAGAAAATGGTTTCAAACTGTCTGCAGAAAAAACCAGTTCAAATCAATTTTACCAATGCTGTGTCATCAGCGAAAATAGACCTGCCTATTGCGTTGGGACCCAGTGCCTCGTCTTTTTCAATGTCTTTGGGTAGATCACTCATCATGATATTGAACAGTAGGGGGATTATTACATGACCCTGTGGGGTGCCGTTTTCCAATGTTTGTTCCCTAGACATTTGTCCATTAACATGGACGCTAATCCTTCTGTTATCGAGAAAATCTTGTATCCAGAATAGGATGCGGCCATGGTAACCAAAGTCATAGAGCTTTTTAAGAACTCCATTTCGCCACATCATACCAAAGGCTTTTGGGTCAGTTTTGTCCTTCCCTTGTTTTGGAATAGGAACCACGATCCCAGTTTTCCAGACTGCGGGCATTTTGCGAGAGTTCCACACGAGGTTGTAGAGATTGAGTAACATTTGTTTACCCTCCTCTGGCATATTACGAAGCATGTCGTATTTCAGGCCATCCTCGCCTGGTGAGGAGCTTTTGCCTCTGCCAAGGGCTTGCTCAAGTTCCATTCTGTTGAAGGTTTTGTTGATGTCTCGGCTGTTAAGGTCTTCGCATTTCCCTGAGCTGAACAGGTGATTGATATGCTCATCGACCTTTGTTTTGGTTGCTACGAAGTCAGGGTCATGGTTATCATTGCTACTGGTTGCAATGAAGACTGTGGCAAGCGCTTCAGCTTTTTCCTTGTCATTGGCATGCTTTACCCCATTTGCTATGAGGGTGGGTAAGGGTTTTTGTGGACTTGGTGTTTTCGCTGGCAATAGCTTTCACCATATTTGGCTCGAAGGTGTGAACCGAGTGATTTCAGAGCAGTATTGTCGCCAGTGATCGCGTTTTGCCTTTTTGATGGTTCTTGTTAACTTGGCCTGGAGTCTCTTGTGTTCAACTAGGCATTCGATGATGAAGTTTCTCTTTAGTCTATTCCAGGCAATTTCTTTTAGCTTTACAGCTTCTTGGCACTCGTCGTTCCACAAAGGCATGCGTTTGTGTTTGGGGTTGTTGTCTGGCTTTGATTGTGGGATGGCTGAGTTGGCCGCCTTGTAGAGAATCCCCACACATTGCTCATAATATTCATCGGTGTTGGTACCAGTGATCGGTGACTCCAGCTCTGTGGCTATTACGTTTTTTACGCGTTTTTGTTTGCCTTTTGGCCTGTTTACAGGCTTTTCTGGCCAGACTCCCAAACGGGAGGCTGGGCGTGGCCGTCTCCATTGTAGGTGGCTCAGTAGGAGCCTCCTCCCCTTTATCCTGATGTCTCGTCCCTGAGCAGTCCCTCCCAGCGGTGGCCAGCTTCCTCCTTACGGATTCAGCCCTTTTCCGCCATGCTGTTCTTTCAAGAGGTGTGGCTGGTCCAGGTGCTGGTATTCCAGCTGGACGTTCAGTCCCCCTACTTATTTGCTGGGTGACCCTCTTCTTGGCCTCCCCATATGAGACCTGATCTATCGTTTTTACCTTGAGGATGTCCTTGGCCTTTTGCAACGCCGGGCATCTGCGATATGCAATTTCTACAGGGGGTGGGGTCCTGACGTGTGTGATTCCCTCCGCAGTTAACGCATGCACTGGCTTTAGTTTTGCAGTGCTTGGCCACGTGGCCCAGCAGGTGGCATCTAAAACATCTGACAGGCTCTGGGATGTATGCTTTGACTTTGAAGGTTATCCATCCCAGTTTAACCTTGCTTGGCAGCAAGTCTGATTCGAACACCAGTTTCACTGCATAGGTCGGTCTAGCCGTTTCGCCAATCCGATCCACCCATTCCACTTTATGCTCCCCCTGCTTGTTCATTTCTTCCTTTATGTCGTCATTCGTGAAGTCCCATGGGACTCCCGATATGACACCTACCGCTTTGCTTGGTCTGATGTTTTTGGTGGTGTACTCTTCAATAGACACCTCGTTGCCGCCTATCGTTGTGATTTTCAGCAGCTTTTGAAACTGCATTTCGCTGGTGGAGGTTACTAAAACCTCCCCGTCCCTCTTGTCCAGGCCAGCAAGCATGCCCACCGTGGCATACAGTAGCCTGTAGTGGTTAATTATTGAAAATGATCACGTTTTATAAGGAATTGACAATTGACTAATCAACCCCACCTGCCCGCCCAGTCCCCCATTCCACCCCGTTAGAACATTGTCGACCTATTGACCGCTGCATTGACAAAGTCAATCACACACTTCATCCTATAAACTGGACTTACCGGAGTGTGTGAAAATAAATAATCACCAGCTATTTATACAGATTATTTCAAAACAATTTGATGCAAAGTTGTTGCTGTCGATGTCAGTAACAACTTTTGGGTCAAAAAGTTTCCAAACTAATCAGCTCTTTATTTATTATTTCCTTTAAATTTTATTTCCATAAAGCCTCCGCATTCGTCTTGAAAGTGGTTAAATCATAGCCCTATAGATCGGTGTCGCAATAGTCGCCTGAGCCAATGACCCAGAATGTGTGAAATTAGTGAATACAACACATTTCACCCTATAAGATCTGATGTCTTCTAGAAATGATGATCTAAGAGGTTATTAGTTATTAATAACTTGTCCGATTTTAGCTGAATATTTTAGAAATAATTTGATTGGAAATTATTGTCATGGCGCAATATGTGTTAATCAAATCATTTTCAATATAATCAGCCGGGCTTGTTTCATTCATATTTTGGCTGCCTTTAGCGCATTCAGCATACCAATGCTATTACTCATATAGACTGATCAATACTCACCCAAGCGTACATTTATACACACGTGTGGGTGCAAGGCATCAATGGTAAATAGCGTGCCCGGAGGTTATTATAATTCTGTAATATAAACTGTTTCATGAAAAAATGAAGTTATATAAAGGCATACAATAAACACAAAAGAAGGAATATTTCTTGCAAAAAGATATGGGCAGTATTAGCTATGGGCTAGGAAAAGCAGCTTATATTTTTGGTCAGTCCAACAATTTTTCCATCCATCCTTTTTCTCCAGGCCAAACTCCTTAACAGAGAGAGGAACATACAAAATTAAGGGCAGCCAGTGATGAGAAAATTGCACTACTGCATCAACAGAGTGTAACAGATCAAATTTGGGTCATTAGCTATCAACAACTTGTAAAGATAAAGAAATCAACAGAGCTGGCAACCCAGTCAGTAGAAAATCAGCGCAAAACGCAGTACAGACCCTGACACCCATTCAAACATATTAAAGAAAAACTGTAAAGAATATTTTAAACCTAAATCTTGATACCTTCTTAAACAGATGTGAAGAGCTTATTACCCGGAAATATATTGGTGAAATATGCACTGCAATGCTAGTGAAATGCACAAAGCAAGTATATTTTTAATGCAATATAGGACCCCGATCTCCACTGACAGATAACCTTTTCAACAAAGTTAAGTGGCCAGGATAGAACCAATACCGTAAACCTAGTTTTCTCCAACGAAAATGATATAGCAGAAAACATTCTGACTGAAGACCCCGTGGGAAACATCGTGATCTGTTTCATTTAGCTATCATCTCTATGTCACCTATTAAACGATATCTTTACTGGAAACAGAGACAAACTATTAAATCAAATATTTTTGCTAGACAAAAAGGCCAAAATCGGCCTCAACCGTTGTAATGATGACGATCTTGTTGACCATATGTGCAAATGTTAGGGTATTAGCCTGATAGGTCAGGTTCTACCAGTACACGCGGCTAATAATATGGGATATATAGAAATATTTTCACAATACTATAATAAATATTTGGTGGTAGAATTATTACAATATTTCGCACAGCATGAGAACATAGTGAGTTCTACATGGCCTTATGTTCGAAAACTGGCTACAAGGCATGTAGAGATATTCCGGTACCGAATATAGTACATTATTGGAATTTGACAATGGTGTGCCACTACTAAATTGTATATGACGAAATTACTGTATAGCAAACATTTTTTAAACCTTTGATACTTTATTAGCGTATTCATATACGTATCTAACCATATGGGTGAACTTCTGGGGTCGAACCTATTGCAAACAGTGTGGTACAGAAAATCGTTGATCTGACAGAATTTGCGCCAATTTTCGGTATTGAATTGTGTACTATGAAATTACGTTCCTGTAGAATTGTTTTAAATTCGGAATACAACTAGCATATTTCCTATAAGTATTTGTGGGTGAAATTCTGGGGGTGAACGTATTGCAATGAAAACCATGAATTAGCCTAAGTTTGAGCTTATTTACGTTACGAAATCTTTAAATCTCACTACGTCGTAAGCTTATGCCTATACCTATCCAAACATATGGGTGATATTCTGGGCTGAACCCATTATGAGCGCTATGTCAGGACATATCGACACCTATCTGAATGTGGTGAATGTGAACCAACCATAATACAATGGGGCCATATGGCGAATATGTAACTACATATTACCAAATTACTTGATGGTAGAATCGTGCAAAAGCAGTAGTACATATTCAGTTATATACAGCTATATGTAAAAAAAAAAATGATTACAAACCGAGAACTGAGATTCTAATACTGAATATAGTAAATTGTTGGCATTTGACAACTGTCCATGGCCACTAAATTGAATATTACGAAATTACTACGTGGTAGAAATCTCAAGATTCATTAGCATATTCATATCCCTATCTAACCATATGGGCGAAATTATGTAGCCACACATTGCAGACGGTACGGTATTGAAAACTGCAGATCTGCCAACATTGGAACAAATTTATGCGATGAAATCGCATACTATGAAAACACTTCACATTCGAATTCTTTTAAATTCCCAATGTAACTAGCATATTCAAACTCCTATACGTCTATGTGAGCGAAGTTCTGGAACCGACCATATTACGGAAAGTAGGGTACCAAAAACCACGAATACACCATCATTTAAACTAAATTTTGCGTATTAAAATTACTTCATCTAGAATTTGTTAGATTCGAAATATAACCAGCATATTTAGCATATAACTAGCTCAAGTTTATGTGGGGTAAATTATGAGGCTGAACTTACTACAAACAATAGGGCACCGAAAACTGTGAATCATCCGAGATTTAAGCAAATTTTCGGTATAAAATTGTGCACTACGAAATTACTTCATGGTAGAAATCGTTTACCTCAATCCATTACTTCACTAGCATATTCATATACCTATCTAACTATTTGGTTGAAATTCTGTGGCCAAATTTACTGAATACCTTCTTGACTTAGCACAAGCATAGACCTACACTATCGGTAGATTTCTGTATTCAACAATCTGCTACAATATTATTGACAGCCGTTTTGACTGGAAATTTGGAACATTGGTAGTCTATCAATGCTGCTGCATAATTGCATTGGCCCAACATGGATGTGTTCCCACTAATGGAACAAAAAAGGCAAGAGGATACTACTGATAATCACAGATCCATTATTTTTAGTGAATTTTTCGCACTCTACAATAATATTATACATGTTTTCTTTTGAAATTTACCACACACATAGTACGCCGCTCGTAGAAGACATCCACCATGTTAACACATTTGCGTCGACGCCCCATAAGAAGCTACGTCTGTAATTTTTTGCCCTATCTCGAATACAACAAATGTGAATCTGCATGTTCAGCCTAGTGTCTTATACTCTAATCCAATACGGGAACAGTTAAATAGATATGGTACATTGTATACTCGTCAATGTCGTCCTTATAATTTATTAACCCTGTAATACCTAAATTGGGTCAAGAATATGAAAATATTTGTTTCTTGAATGCCTATTTGCCGGCCAAGAGACGACTGTTCCTGAAGATTTACCATTGGAATGACTGGCTCAGTTATCGAGCCATTCATTCCACTGGTGAATTTTCAAAAACTATCTTCTCTTGACCTGCAAATTGACATTCCTCAAGATCACTGTAGAGGCCGGTTTTGGCGGCCTCCTCATGAAAGGGTTAAAATACAATAAGAGGAGATGATAGGCTTACATGGACAGTCGTTGTAGTTGCAATACTTAATACAGGTCTATGATAGCAACAAGTAGGTGGGTGGGGTGGGGTGGGGTGGGGTGGGCTACCAGTCAAAGTATTAAAAAAATATTCGTATAGTTGTCTTTATCTGAGATATTGAAATTTCGGTGTTAAACATTCTAAAGGATTTTGTTAGAAAAATACACAATTGTGCGCATGAAACGACTGGTATAGGCCTAACGTTACTCAACCTGTCACTGAATATGGGTGGTTTATTAATACAATGAACCTTTCCAGTTTAGCTATGCCCCGCCCATCTCTAGCTAAGCTCCACCCATACCACTCTCGAGTTGGGATCGATGGATTTCTGAACTTCTAGATGATATATTTCAAGAAAACTATACATGTAAGCCGTGGAATATGTTGACACTAAATTGACTGGGCCCTGTTGTTGCCTTTGGCAGCAACAGCGCCCAGTCTAATTACTTTCAAAATATTCAATAGCATTTTTACTAAATAACAAAAACATACAATTCGTACAACGTGTCAGATTATTATGCATTTAAGATGGACTAAATCGAGTCAGTCATGACGTCATTATCATGACGTTATCCTACGCATCACTTAATTAATTACGATGTCATATGACGTTATATGATGGATAGACAACCTGAAACGGCCCATTAGCAAGTGGTATTAATTACCCTCGCTCCGTCAGAGGATGAGTGTATTGTATTTGGATCTACGTACGTTCGGGATGGCAAGGGTCTACAATCTATGATTGGCCTTGTTAAAATATGTGACCTATAAATACGGGTGCTCTCTTAATACAAGTGGTCCATATTGTGTGGACCACGCATTAACAAGTGGTATTAGCCCTGTAATGCTCAATTTGCTCATGCCAATTTCAATATAGGGATCCATTTCTAGGTATGCCACGCCTATTTCTAGCTAAGCTCCACCCCTTTTTGCGTGTTGATATCGTTTTATATACGCTGAATAATGCATTCCAAGAATCTCAATTTCAATATAACTATACAGGTAAGCTGTTAAATCTTTTAAAACCAATTTGACCGGGTGTTTTAAAACGTTTGCTGCCTGTGGCCACAACATACCAGGCAAAATTACTTTCAAAATATTCAACACGAATAGAATTCGTACTTGGCAGACTATTCAATGGTCATGATGGAGCCTGATACATCTTTCAGTACACATTTTGATTGTGGCGTCAGCCTGCATATGTCGTAATTGATTATGACGTCATATATTTGAATGACAGAGTGAATCCAGCCATTATCATAGAAAATACTGTGACGATCTTGTTGACCATATGTGCAAATTTTAGCGTATTAGCCTGATATGTCAGGTTCTACCAGTACACGGAGCTAATAAAACGGAGAGATTTTCACATTATTATAATAAATATTTTGTAGTAGAATTGTGCAATATTTCGCACAAAGCGCGAGAAAATAGTAAGTTCTGCATGGCCTTACGTTCCAAAACTGACTACAAAGCAAGTACAGAGATTGTGGTACCGAATATAGTAAATTATTGGAATTTGCCAGCTGTCGGTCGGTCGCTACTAAATTTCATAAAACGAAATTACAGTACAGTACAATTTTTAAAACCTTTGATAGTTTATTAACGTATTCATATACGTATCTAACCGTATGGGTCAAATTCTGAGGCTGAACCTATTGCAGACAGTATGGTACAGATCTGCCAGAATTTGAGCCAATTTTCGGTATGTAAATTGTGTACTATTACTTCATGGTAGAATTTGTTTAAATTCTGAATATCACTAGCATATTCAAACCCCTATTAGTTTTTGTGGTAAAATTATCGGGGTGACCATATTGCAACGAAAACCGTGAATCGGCCTAAATTTGAGCCGAAATTATTTCATGGTAGATAGTTTTAAATGTCACTACTCCTTAAGCGTATGCCTATACTTATCTAAACATATGGGTGACATTCTGGGGCCGAACCTATTATGAGCGATATGCCAGGACATACCGACGCCTATCTGAATGTGGTGAATGTGACTCAACCATATTACAATGGGGCCATACGGCGAATGGTGTAGTTCGGATTGACTGGTCGGGTACCGACCATACCAGCTAAGCTGGGTACGCGCCGCCCATCCTGGATTCGTTCCCTGAACACGCCCCCTGGGTAGAGCCATAAGCGTATATGGGCCTATGAGAGAGATCGCGTTGCGAAAATGACTAAGTTCGTTAAAGCGCATAATGCACATGCGCGTGCTTAGATGCTATTTTTGATGGAGCACGTAGTTTACGACCAAGATAGGATGATGCTTTTAGTGTACAGAGATGGTACCCTGTAATCCTTTTCGATTACCTGTTCCCGTTAAATCTGGCATGAATCAAGACCAGAATTCGACGGGCTTTTTAAATCTGTAAACCATTTCAAAATCGGTTAAGAAATGGCTGAGTTATCCTCGGAAACCCCGTATAGATTATCTTCAAAATATTGCCGTGACGGCATGAGGAGCATAAAAGGAGACGTGATCCAGAGATCGAGAGCATCCTCGGCCAGGGGCCGAACAGGTTGGACCTGTACTAGCTGCGATCAACAGATATTACACATATGACTTCAGTTTCTGTTCTTCTCCCGTAGCTAGCAGTAGCCAACCCACCGCAGTAAAAACAATTTTGTAAACTCCCTACTTACGGGAGCAATTTGGAACTTTCTGATTACTGTTCACGAATATCAATATCTACTTCAGAACATAAATTTGCGGTGAGGCCTTTACGGCCTGAATATGTGAGTCTACAGATGTAGAGGCAGGATGTTCTTTGATGGATGACTCGCCGGATCTGCCGGCCACCCCTAAAAGTGGTATTTCAACTGTCACCGCACTAATATCGTGGTGGTTCTTCTGACTTTCGACCGCAGAAAGTAAACTCTGCCCGGTGCATCTTCAGAGCTAGCTGACGTACCCAGCACCGTTAAGCTTTGTTTTGTATCTTCATTTGCATTTGACAGCCCCCCCCCCCGCCCCCCCCACTGAGGTCACAGTCCATGCTATAACTCTGGTGGGGTTTCCGAGTGGTGATGGCCAGGGTGTGGTATCACACACCGTCCCTCCATATCTTCGGATACTTAGTAGTTAGCACTTTTGCCAATGTAGGAAAGCACTGTGAAAACATATCTTAATTATTATTTTATTTACTGAACCATTCTCCCGCACTGCAGTGCAAAACTGGGCAACTTGTATATAAACCTAACGACAGGTTAAATGGTTAATCCCATAGGACCCGGTGATGGGCGAGATGCGTATCCCCAGCGAATTCCATAAGAATGTCTGGGCATGATATTTAGATCTACCATGCCCTTACGGGAAGGACATTTATGGTGGGTATTCATCTCTCTTACCCCCACCATAACGATAGGACAATTGTCTAATAATGCTTTCATGAAAAGTAACCTATGTCCTGTAGCATTTTATGTGGTTACGGAGCAGGATTCCCGGATTCCTATCCAGTTCGGAGATCTTACTAAGTAACATGTATGACCGCTGTCTTCAGTATTGATGTCTTAGGGCATCTGTTCTCCATGACAGCCATGTCTAACAGCTAGGTAGATACCAGCCATTTGTGGCCTAAAATAGTTCTTGTTTCGAAAAACTAAAAGCTAAGTAAGCGAAGCTGAAGGCCCGCATAAATAAAGCGGCAACTACTAATTCAGCATACTAAGAATCACATAAGACGGTGACGAAGGAATCCATCAGGAATCGCTCGTCCCGTCTTCACATAAAACATCACGCAACCCTAGAGTCATAATCTCACTAGGTATGGTCTTTTCTTTCTCAAGCATTTTTGTTTGAAATATTGGAGTGGGCCCATTTTTGCCTACTACTCTTCACCCGCTTTAAGTAGTGGCGACACCTTCCCGAGACGGAGGCCTGCACGAGGCACTTGCCTCTCGCAAGGATTCAGCGACGATGGTCCATGTGAGGATAATACTCCTCACCCAAACTAGCACTAGGAGTAGTGCCCACGTGAGGCACATAACTTTTTGCCCAAGATAATCTTCTTCCTTTCAGCTTAGAGGTATAATAACTTATAATAAGTTAATTAGTTAAGTCTCGTGTACGGGAGCCTCCCTTGCGGGGATACCTCTGCAGACCTACGAGTCTGTGTGGTACCTCAGGGAGCCCCATGTTTAAAAGTTCATCTACCTGTCTCTATGGCTCGTATTTTCGTATGCTCTTATTTTAGTTTTATCTAGCATATTTATAATTGTTTAGGTAAAATCATTGCATAGACTTACATTTTTAGGTCACCAAATAAAATCTTGTAAGTTCATAGATCACGAAATTGGTATGGACAGGTATACTGGTGACACAAATTCTTGGGATGAGACAGTTGTATTTAATGTTCACGACAATGGTCGCATGGCCCCACCGGAATGATTGAGTTCCACCGGCCTTAAGAGCCGGTTTTTGTTACACGCAGGGCAGTCTTGTACAAGGTCCATCACCCCGAGACCGGATGCTAACCAGCGTCATCATTCGTCATGCACTTGCGGCACGGCGAGTCGACATGATACACCGGAACGGCCTGACATTACCCCACGAGCTACAATATGTAACTACCTACGATGAGATTACTTGATGGTAGAATTGTGCAAAAGCACTAGCTCATATTGAGTTATATACATCCATATATAAAAAAATTATTACAAATCGAGAACAGACATTCTGGTACCGAATATAGTAAATTGTTGGCATTTGACAACTGTCCATGGCTACTAAATTGAATATTACGAAATTACTACATGGTAGAAAACTCAAGACTCATTAGCGTGTTCATATCACTATCTAGCCATATCGGTGAAATTATGTGTATTATAGTAGAGCATTGAAAACCCGCAGATCCGCCAAAATTGGAACGAGTTTAGCGATGAAATCGCATATTACGAAATTACTACGGTCGAATTTTTTTTATTTCCCAATATAACTATCGTATTCAAATCCCTCCACGTCTATGTGAGCGAAGTTCTGGAGTCGACCATATTACATACAGACAGTAGTGCACCGAAAAGCATGAAAAAAACAACATCTAAGCCAATTTTTGCCTAATAAAATTATTTCATCTATAATTTGTTAGATTCGGAATATACCTAGTATATTAAGGCTCAAGTCTATGTAAGTGAAATTATGGGGCTAAACATACTACAGACAATAGGGCACTGAAAACTGTGAATCACCGGAGATTTGGCAAATTTTCGGTATGAAATTGTGCACTATGAAATTACCTCATGGGGAAATTTGTTTTAGCCTCAAATCATTACTTCACTAGCGCATTGATATACCTATCTAACAATATGGTTGAAATTCTGTGGCCGAATTTCCTGTAGACGGTCTTAACTTAGCACATGCATACGCCTACACTTTCGGTTGATTTCTGTATTCAACAATCTGCTACAATATTATTGACTGGAAATTTGGAACATTTCTAGGCTATCAATACTGCTACATAATTGCTACATGGATTTATTCCCACGGATGGATTAAGGACAAAATGATACTACTGATAATCACACATCCATTATTCATTCGTATCCCACGAGTTCTCTTTCGATACGAGATCGAGAAATGTATTTCGTCTATTGAGTAGCCATTGACGTAGTGATTTCCACCAGAATATGGTCGTAGAGAGAATTGAAATTTAAAAGGGCACGAGCGCTACTCTCTTTGAAGCAGATAATATTAATGCACGTAAAACGAGATGATATAAAGCTTTTAGTAGTCTATATGACAAGTAGTTAACGGAAAAATAGTCCCTCTGAATTCGTCGTAAAATTCAAATCTGTCACGCACAAATTAAATGAGGTCAAGAATTTTGTGACGTTGCACAGATGCTGACATTGCACGAACCACTGGATGGATCGAGTCGATTTTAATGTCTGAGGTTAAGACGATCGCAAAATCAACATGATCCAGTGTTGCTTTTACAGTCCGCTACAGGGATAGACTGGGTCCCGGTCTGTCTGGTATCCGAAGTTGAGTCTGTGTAACAGTATAGTCATTGTGATAACGTAAGAAGATGACCGGTCATTACATTAGAGGTGTAGTTTCGATGAAGCCAAGCCTTTATTTTTAGATGGATCCATTATTGTTAGCGAACTTTGCCGGATGGTTTATTAATACATTAATACTGCCCTCGTGTTGGTATCGATGGATCTCTGAGCTTCTTGACTATCAATTTTCAGAAAACTATACAGGTAAGGTGTTGACTATTTTGAAACCAATTTGACTGGGTGCTATTGATGCTTGTGGCAGTAACATCGCCCAGTCAAATTAGTTTCAAAATATTCACCAGCATGTTTTGTAAATAGCAAAGACATACAATTCGTGCAACGTGTCAGACTATTATGCATTTAAGATGGACTAAATCGAGTCAGTCATGGCGTCATGATTATGACGTAATCCTATACATCACGTCGTTGATTATGACATCATATGACGTAATATGATGGATAGACAACATGAAAATGCCCATTAGCAAGTGGTATTAATTATCCTCCCTCCGTCAGAGGACGAGTATATTGTTTTCAGGGCAACAATCTATGATTGGCTTTGTTAAAATATGTGACCTATAAATATGGATGGTCTCTTAATACAAGTGGTCCATATTGTGTGGGCCGCGCATTACCAAGTGGTATTAGCCATCTAATACTCAATTTGTATTAATTCCAATAGAGAGATCTATTTCTAGGTATGCCACGCCTATTTCTAGCTAAGCTCCACCCCTTTTTTGCGTGTTGGAATCGATGTATATGTACACGCTGAATAATGAATTCCCAGACTGGCAATTTCAAGGTAACTATACAGGTAAGCTGATGACTATTTTGAAACTAATTTGACTGGGTACATTTAAAGGTTTGCTGCCTCTGGCCACAACAACGCCAGGTCAAATTAGTTTCAAAATATTCAACACGATGTTGATTAAACAGTAAAGACACACAATTCGTACACTTGCCGGACTATTCAATGTTCACGACTGAGCTCGATACGTCATTCATATACATATTTTGGATTGTGACGTCAGCCTGTATATGAAGTAATTGATTATGACGTCATATCCTTCAGTTATAGATGGAATCCAGCCATTATCATAGAAAAAGACTGTTGAATAAATAGCAAAGACAAAAAATTCGAACAGCGTCTAGTCAAATTAGTTTCAAAATATTCAACAGCATGTTGATTAAATAGTAAAGACGTGTAATTCACATACTTGACTGGCTATTCAATGTTCCTGATTGTGACGTCCAGCTACATCTCACCTAAATAATTATGACGTCATACACTGCAGAAACAAATCAGAAAAATCCATTATCATATAAAATGTCCTATGTCCAATTGCCGTCCAAGAGACCATTGTGGTTTTTCTTTTGCAATTTCCTACTGTAATTATAGGATCGGTTATCCAACCAGTCATTCCAGTGGTAAGCTTTCAAAACAAGTTCTCCGGCAAGTAGCTAACGCAAATGGTCATTTCTCACGATCACCGCAAGAAGCCATTTGTGGTCAGTTTGATAGAGTGCTAAACTGGACATATAAGAGACGCCGCGCGTGGCCGTGTACTTGAGTACTTTCATCTGCATAAGGAATGATAAGCATGTTTTGTACGCAGTCCTCCAGCAAAAGAATAGTACTTATTTAGAGTATTTATTTGGAGTTCTGTTGGCTGTTTATTAAAATAATTAAGTGGTCATCGCAGCGCAAATTCTATTACAGTCGGACCAGAACAAATAACAGAACTCGCCATGAATCACGCGCATAAAGATAATAATTATGAGATATCCAGCAATCTAAAAATAGAGCCGTGTCTTCGCGCCTAGAATTATTCTCTAGATCTCGTATCGATGGAGATCTCGCGAGACACAGCCCCACAATCCCCTGCGTGAAATGGCCGCGCCTATAGGCAATTCTAGACAGCAATAAATAAAAGAGTGACCGTCGAGTGTGCGCGCAACAAAGGTTGATAATGAACTGACTGGCTATTCACGGTTATATTAGAGGCCTAATTGAATCAGTTTATTACTTTGAACCCCGCATTTCCAGAATTCCATTTTTAAGGGAAACTGTTGAATCATTTCTAAGGGAAATTGTTGACTATTTTGAAACTAATTTGACTGGGAGCTGCCGCTTTCCCAGTAAAATTTATTAGGCCTAGTTTCAAAATATTCAACATAATGTTTATTAAATAGTAAATCCGTCAGAGACATACAATTATTGGCTGACTTTCCGAGCTTCATGGCAGAATTATAATACGCTATTGTGATTGTGACGCAAGCCACGATATGATGGAATGGACCTTTCCAGTTCTCCAGCCATCATATGACGTCATAATCAACTATGGGACCTGTAGGCTGACGTCATAATCATTGCGTCATGAATGACTTGATTTAGTCCATCTTAAATCTTTAATAGTCCGCCAGGCTGTATGAATTGTACGTATTTACTATTTATTAAACATGCCTGTTTTATTGGGCTGCAGTTTTTGTATTGTCAATGGCAGAAACAGCGCCCAGTCAAATCAGTTTCAAAATATGCAACAGCTTACCCTTTTAGGTTTTTTTAAATTGATAGTCAGTGAGTTCAGGGATCGATCGATCCCAAAACGGGCGATGTATATTGTATGCTTTCCAATATACAGAAACAGATTAAGCCATTTTGGGGCCCAATGCTAAATAGTTGTGGGGGCTGGGGGGGGGGGGGTTCAAGGAGAGAATGAATGCCGCCGCCCCCCCCCCCCCCCCCCGCTTCTGCTGCTGCTGCTGCTACTACTACTAAATATAATAAATTCGCTACGTGGCCGATGTGTCAAAATGCTGTTGAATATTTTGAAATTAATTTAACTAAAAGCAGCTTCCAGTCAAATTGGTTTCAAGATATTCCACAACAAGCGCATAGGGGTATATCATGAATTTAAAAGCGAGATAGTGCGATTCAAGGGTATAAAATGTGATAATCGTTTTTATTTATGGGGACTTTTTCGGCGCCCCGGGATGTAGCCGGGTAAGCCCCATCGTACTAACATACGCCCACTCACATCGCTCCGCTCGATACGGGAGCTGAGCGGGAGGGCGAGACTGTGCACTAGGACGATGCGTAAGCCCTTGCCTTAGCGCGCGTGCATTCGAGTACTGAATTTTTCAGGTTTTACTATAATGGTAAATATATGTTTTGAAAGTTTTAAATGCATGAGATGGCTAATTCCCATATAGGGTTTAATTAAAATAATAAATTGACGGGAGAGGATTCTCAGACGTCGGCTTGTGAGAGGGCCGCCTCTTTCACACCGACCAAGGATTGTCCATACTTATCAATAGGGGTGGAATGTTGGGTGGGGGGGGGGGGGGGGCGATATTCCGGCTATGCCACGGATGGGAGGTTTGACAGAGGAGGGATATCATAGCGTGTTAAATATGCCTGTTCACAGATTAATGACCCCATATACTTTGTACGAAGGCTGGTTGTAACAAGTACATATATTGATGCAAGGCATCAATGGTAAATAGCGTGGCCGGAGATTATTATAATTCAAGTTGAGCTTCAAATTCATTTTTATATATAATATACAATTTGCAGTAGCACAACAGGTTGTCCACCAAAGACAGGGGATATATCTAGACCTTGGACCCCTACATAGAACAAAAAATAATTTATACATGTAGAACTGGCACAGGCACTAGATAATATAGGAAGACATGGGCTTCAAGTTAAAGTCAATGTACTATAAAGATATAGCCATTAGACATGTGATAAATTGACAACATATTTGCAGGACAGAGAGAAATGTGTTTATCTTGTTTTATTAACATTAAATATTACATAGGTTCTTACTATCATTTACAGTTTCTTACCTGTACTATGTAGTGCCGATGGTGGTTGCAGTTGTAATAATGATAGTTTCTTGGTAGTGTCATATCTTTAAGATGGTTGTAATGGCATCGGCCTTGGATAGGATTAGCAATGGGCTATAAGAAGCAGATTATATTTTGGGCAGTCCGTCCATCTTTCCATACATCTTGTTGACCATATGTGTAAATTCTGGGAGTTTTGTTTGATAATTCAGATTCTATCTGGAGCTAAATTATAGGATATATAGAAAGAAATATTTGATGATAGAATCGTGCAATATCTAGTGAGTTCTAGACAGTATTATGTTCGAAGGCCTGATTACAAACCGAGTACAGAGATTCTGATATTGAATATATAGTAAATTATTAGCATTTGAAAACTGTAAGTTGTGACTAAATTGCGTATTTCGAACTTACTCCATAGCAGAATTTTTAAAACTCTATACTTTATTAGCGCATTCATATATATCTATGTAAACATATGGGTGAAATTCTGGAGCCGAACCTATTACAAGCGATATGCCAGGACATATTGACATCTATCCGATTGTGGCTAATGTGAACCAACTATCTTTCAAAGAGGACATATTGCGATTAAGTAGCATGGACATACTTGGTAATTATGATATTATTTGATGGTAGAATTGTGTAATATTTCGCACAGAACTAGGACATAATAATACATATTGAGTTCTGCATGGCTAGATGTTTGAAAACTGGTAAATTATTGGCATCTGACAACTTTTGGTCACTACTAAGTTGTGTACTATAAAATTACTTTATGGTGGGATTTTTTTAATCGATATTTTATTAGCGTATTTATATATCTAACTGACATTTTGGGGCCAAACTTATTACTGACAGTAGGCTACCGAAAACCATGGATTTGCCAAAACTTGTGCAAATTTTTGCCATGGAATTGTGTACTACGAAATTACTTCATGGTAGACATTTTTAACTTGATACTTCATTAGCATATTCATATACCAATCTGACCATATGTATGAATTTTGAACCAAATATGGGCCGAACTTATTGCAGACAGTATTGTACTGAAAATCACTGATCTGACAAAATTCAAGCCAAGATTTGGTATTGAATTGCGGACAATGGAATTATTTCATGGTAGAATTTGTTTTAATTAGGAATATAGCTAGCAATGATATGATATCATATTGTTTACAGCTGAAAGTAATTTAGGCTAAATTATACTTTTTAAACTCAAGTTTATGTGGGTGAAAATCTGGGGCCGAGCATAACCTACAGACAATAGGGCAGTGAAGACTGTGAATTGGCTAAAATTTCAACCAATTTTTGGTATGAAATCATGTACAACGAATAAAATTACTCCATGTTATACATTTTTAACTCAATACTTCATTAGCATATTCAGATACCTATCGAACCATATGGGTCGAATTCTTGGGCTGACAACATTGCAGGCATTACTAACTTGGCACATACATACCCGTTCTGTTGATTTATGTATCTAACCATCCGCTACAATGTTATTGACAGCCGTTTTGACTGGAAATTTGGAACATTAGTTGTCTATATATTGTGCTAAATAATTGCATGCATGGATCTTTTCCCAGTGAAGGATTAAGGACAATAAATTACTAATGAAAATCACACCCTACGAGACATAACAACGGAAATTTATACACTATATCGAATGTTCAGCCTAGTGTTTTATGCTATAATACATAAGGGAAAAATTAAATAGACACAGTACCTGGTATTGTCGTCATAATATACTAAACCTTTACTGTCTAAATTTGGTGAAGAATGTTAAAATATTTAGATATTGAATGTCCATTTGCAGGCCAAAAGAAGACGTTTTTCGCAGATTTGCCACTGGAATTTTGAATGACTGTCTCGAGAGTCATTCCAGTGGTAAATTATAAAAACTGTCCCCTCATGGCATGCAATTTGACATTGCTCTAGATCACTGTAGGGGCCGGTTTGACCAGCTATGCCATGAGGCGGTTAAAATACAATAAGAAATAAGGATAGGTCTATATTCATAGCCGTCGTCATTGTGATTTATATACATTCAACCATGACTTCCCAGAATCCCAATTCCCAAGGTAACTATAGAGGTGAGCTGTTGAATATTTTAAAACTAATTTGATTAAATGCTGTCGGTGCTTATAGCAGCAGCACAGTTAGATTTGTTTCAAAATATTCGACAGAATGTTTATTAAATTGTAAAAACATACAATTCGCACAGCTTACAGACTTTTCAACTTTCCTGATAGCCATAGATACGTCATTCATTACATATTTTGAGTGTGACATCAGCCTACATGTGACATAATTGATTATGACGTCAACATTTGGGTGACAGATTGGATAACTTATACCCTCTTTCCATAAGAGAATCGGTGCATTGCGATTGGGTCTACAGGCACCTGGCAGGGCCAAGCTAACTATCTGAATGCTCTTGCTCAAATATGTGGTCACTTATTAAAAGTGGTCCATGTTGGGAGGATCACACATTACTAAGTGGTATTGGCCGTTTAATGATCAAATTTGTTCATGACAATTTTAAAGGTGGTATCCATTTCTAGCAGCTCTGTCCATTCTTTTGGTGTGATGGAATCAATTTATATACTTTGATTCACGACATCCCAGAAGCCAATTTCAAGGTAACTATACAGGTAAGGTGTTGAATATCCTGAAACTAATTTGATTGGGTGCTTTTGCTGCCTATGTCCGTAACAGTGCCCAGTCAAATTAATTTCAAAATATTCAACAAAATGTTGATTGAAAAGTAAAAAGCAGGGTTGTTTTGATTTAATCAAATCGATTAAATCGTGATTAAATCAACGATTAAATCAAGCTGAAAAGATCAATCTCTTTATTTGTTTTTTTATTTTTTCGATTTTTTCGTCCTCAACTCCACTCATTTGCACTATAAAATTTATAAAGATTTTTTTGTTTGTTAAGTTATTGTAGCTATTGTTTCAGAATGTTAATAGGCATGGTTATACAACATTATGCTAATATAAGAACTAAGAAGCTTTATTTCTATCAGTACAGTACCACAGTTAGTGGAAACTTTCCTTAGTTGGTATTTGATACATAAACAGCACAGATCAGTAATATGTATAACAGTTCTGTGGACATTATTTTTAACTGACCTGCTTTTGTCTGCTGCCAGCCACTAGACAATAATTGCAATAGACAATAATAACCCTAGACCAGCTTAATATTTTGAAACTAACTTGACTGACAGTAATTGCTGACTACATTGAGTTAAATTGTTTTCAAGATATTTTACACCATGTCCAGAGTTATACAGCCTGGAAAATTGTATCCACAAAATATTAAGATGGTTAAAATGTATCCCATCAAGTGTAGACAAACCATGGTTACAGTAGTGTAGGCGTGTTTATTTGATGTTTGGTCATGACCCATCCAGTCGAACAGCAGTTATTTCAAAATGTGATAACAAATTCAAAAATGTCTTAAGAACAACAAGAACAAATTCTGCGATGTTTATTGTCATAATACATTTTAATAGAATAATAGTATAAATAAGGTCAACATATGCCCTGTAGGTGGGGCTTAGAATACACCTTCCGTATCCTCAGCGTGTCGTAAGAGGCGACTAAAGGAGGTAAGGGTGAGGTAACCCTGACAGAAACCTCGAGTGCTGAAGACGGAGGTTCCAGGCCGCACGGCGCACTCTAATAAACCATGGATCCACGCACTTAATGCTTATGATCATGTCGATAGTCACTTACAGGACTGGCAGTATGATCAGCGAACGACGAAGAAGAAGGTCAACATTGTTTATAGCTCCTAGCGATTAGTTTCTATTGAGTTCAGAACATGAGTACATGTAAAAAATCAATGATTTTGTTATAGAAGTGAAGAAATCATAAAAATCATAAAAATCGAAAAAATCTGATTAAATCGAAAAAATCCCTGGTAAAACATAAAATTTGTACACTTGATGGACTATTCAACATTCACGATGGAGCTAGAGACGTCATTCACTAAGCTTGTGGACTATGACGCCTGTGAAGCTTTTATAGGACACAATTGATAATGGTAAAGACATGCAATGCCCAAGAAAATTAGTTTCAAATTTTCAACAGAATGTTGATTAAATAGTAAGGTCATACAATTCGTATAATGCCCAGTCAAATTAGTATCAAAATATTCACCAGAATGTTGAATATTGTCTGTATGTCCACATGTTGGATTTGTCAATAAAGACTGCTTGCTTGCTTGCTTGCTTGCTTGCTTGCTTCCTGGCTTGCTTGCTTGGTGGGTAGGTATAGGTAGGTAGGTATGCTTGGTTTTTTTAAAGCAGTGGCAACAAGATGACTTCCATTTCTGTGCCAAACCCACCTATGGAGTGCACCCATTTGTTTACTTTGTTGATCATCATTTCCCCGGTCAGGGATCGAACCATCATCCTGCAATTTCGCATAGCATCAGCCACCCAGACATCTTTCCGTGGGACCACCGCACCAAGACAAGAATTTTGGTTTAACGAACCAGCTTTCACATGTCGGATATACTGATATACTGGCGAATTGATATGAGACTATCTTTTGGATGCCCTCTGTATGGTGTATGCTATGCCCTTACCTGGTCGCCATCGCGACACTGTCAGTAGTTGATTGATTGATTGATTGATTGATTGATTGATTGATTGATTGATTGATTGATTGATTGATTAAATCGTGGGGATTAAATCGTAGACATAAAATTTGTACACTTGATGGACTATTAAATGTTCCTGATTTACATCATTCATCATGTATTTTGATTGTGACCTCATCCTACATATGACGTAAATAATTATGACGTCATATGCTTGGGTGACAGATCAGATCCATCCATTCATCATAGAGATATCCTATGCCGATTTGCAGACCAAGAGAGCGTTGTTTTTGGCACCTTGCATTGGAATGATAGGCTCCGTTATCGAGCCAGTCATTCCAGTTGTAAATTTTCAAAAATGTCTACCTGTTAGACGTAAATGGTAGTTTCTCAAGATTACTACAGAAGCCACTTTGGCCAATTTGATCGGGACGAGTGTTGAAGTGGAGATTAAGAGATGTACGTGGGTACAGTTGGTCAGATCACAATACCATTTTATTTCTGATGCAAATGTACAGTAAGCAATTAGCCCAGGCCAAGAGCGGTAGGTACAACTAGCCCCGATAGCGAGGGTATGCGTTTAATGCACAGGAGGGATCCAGACAATATATCCTAAATCTACGATTCCAATCTAAATAGAGGCAAGCTACCTGACTCTCGTTAAAAAATATATTTCGCTCTCGTTAGCGGTAGGTGATCTGGCGAGAACGTGAATGACCACAATCCCTTGCGCAAAATGGCGGCGCCTATAGGCAATGTACCTTTCCAGTTTTAGCTATGCCCCGCTCACCTCTAGCTAAGCACCACCCACACTTCGCAGTGTTGGGATCGATCGATCCCCACGAATGTCCTGACTATCAATTTCCTGAAATCTATACAGATAAGCCATTGGATATTTTGTAACTAATTTGACTGGGTGCGCCCAGTCAAATTGGTTTCAAAATGTTAAACAGAATATGTATTAAATAGTAGACATTCAATTCTTACAACAACTCATAGTCTGTCTTCAATGGACACTTCCAATTTTATCGTGCTGACATCATAATCACTACGCCATAAATGCTTCTATTTGGCCCGTCTTTAACTCTTAATCAACCAACACCCGGTCAAATTAGTTTCAAAATATTTAACAGCTTAACTGTATTGTTTTCTGGAAATTGATAGTCAGGTATTTCAAGGATCGATCGTGGAGCTTAGCTAGAGGTGGGCGGGGACCAGTTGAAACTGGAAAGGTCCATTATGTGTTCATGACGTACTTGTCTAAGTCATTCATGACGTCATAATAACGCCATTAATTATGATGCCATTCTACACGTCAGGTAGTTGATTACGACGTCATGTGGTGGATGGATAATGTGGAAAGGTCCATTCTAGACACAACCATGTGAATGTGTAGAGCTGAGCGACCACGGAAAGAGATGATAGGTTTACACGCACATTCGTCGTAGTCGTCATGTTTTATATACATACTTTGAACCATGACTTCCCAGAATCCCCTTTTCACGGTAACTCTGGAGGTGGGCTGTATATTTTGGAATTAATTTGCCTGGGTGCTGCTGCTTATTAAATAGTAAAAAGCTCTTCAATTCGTACAGCTGAAGGACTTTTCAATAGTATTTTGACTGTGACGTCACCCTACCGGGGTGGGGGGGGGGGGGGACTAATTGATTATAAAGGCAAGGCTCTACAATATCTGACCGCTCTTGCTAAAATATGTGCTCACTTATTACAGGTGATTCGACTGCTTAGGCTACGTTATACAGGTCATAAATAAGTTAATGTACTTACAAAACATAAACAGAAATTCTGTCTTGTTTTGCAAACATGTTAATTTATTCTTTAGATGTTCTATACCATCGAGTCGGCGGTTTTACAGTACAGCTCATACATGTAAATAAGTCACTATGTTTGCAAAGAAAAACAGAAATTCTACCTTGTTTTGAAAACGTGTTAATTTATTTTTTAGGTCTTCTATGCCAAACCGGTGTCAGGTTTCGCGCAAACTGCGAGATAAAAAACAAAACCCGCTTTAACCATTATCTTGCTGCTTTCAAAGGCTATGCCTAGTTGTTTCACGGTCAGTACAAGAAAGATGTGTGTAGATTATGTAAACAATAATGCTGAAAGTTGTCTACATGTGTGCAGCAACGGTTTACGACAGCAGTTTCCAAAATGAATAGAAGTTACCATATAGTTAGCATAAGTACATAAATGTTAGGAATTTCAGGGATGTATGCGTTAGGGTTTAACGCATTTCGGTAATTCTTGCCTCGCCGTGTTACCCTATTTTCCCTATTTATTTTTTACTGTAGTGTTGTAGTTCCGTATTTTGCATGCTATTTAAGCAGAATTTCTATTCCAATTAACAAAAAAAGAATAAGAATTTGCTGACTTTTGGAGGCTATATACATAGCTGATCGTCTGCGTCAGATGCCAATCAGTCAGAGAAGCTCCAGCGGACGAGACATCTATCCCATTCCCCCATAGCGAGCGTATGCGTATGAGCAATCTAGCCAATATATATATCCTAAATCTATGGTTCCAATCTAAACATAGAGGCGCGCTCTATCTATCTTTCTAGTTAGCCGTTGGAGACCACAATCCCTTGCGCAAAATGGCCGCACCTATATGCAATTCTAGACACAACCCGAATATAAGCGTAGCCGTGAGTGCTAAACGTATATTACGAAATCTAAATGAAAATACTATATAGTAAAGTTAGTTATGGAGACATAATGTTGATGCTTTGGGTGAATTGATAGTGCCAGTAGTCCTAGTGTGCATAACTGTAAGCGCAAATGGTACGATTCCTTAGTCATTACAGTATGATGTATCCTCCACAGTGACACAGCTAGACACTTGCATCTACTCTGCAGTTGTCTTAAGATTGGCTCACTTGAGGAAGTGTCTCTCACAATGGCTTCCACTTACTCGCGAGGTGTCCAACCCCAGTCGATGTAATGATGACATCTTATGCGCTACATCTAAGACGTTACTCAGTAATGGCCACCTTGATACAAATAACTGTTGATGTGGTGTACCAGAGTATCTTTGGTGGGAGATTTCTTCCATCGTTATTCCTCGCTTCACGAACCTCTCATAGCGGGCCTGATTCACGTCCTCTTGACTGCTAGTTCGATCGTGCAGTAGAATAGACCTGTCCAGTTTTAGCTTTGCCCCGCCCACGTCTAGCTAAGCTCCACCCACACTTTGCTGTGTTTGGATTGATAGATCCCCCGAATGCCCTGACTATCAATTTCCTGAAAACTATAGTAGTTGTTGAATATTTTGTAACTAATTTGACTGTGTAGTCCGTATTCAAATATGAGTTCGTGACGTACTTATCTACGTCAGTGACGCCATTGATTGTGATGTCATTCTACACGTTACGTAGCTAATTATGACGTCATATTATAGATGGATACAGTGTAAAGGCCCATTGTGAAGTGTTCGAGATTGCATCTCCCACTGGCACATGCTCTCAATGGGCGGCGTCTCCTAGCAATGAGAGAAATGGGTGAGGGTAGCCTTGTCATAGTGTTTGCAGGCTGCTCATTAGGTCTTCTTTACCCTGTTTGTAATTGATGCCAGCCTGTAAATGCATGGAACGGGAGAATAGACTGTCTTTTCCGCATCAAGGTATATGCGGTAAGCTCATGGCAGGTATATAGTTGGGCAGCCAGTTATTTTCATCTAATTCGAGCAGGCTCTTACTGTTCGTTGCAAATTAATTAAATGTAAACTGTTGGCCATTCCCAACTGCTAACTGCAACTCCTTAACCCATCTTGTGTCAACCTAACCATTTAATGTTAAAACTATCCAAAGCAGTCTCTTCAATAGTGTTGAGGAATGTCCATTTGCAGGCCAAGAGAACTCTTTTTGAAAATTTACCACTGGAATGACTGGCTCGGTTACCGAGCCAGTCATTCCAGTGATAAAGTATCAGTCTCCTTTTGGCCTGCAAATGGATACTGATTATGCGCAAATTTGAAATTTTCTTGACCATACAATGTTCAAACAGCTTTCACTTACAGGACAACTGAGAGTTTTTCTAAATTCCATTGGAAAACTTTTTTTAATTGTTTTCTCTTGGCCTGCAAATGGATTGCATTCAATGAGCAACACTCTTCTTTTTTACAAATCTTGACCGTTAAATGGTTAATTAATAGGCTTAAATAAGTGGTATATTGAGAGCTTTGAGGCGCAGTTGACACAAGAGGGGTTAACCTTAAGTCTTGGTACACATGATTACATCTATGTCCACCTGGTGTAGAGTAACCTTTGAAAAGGTTGACCCTTGCTTAAGGAATCAGCTGTGCGTAGATGCATACGACTGTCCACTTCTTGGTTTCAAGGAGAAAAATGACATTTCTTGTAGTCGAGTGCAGATAACACTGGGCCTATATGTGGTAACTACCTGCTTATTTGCTACTATAATACTATCTGTGCCACACACCTAGCTAGAAACGCAAAGCTCTGATTTATTTTCATCTACTTGAAGAAATTGCTGCAGGATGGTTGGCTCGATGACTTATTCTAATTCACCTTTCCAGAGTATCCATCGACGATCTGACGTCATATGACGTCATACTCGGCTAAGCGATTCTATTAGGCCTGTCTTTAACTCTTAATAGTCCGACATGTTGTACGAATTGCATGTCTCTACTATTTAATAAACATGCTGTTGAATATTTTGAAACTAATTTTACTGGGCGCCCAGTTGTTGTTTATTGGCCGCGTACACCTAGATATATTTGAGCCATGACCTGTTGTTGGCGGGTGTCTATGTTGTATGCCGTGTAAAGGAGGGGTGGGAGGGGGAAATACTTTATTTCTCTCGGAGTTGGGCTGGGGTGGAGGTCAGTCTGTAAAATTAAATCTCAAAACGGAAATCAGGAAGAAAATTTTGAAATAAAAAATATTAAGAGACGAAACTGAAAGATAATACTATCAAATAAACGTAAATAACTTAAAATAAGAGGCCCAAGGGCCTGTGGCGATCACCTGGACCATTAGCATTTCAACCATTTGCATTTAAATAGATATAATGGATCATTTCCGGAAAATCCAAGATGGTCACCCGAAAAATTACCAATAAAAATTCTGAATAGACGTTCTAGTCTACCGTGATAGGGTCATTCTAGTCAAATTTGGTGGACATATGTCAAGCGACTAAGGAGAAGCAACATACATCTAGTAAAAATTTGGTTGAAATATATCAAGCAACTAAGGAGGCATAGCAATTTGACAATTTCAGGTACATTTTTCCAAAAATCTAAGCCCATCACAGCAGGCTCCTTTCAGCCAAATTTGGTTGAAATCGCTCAGAATGTTAAGGAGAAGCAATGTGACAATTTCTGGTACATTTTTCATTTTTTTAAACCGGGCTAGGTTTCCGTTTTCCTAAAAATAGGATCCATTCTTTCATGCTGCTGTCCTGTATGTGAATTCAGGCTGTTCTCAATGTGTATCCCACATAATGTCTACCCTACTAGCCTTATTGATCTGGATATAAATTCTGGTGCAAAAACTTTCATTGCATCCATATAATTATCAAATGGCATGGCGGCAACAATGGTAGATCCACCAAGGTTGATGACCTAAGTATCCAGAACATTAGTTAGTGTGTGACCACAGTTTTCGAGAGAACTGAGGCAGTCTAACGTTTTGTTAGACGTAGATTACCATCAAAGGGAAGATTGTGGGTAGGCCTGGCTCTCATGATTGAGGAAATCGTTTGATTACCATCATGTGTCTGACTTTAATCCAGCAGTTGTGTCTTGGAGGACTTCCTTGTAGGCACCAGACTCATTACTGAGAGCTTATTCTCCTTGATAGGATGAGAAATGTGTTTCTGACAAAGAAGCCGCTCCGTAACATAACCGTCATACTAATCCTGGCCAGTCTACTTCGCCTTGCGAACGCCATCTACCACAGCTTGCTGATCTAGTTCTTTTGTATCTAATTCGAGCAGGTTCTTACTGTCCTCTGCAAATTGATTAGCCAGGTCTTCCAATACCCAGACCAATGCTCTCCCTTACTGAGAAAATGTGGCCTGTATGCTTGCCGACTCCTCATGGTGACACATCACCTGGTTAGCCTCATGCACAAAGTCCAATGCTGTTTCAAACTCGTCACACGAGCGAGTTCTGGTCTAGAAATTGCCCAACATCACAAAATGTCTGGGTTTTACCAATTAATAGCCCCAGCATCTCTCTTCACAGATGGGTTGTGTTGTTTGTGGGTCTGATAAATTGCCATTTCTGAAAACACTCGTCACACTTTCTGAACCATCAACCCATGTTTAGCACATGAACTTGGAACCAGTGTGCATAATTAGTCTGGTTCAAGCCGACGAGCCATGGTCCAAGCTTCGTTAGACAGACTGTAGAGGTAAAAGCTAGTATCTCGTAGTGATCGTATAAAGGACAAGACGAGACGTTTCAGATGCAATGCAGTATATTAGGACAGAAATTGGGCTTTTTATTCCTTAATCGTCTCACTCCAACTTTCATTAGTAACAGGCCGAGTACACATTGCTATACCATCAATGTACTGATGATAAGCTTTCTTCAGCAAGATGAAGAGGCTGCTGGTAGTTATCTGATGTGTGTGTCTTAGTACGAGTGGTGTGTATACCATTTAGGTAAGTCTGCACTCCCTGGAGAAGCTACATTTTCCTACAAGAGAGATTCTATCCACACTATTTTCCAGCCGATCACCATGATATGTGGTCCAGTCAATGTGTAGTCCTCCGAGAATGATGATAAATTGGCCTTCTCTGTGGTTTGTTGGCCAGTTCAACTGCTTCGTTTGGCTATGCCGCATAGGGGATGATCCAGCATGATAACAGCGATAGATCTGCCGATCTGCCTAATATTATTAAAAATATAATCCAACAAAAATATATATTCTCAAATTTAGTGCTAGAATCTAATTAAGTCTGCAGAAATTAAGCCTTAATTTAACCCATAATTTCAATTGTGCAGCCCAATGCATCAATACAGCTAATAACAAGAGACCTAAGATTTTCAGAAAATCCAAGCCGCCGGAAAAGTTGACCAATTAAAATTCTGTATACAAGTTCTGAAACCTCCCACCTAGTATCCTTCCAGCCAAGTCTGGCTGAAATTGCCCAAGAAGTTACTGAGTAGCGTTTTAAACGATTTCGACCAATTTTAGGAAAATTCAAGATGGCCGCCTAGTATTCTTGACACCAAATCTGGTTGAAATTTCTAACGCAATTAATGAAGCGTAGCGTTTAAACTGAGAAAATTGACCAATCAAAATGCTGTATACAAGTTCTGAAGCATAGCAGTCTAGTCCTTCCAGCCAAGGTTGCTTGAAATCGGCCAAGTAGTTAATGAGTAGGCTTTTATCTTATTTCCCAAAATTTTCTGAAATCCCACATGGTCGCCGGAAAAATTGCCCAATCAAAGTTCTGTATACAAGTTCTGAAGCTTACCTCCCTAGGGGCCTTCCTGCCAAATTAGGTTGAAATCATCTAAGTGGTTAATGAGGAGTAGCATTTTAAAACATAAGTTGACGGACAGACAGACGACGGATGGATGGTCGCCATGGCATTAGTTCACTTAGCCATTCTGGCCAGGTGCGCTAATAAGTGCTGTGGATTAGGAAAACACTTAGTGCAGACAGGTATAGGCTATTATATCTTTGTCAAGTTTATCTAGATGTAGTACTAAGATATGAGTGATGTACGTAAAATGTAACTTTTTGCAAATAGGGTCATATGATATATGGACTATTTCTAGCAAGTTGATGGCAAGGTTGTGCAAAAGTATAATGATCTTAAGCATACAGCGATTATTTCAGGGCACCAATTCCGACATCATACAATGTCCATTTTCCTAAAAGAAAATCTGGTCTTGGACCACTGGTTACTATCAAGTATTTGGTTATTGAGTATCAACAATAGAACAGGCAGAAAATATTTTCTTGAAGCTTAAATTTTCAGTCTTCTCCTGCCCTGCAAATCGACATTCCTCAAGATGACTGGGGAGGCAGGCTTGACCATTAAAGGATTAACCATCACTGACCATGAGAAAATTGCAAAGATTAATAATGAGTACAAATTTCAATCAACGTGCAAAATCTTTATTGGTCTGAACATGTTCTTTACAATGCTAATTTCTGTATAGTATTCTGAATAAGAGTGTAGTAACAATAGTAAGAGTATGTGCTATTAAATACAGGGCTTAAAACTGGTCCTTTAACCTTTACAGACCAAGAACGACACATTCTTTATGATGTACGGAATATTCAGTTGAATGGCAACAAAACAGGTTCCAGTTAAATTAGTATCAAATTACTCAACTCCTTTCCTACCATAGCTGTCATGAGACCGAGACACTGGAAGTTCAAGGGTTAAGTACAGGGCTTGAAATTAACCTGTATGAGAGCTAGTGACCAGTAATACAGTTAGTATAGTATTAGCCTATAGTCGATGCCTTTGATGAACTACACACGTTGAGATAAATGTATATGAAATTAAGAGTGAAATAAATACATTTGAATCTGCTGGTTGTTATTTACTGGCCAGGACAGATTCTGTCAATTGAGGAATCAAGTTTTAGCTATGCCCCACCCATCTCTAGCTAAGCTCCGCCCACATTTTGCCCGTGTTGGGATCAATCGATACCTGCACTCCCGGAATTTCAATTTCCAGAAAACTATACAGGCAAGCTCTTGAATATTTTGAAACTAATTTGACTGGGTGCTAACAGTAAAGACGTACAATTCGTACAACTTAAAGGACTATTCCAGATTAAAGACGGTCCATTTCTGTCAATTATGATTGTGGGTTGTGACGTCAACCTATGTGACATAGTTGATTATGATGTCTTATGATTGATGTAAAAACTGGATTTCTCAATTACTTTTAGCTCCCATATAGAGATCTTGAGTTATGAAGTATATAAATTATATGTTAAGAAAAACAAAAAATTTCAAGGGGGGGGTGGGGGTGCTTGAATCTGTGATGACAATTCTCCACAATCACGAAAACACAAACTTCAGTTCGAAGCACACAAATTTCCAAATTTTCAAACAAAACTTACTTTCTCTGACATCTGAGGGGAATAGTTCTATGTTGCTGCATAAATCAGATTATATTCGTGGTATTTGCTTGTAAAATTCTATAATACCAATTTCTTTTTTCTGTACACATTTTCAAATGCATGACACAGGTATACCATGGTGGTGAGTGTGACATGCCATCCGAATGCGTGAGTTTCATTTTTAGTATGAGAGACCTGCGAGGTCTGCCCCATACTAGACAAACATTATTGCTTTGTATTATTATATATTTTTCGAAATGGTGTCAATATTCGTTTTTCTCTACCAACAAAATATGACCTTGTTTGGTTTACCAGACTTAGAATAAAGCCCAAGGCTTGGGGAATTAACCCTTTCACCGATGAATTCCACATGTCTCATTTTCACCGCTACCATACAGGAACTGTTGAATATTTTGAAATTAGTTCGACTGTATGCCATCATGCTGCCTTAGGCAGCAACAAACTCCAGTGAAATAATTTTCAATAACAGATTAAGTTTTATATTGCAAAAAAATATATACCTTTTTCAGGGATTTGTCGGTGAAAGGGAGAACCATTACTATGCCTCTGGGCTGGTCTACACATGAATAGAATCCATCAGCCATGGTACATTCTTACTAGCCTCAGTCTAATCTTAATTTCAAACCCTGATATGAAGGAGGGTCAAACATGTTGTTACCATGACTATGCATGGAAAGATTCAACCTCATGAAACCTGCTTTAATTTTGATTTGTCAATGTAGATTTGTAGGCCATGAGATTATTTTGTTAAATTTAGCACTAAAATGACTGGCCCAGTCATTTCATGGGTAAATTTTCAAAGTCTTCTTGGCCTGCAAATGGACATTTGAATTTAGAATCTGATTATGTCAGGATTGACCATCAAAAGGTTAACAAGTTTCAAAAAATCTTTTACGCATGTACTGCTTTCCCTTCATATTCTGGTGAAAAAACTTCACACCTTCATACAAACATGTGTTAAGACAAACATAACATATATACCAAATAACAAATAATGATCACATACATTTCTGATGATTATAATAATAAAAGGGCTAGAAATTAACAATTGATTCCGAGATCCGTAGGCCTTTTTCACATACGGATCAGTACTTTAGCGCAGTAACTGATCTGGCTGGATCAGTGTGTTTCAGTGGTACAGTAGTTTTAAGACACAATTCAAACAGGCTTTACTGCTTGCTTCATCAACCAGCTGCTGGTCAAATCTTGTGTGTTTTAACCCTTTAATGGTCAAGTCCACCAAAATGACCTCTATAGTGGTCTTGAGAAATCTCGATTTGCAGGCCAAGAGAAGACTATTTTAGAAAATGTACCACTGGAATGACTGGCCTGATAAACAAGCCAGTCAAACTAAGCAAACATTTTGGGTTCCTGATGATTAAATGATTGATTATCCCAATAATATGGTGTACATGATGCATTCAGAGCATTTAATTAATTTTATTTTCTGTGCAGTATTCAAAATGCTAGGAATCTGCGAAGTTTCTGGTGTACTGATCCATATGGATCACAATTCAAAAATGTTAATTTCTAGCCCTGTAATAATAACACAATATCTTACTGACCATCTGAATTTTTGGGTATTACTATTAATTAGTATTTATTAACAATAGACAAGAAGATATTTACACCATCAGACCTACGTGCTTTATTTTCGCAAAATTAACTGTATTGGTAAAAAGCCACGAAAATTTCAACCAACTTAATACACTAAAATTATTATATATTAAATGAAAATATTGATGACCGAAAGCGAGTAGACATGTCTATAAAACTGCTAGATAACTCCATCAGAGACAGGCAACATCAGAGATAGAGAATCTGGAACGCGGTCACTTTTCATATCACTATTATGGACCGAGTTGAAAATTATCAATTTGCACGAGCTTTAGTGAGTGCAAAATTGATCATTTTCAACGAGGTTCATAATAGTGATATGAAGTGACCGAGTTTGAGATTTTATCTATCATATAAACTGTAATTTTGAAATATTTGCCAATAGTTGCTGATGTGACTTATCTGATTTCTCATTGTTGATTTTCGTGAAATCGATACCACCGCTGTGACGCACCACTACTTGATAACAGATACTGAATGCGCAGCAAAATAATATTACAAACACAAAATCTGGCGATGTCAGACGTAAACTACACTTTTCTTCTAAGACTATCGCAGAGCCACGGCCATCAATCGTTACTTCGCTGCCGACTGATAAACTGTCAAATGATGACGTTTCATGAATGACAAATCGTAGTAAAACAGCACTGCGTAGTAATCCCTACGCGTCACGCTCACATTAATCGGTTTAAATTGGTCGATTTAAATGGGTTGCGCACCAACAGCCAACGAAAACACTCCGTTGAATATGGCACGTGTGCTCATATCGAAAAACATGGAACGGGCTAGAAGGCTTGTTTATATGATAAATACAGGTTAGAGAACTTCAACATGGCTTGCAAAATTATATTTTGAAATAAATTTTCCTGACGCAGCAACTGCTCTCGGTCAAATTATGTCTACTATATGCTACAGATTCCCTGTCTGTTTGTCTTGTATTATTTAGATAACATGACTTTTCCATACTATTAGTAAATGGTTTTCCTTCAGCATTACTAATCAAAAATATCCATGCATTGTCTAAATATATGTTAGCAAAATCTAATTATTTTAAACAGCGTAACCAATTTGGCGAGTGTGTTTTTGGCTAGGAAGCATGAGAAAATTTTTTACATTATGCTAGATACAGATATGACATATGATTTTAATGGCCAAATTCCACCTTTGCCATGGACCACGGTCTTGAGAAATAGTTATTTGCAAGTCCTTAAAGATTATTTTTTCAATTGCATTTCTTAACCCGTTAACACTCATATCAGCCAAAACGGCTTCTGCAGTGGTCTTGAGAAATGTCCATTTGCAGAGCAAGAAAAAAACTATTTTTGAAAACTTACCACTGGAATGACTGGCTCAATTACCTGATCCAGTCATTCAAGTGGTAAATTAAAAAAAATACTCTTCTCTTGGTCTACAAATGGACAATTTCAATGAGAAAATTGAAATTTCCTTGAACAAATTTGAGTGTTAACGGGTTAAATAGTGTGCAAGTGGCCCTTCCTAACCCGACACAAATGTCAATTTTCTTGACCATTAAAGAAAATCATAAACATAGGATACACTAGAGATTACAATTCTCAATCACAGAAAGATACCTGGTTACAACTCCACTATCTTACCAGAGCATGCAACTAACAACATTTCAAAACTAAATTGTTGCTCTAACTTACTTTACACTGAAAGGACAATGTGCTATCAAGTGTTGTTTACAAAATAGTTCCTTGAAGAGTCAGTCACAAGAACATTAGGGATTACTTCATTGGAACAGAATAGATCAATCAGAAACTGAAAGCAATAAGTATAAGGAACATGCATGCTTGAACCTTACACTCATATGATTGTTCATTAAATGAAATCTTCATAAGTAAATTTCTCCAAACTCCTTATCAACGGGAAAGGAGAAATTAACTTTTGAGGATATATCATTTAATGTGCATTCATAGCAGTGGAAAAATCATTATGGATATATGTTAGGCGCTACCTAAATTGATAGATGTTACCACTAAATCAGCTATGCTACTCATTACGAACACAAGAAATCATAACTCACAAAAATATGGATGATAAAACAATCAAGATTATTATTATAATTACATTATTGTTCATGTTGCTAATTTGCATATAAGGTCACATGTGATTCGCCTCTTCTACATATGAATAGTCTAACACTGTGATCAGTAACAGACACCAGTTTGCATAAATTTATTCAGTATAAAATTCCTGAATTAAAACAAACAAGACTTCATGGATAACCTACACAATTCTATGTTTTAATTGGCAGTAATTACGACGCATAGCTACTTAATATAACTGAGCATTGTGTGTAGGCCTATGCCTGTGTAGCTGGTTACAAAACACCATCAAGAAGAGACAAGGCTCATTAACTCAGCATTCCCACTACTACCATACAAAAATCCTTTGTGAAATGAAGCTCCAATAACTGCATTATTTGCAAAGATATGGTAAATGCAAAGCTTTAGAAGCACCCAAAACACAAAAGACGTGTGGCCAAAATTGTAGGAAATTTCCAGATTAGCAATATTATCCAATTCAAAACGTGCGATTTGTAATAATAGTCAGGATGGATGATACCGACTGGGTCTATTGGAAATGGAACAAATGAGATTTGCGTTTTCACGAGTAGCTTAACGGTTGGTGGTATCATGGGATCATGTGGAACCACAATGATGCCTCTGTCCTAAACCAGGGAGGTGTTTCCGTTACCACAGGCTGTGTGTTGTCTTCGTGGTACAGATCTAGTGGAAGTGGTGGGATAGATTAAAGCTGAACACTCGCGTTACCAATCTCATTAAAACGTTTGTTTAACAGATCCCATAGGATATATTAGCCATCATTGCTAATCTGTCTATCGGTTGACATGTTTACACCTGTGCTAGCTTGTGTTCAGACTTCAAAGCTGTCTGATCTATAAGAATAAATCATCTTCACTATTCTGGTAGACTGACTAACGTTAAACTTAGTTTTGATTGATTCTAGCCAGACTCAATCAAAACTAAGATTAGCATCAGGTGTTAACCCTAAAACTTACAACTTTTTCAAGAAGATTTTAATTTTCTCATAAAATGTCAATTTGCAGGCCAAGAGAAGACTATTTTTGCAAATTTATCACTGGAATGACTGGCTCGATAACCAGTCATTCCAGTAATAAATTTGCAAAAATAGTCTTCTCTTGGTCTGCAAATGGACATATCTAAAGACCGCTGCAGAGGACGTTTTTGGCTGATATGAGTGTTAATCAGTCAATGAGGTCTACCAGAAGAGTGAAGATGATTATCTCGTTCAAACACCTATTTTCCATTACAGCACTGTTAAATCTAGGCACTTGGAGCTACCTGGACATTCAATGGCCTATGTACAATATCATTTTATACCAGAACCACACCAAAAAAAGAAAATCCGAAACATTTGAATCCAACAAGTGAATGGTAGGGATTTTCAAAGTAATTAATCAGATGGGTGCAGAACTTTTCTCACTAATAGATCTTTCCCAGACCCATAGCATTGTTGCTGCAGTTAATATTATAATTGCAATTTTATATATACTTGTAGATGATATCTATAAACACTGATTATTTTGAAAAGAATTTGCCTGATGGATGACGTGGTTGGTACATTGTACTCAGAATAATCAGCCACCAGTCTCAAGAGCCGAGAACGTTTCATGGGAATTCTTTAGTATATGAGATGCAGTAATATAGTCCATAGCATATATTAGCTACGAAAATATAGGAATCAAACGGTTAATGTAATTATCCAGCCTGGAATTAACGGTTTCAACTCTACAACGATACAAGAAATAGAGTTAAATATTTAGAAAATAATTTGACTTGAAGATGTTGCTGCCAAAGGCAGAAACAGCTTCCAGTCAAATTATTGTCAAAATATTTAACATGCACACATACCTTGAAATGGTGCCATTGGGATTTGAGATAATAAATCACAGATTAACATAAGCTAGTAAAACAATTCACAAGGAAGCCAGACTTCAACAAATGGAATATGAATGGATACGTAACCATAATTAATATTGCAAAGAAAGATACCTGGTTCGCGCACAAACAAACCCATTCGTTTCATATCCCCTTCTAAAGTTACTTTCTCATGAAACACTAGCCAATGAAAACACAAGAAATCGTCACTTCCAACGAGTTCCAGCCAATGAAAACACTAGAAATGAAGTGATTGAGGAATGTTTGAAAACACACAGGAAATGTTAGCCATTCAAGATCAACTAATACAATAGGATTAAGATTAACATGGTAAAAATGATGACATGCAACAAGAATATCTACAGTGTATAATTATATATGCTTTTTCGCATTTTGGTAGCACTCCTAGTTGAATTTCTTGAGTATACTGTTCCTATATACGCTTTTAATTAGGGATGTAATGATATGTTCCATTTTAAACTTTTAACCCTCAAATTTGGTCAGGAAAATTAATATTTTGTCATACAGCATGTCCATTTGCAAATCAAGAGGCTATTTTAGAAAATTTACGACTGGAATGACTGACTCGGTTATCGAGCCAGTCATTCCAGTGGTAAATTTTCAAAAATAATCTCTTGGTCTGCAAATGGACATTTCTCAAGCATTTTGGACTGATATGTGTTTAAAGGGTTAATAAACTCAATGAAGTCTACACTTGGTTCTGAACCATGGAGTGAGAACAACAATGCCTAAACCGTTTATAATGTGAAGTGTTAAGCTTTCATCATTTAAGAGGCATACGACATTGGCCTGTTATTGATTGCTTGCTTTCAGTCTTTTCTTCTTCATATTTGTTATCATTCTTCCAGAGATAGTCGGGTAAGTAACAGTACATAGTATGACACATATTTTGCTTTTTAAATCATTTATCAAGCTCATAACCTAGCATCACCGATATTATCCATCTCACAGATCAATCTGCTGTATTAACAGAACTACTCTAAAATTTTGTCACGCCTGGTATAAGTTTGGCTTGCTCAGTGAAATTTAAATCTTCTTTCTTTGAAGTAGATATCTAGTTTGTTCTTGAATGATTCATCCGCTGTCGCCTCAGCTACTGTAGTCGGCAGTGAATTCCACTATGATAATACTATTCCACTGTGATAACGCTACTCAACTGAGGTAATACTTTAAAGTTTTATGACCATGTTTTAGCATCAATCGCCTGACTGGCCAAAAATCAGCAATGTTGCAATTTTTTTTACGAATATCTTGATCGCATTAAGGCCCAAACTTAAAATCAAACATTGATGTTTACATCCAGTAAAAAAAGCGAACAATTTCGATAAATCATTAAATTTCACTAGAAGCACCACCATCTTGAAATTACACGAACCACCTACTACAAAACAAAAGTATCTTCGTGTATGTTATAGTAATGTTAGGTGTTTGTCTATCATATCATTTACTGTACCCTCATTGTTCATCATACGATTGATATCAATACTTGAGCAAGAAATAAACCACTGATCCTGTGATCCATAGGCCTTTTTCGCATACAGATCAGTAACGGATCACTGCTTTAGGACAGTAACTCATCTTGGCTGGATTAGTGTCTCAGCAATAGTTTTCAAACAGGATTTACTGGTTACTTCATCAACCAGTTGGTGTAATCTGTGAGATTTTAACCCTATTGTGATCAAGCCGACCAAAAATATCCTTTACAAATTGAGAAAGGTCCATCTGCACATTTTTGCAAGCCAAGATAATAGTATTTTTGAAAATTTACCATTGAAATGACTGGCTCAATAAACGAGCCAGTCATTCCATTGGAAAATTTAAAAAAAATACTATTCTCTTGGCCTGCCAATGGACATTATGTAAGCAAACATCTTGCCGATTAAATGATTAATTTTCCTGATAATATGGTGTAACTGGTGCACTCAGAACATTTGATTAATTTACATTCTGTGCAGTACTACAGTTATGACAGGTAAATTTTCCGGTGTACTGAATGATCTGTATGGATCAGGAATAAAAAAACTTGATTTCTAGCCTTGATACCACTGCGAAATATGTTGGCAAGGCTGTACACACATCGTTACACCCCTACTATTAATAATCACAATCTGTTGTAAAAACATAATGACAAAAAAGACGGAAACATACTTTATGAGTAAATATAATGTATATTTTACGTAAATGATAATAGAATCCTCGACTATAATACAGATCATTTCTTGATTAATAAAACTACTCTAAGCCAGAAAATCTACTAATTAACTAATATATACACCTACGGTCAAAGGCTTGAAATTTATCAACTTAACTCTATCTATCACGGTTAATGATGGAAAAGTAACTTAGCCATAGTGGCCATTTACTATTGGTTTATATGACTGACTCAACCATGACTTATTACTCTGCTAGAGCACTTATTGAACACAATTGAATCATTTGGTTCCAATTAGTACAATATTTAACCGTTTAATGATGAACCCAGTCACATCCGGCCTCTGCAGTGGTCCTGAGAAATGTCCATTTGCAGATCAAGAAAATAACCGAGGCATGTCATTCGAGTGGTACATTTTCAAAAAAAGGTCTTTAATGGTCAAGAAAATCAAGATTTTTGCTCAGTGAATGTTAATTTGCTGGTGAAGAGGCCGTCAATTTACTTGTCAAAACTTAAACCTTACCACTGGAATGGATGGCTCAGTAACCAAGCCAGTCACACGAGTGGTAGATGTTCATTCTTCGCTTGGCCTGCAAATAGGCATTCTTCAAAAGACCAGTCGCGGATTGGTTTTGACCAGTAACCCTTTTACACTTGAATGTGTTCAAGAAAATTTAAATTTTCTCATTGAAAAATGTCCATTTGCAGACCAAGAGAAGACTATTTTTTTTAATTTACCACTGGAATGACTGGCTCGGTTATCGAGCCAGCCATTCCAGTGTTACATTTTCAAAAATAGTCTTCCCTTGGTCTGCAAATGGACATTTCTAAAGACAGCTGCAGAGACCGTTTTGGCTGCTTTTACAGCGTTAATGGTTAAATACTCACTTTCTTGGCATCCTATCTGTCTATGTTATATGCTACATCGTCACTATGATTTTATTATTACTGGTTTCGTATTGTAATGTCAGGTCTTCTGCGCAGTGTGTCAATCATCCAATATGCTATGCCTTTGCTGGACAGCCCCATTGCATTATGATCATGTGAACAAACACACATATATATATATATATATATATATATATATATATATAATAAATAACTTTGAATTTGAATCAATAGACCATTGAGATCATTTCTGTCACAACAATTAGCCTCTAGCCTATTATGGGCGGGTGCCAAAAAAACCCGGACTATCTTGGGGAACGTCGATTTGTCCGGCAAGGTTTTTTAAAACCCTTTCTTTAATGGTCAAGCCAGCCATAACTGGCCTTCTTGAGGAATGTCCATTTGCAGACGAAGAGAAGCATCACTGGAATGACTGGCTCAACCTGCAAACGGACATTCAATAAGAACATTTAAAGATTTTCTTCACAAAATTTGACCATTAAAGGGTTAATTGGTCACTGGACTGAGTGGGTCAATAAACTGATCTACTCGAGTCTTCTCTTGACCAGCAAATGGACAGTCTATAAGCAAACACCTTTATTTTCTGGACAAAATTCGACTATGGTTAATGTTTTAACCCTCTAATGGCCAAATTTGGTCAACAAAATTTAAATATCAACCCATTAAATGTCAATTTACAGGCCAAGAGAATAGTATTTTTGAAATTTTTTCGCTGCAATGACTGGTTCAGTTATTCCAGGGGTAAATTCACTTCTCTTGGCCTGTAAATGGATATACCACAAGACTATATTAACAGATGCCGGTTTTGGCGGATTAAACACTTAAATCACTCTTGACTTACCTTATTTTCAAGCCCTACTCTTAACTCGCCACCACATTCATCATACACAAACATACAATAATGTAAATTATATATTATTTATGGACAATTAAGGTAAGATAAACTCGGAAAAACTCCAATGCTATTTAGTAACGATATAATACAAATCATTCTCAATTTATTAATTAATTTTTAAAAGCTCTCAATCATCATAATCAGTAATAATTTTTCTATACAATTAATTTACTATTATATATCTAGACAGTTTTTTCTTTTTATCTCGGTTAACATAAATGATAAGATTATATACACGATGAATTATTAATTATTTTCTTACAATTCATTTACCATTATATATATATATATATATATATATATATATATATATATATATATATATATATATATATACTGTATTTTAATCTAGGTTATATACAGTACATCTCAGAAATAACTTAACATTAGGCTTGCGCAATTACATGATTAAATCGAAAATTGCGATTATGTTTTAAATCGTGAATTTATATGAATAAAAAGAAAATAATCGAATAATCGTGAATATTTTCTATTGCATAAAATATTTCAAAACCTAACTTTCAATTACTTTTTAATGCGATTGGTCTTGAAAAATGTGCACGGCAAGAAGACTATTTTTGAAAATGTATCATTGGAATGTCTGGCTCGAGAATCGAGGCAGGCATTCTAGTGATACATTTTCAAAATTTGCCTTCTCTTGCCCTGCAAATGGACTTTTTTAAACATTTAAATTTTTGTCATTGATATTCTTTTGTTGTTAGGTCTTGGTAATTTGTATCCAAGCTGATTAATCGAGTAATCAAGATTATTTTTTAATAATCGATCGTGATCATTCAACGCAATAATCGCACAAGCCTACTTAACGTGTTTCCAAAACAGAACGGGAAAAAATGTTAGTACAATTTAGAACACGATATAAGAAATCTGAATATTTTGAACAGAACTGGTTTGGAAGACATTGAATGTCTTCCAATCCAATTATGGTCAAAATATTTGACAGTATTTGATAAGTTATTTCTGAGCTGTACTTCATTTAAATATTATGTACATGTACACATGTACACAATGGATATAAAGAAAAAGGACGACGACGACAAAATCTACAATGATGATATGAACAAACTTAGTCAATCTTTGACAATAATACTTGTAGTTCATGTCAAATGGTTCCATTATGCCGAAGATAGGAAATGCCATGTAGTGTTGTCAATCTCTTAACCCTTTCAAGATGAAGCCGGCCAAAGACGACCTATACAGTGCTCATTCAGCCAATTTCCAACCTAAAAGACTATTCATGAAAATTTATCACTGGAATGACTAGCTACATAATAGACAGTTATTTCAGTGGAAATTAAAAAAAATGTCTTCACTCAGCCTGTAAACGGACATTCAATAAGCCAATATTTAGATTTTCTTGACCAAACTTAGCCAATGTTAACATTCTAAACCTCGAATTTGTTGAAGAACATTTCAATTTTCACATAGAAAATGTCTATTTGCAGACCAAGAGAAGACATTTTTTTTTTTTTTACCACTGGAATGACTGGCTCGGTTATCAAGCCAGTCAGTCATTCCAGTACTATACTGAGACAAAAAAAATTAACAACAGTGAAGTTTGGTTTGTTGTATTAAAACTATGCATCCATTTATAACCAAATTTGCAGGCATGTTTCGTCAAGGTAATGTCTCGCTGATCATGAAGAAATGCAAATCATTTCTTGCATTTCTCGGCTGCGCGCTTACTGCATGTGAAAATGCATTTTTCATGCACTGGCCCACATTGGCGGGTAGTGAAGGCAAAAATTCAACATATTGCAAAAGCAGATAACGAACGTTAACAGAAAACGCGTAAAAGTTTACCCTACCGAACATGGGCCACCGCCCAGAGCTACCCGAAAATCAGCGCCATGAAGCAATGGGAAGACTCGCTGCTGGGCAGAGCATTCGCGCTGTTGCTCGACATTTTAATGTTTACGCCTCAACCATTGCCCGTCTCCGCCAACGTGAGCAGGAAACTGGACATGTTAATGACCGACCACGATCTGGCAGACCGAGAGCAACACCACCACGAGAAGACCGCTACTTAGTGACGTCATCACAGGTTTGAGATTGCGCCGCGGCTGTCCCGTAATTTGCACACCGCTACCGACACTACAGTGCATGCACAAACTGTGCGAAACAGACTCCATGATGCTGGACTGCATGCCCGTCGTCCACTTGTTGCTGTTCCGCTTACAGAGCGTCACATCGAGAATCGGTTTGCATGAGCAAGAACTCATCAGCGATGGCGTGCTCAACAATGGAGCCACGTTTTGTTCAGTGATGAGTCGAGGTTTTGTGTGGATGTGGCGGATGGTAGGCAACGGGTTTGGCGACGTTTAGAATGACGGTATGATGCAGCAAACATCATTCAGCACGACAGATTCGGTGGCGGCAGTATCATGGTGTGGGCTGGAATCCATGAAAATGGCAAAACAGATCTTATTGTGATTCGCGGAAATTTAACGGCTCAACGTTACTGTGAAGAGGTTGTCGCCCCTGTTGTCATCCCTTTTATGCAGCATCATGCAGACTTCATGTTCCAGCAAGACAACGCCTGTCCTCATTCAGCTAGGGTCACCAGTGATTTCCTTGAGGCGAACAACGTTCCGGTGTTGGACTGGCCAGCGCGATCACCGGACCTGTCTCCCATCGAACACGTGTGGGACATTCTTGGCCGTATGGTGCGTGAGAACCATCCACATCTTCACAATGTGCGGGAGCTGGAAGATGTACTGCTCCAGGAATGGGATGCGATTCCTCTTCGTGACATCAGGTGCTTAATTCGAAGCATGAGAAAACGATATACGGCGGTAGTTAATGCTCGCGGAGGTCACAACCGGTATTGACAGCTCAGCGTCATTATTTAAATTGGACCATTCCGTTGAATGATGCCGTGTTAAAGGCGCGATGCTAGCATTACAGTAACAAGAGACTGTTGTTCAAATTGGAAAATGACCTATCAATTAAATATATTTGAATCAATTTATTGTTTTTGTTAAATAACCTTTATACACTAATATTCTCCGTGTTGCTAAACTTTTTTGGTTCAGTATATATTTTAAAAAAAAGTCCGCTCTTTGCCTGCAAATGGACATTTCTCAAGACCACTGCAGAAGCTGTTTTTGGCTGATATGACAAACAAATGTATGAGTGTTAAAGGCTTAATACAAGTGCTACTATATAACCATTATCTTGTGACTCTCAGTTATTGACAGGTATTTATTGCGATTGTAATGACAATCAGATTTTTGATTTGATTCATGTTTTATTTCACATTCACGTGCGTGATATTTTTGCCCTAACGTTCACTGTTTATTATGAAGGTGATGCTGTAAAAAGGTGTTGCTATTTAATTAGATAGTAACAGCTTTCAGCAAAAACGTCTTCTGTAATCTAAAGTTTACGTTACCTTTTAAACAAGGCATACAGAAAGAATTGAGGCACACAATTACATCGACCTCAAAGTATTCCTAATTCTTTGATAATACTACAAGATGATAAACATTGGTAGATAGGTTTAAATTCTTTTTAAACAGGAGTCTTTCCAGGAATTTCCCTTGATAACGAAAGCTAAGATACGGGTCTTACATTATATTGCACGCGAACACTGATCAATTATGCTCAAATGTAGAATCATAGACATTCACAAACATTCAGTGAAATTTCAACCAATCAAATGTTTTCTTCCAAGATGACCTTTGATTGGTTGAAACTTAAGCGAGGTCGACTTAACCTAATACAAGTAAATTATCAATATGAAGAAGCAGCTTGTTTTGTAAGGAAATCCAATATTGTTACGATACCTAGCTTTTATTTTGATAACTGTTTCTGTAAGCTGTTAGACAGCAACAACTTTTCAGTAAAGCAGTTTTCAAAATAAACACCAGATTTCTACAACATTTTTTCAATGTTTTTCTAACTGTCAACCTGCTGAATTTCTGCAGACTACATTTTCCATAGGGTATACTTCTGGAAATGTCAAATATTTTGAAAAAAATTTGACTGAAAGTTGTTGGTGGTTGGTGGGTCTAAGATGACAGTAACATATATAACTTGAGTAATTTGTATTCCTCATTATTCCGCCTGAGATAAAAACATTGAGGAATATAGAATTGCATGTACAAAGGACAAGATTACTAAGACTATCCAGTACCTACAGAAAACATAGAAAAAAGATACAAATATTTAATGAAATGAAGTAATATCTTAAGAGAACAAATTAATACAACAGAGCAGTTTTATTTGCAAGAAGCTATGAGTCATGACTTAAAACAATCTTACAAAGATGGAATAATCTTATATGCCCGTAAGATGTTAACATTGTGAATGACATTAAATGAAACTTTGACAGAGTAAAATTTAAAATCAAAGAAATGTACAACATTATAAACAAAAATTTGAAATATATATTTTTTACTGAAAACTGGCATATTTATACAGGTTTGATTATTAATTTTGCTATTGAATTTAAATAAAAAATACAATTTAAGCGAGAGCCAATATTTTGTTAATTTCCGACGTCTTTTCTAGTGAAATATCCAAGAGTTAATTATGACAGAACTAAAGAAACATACCAAAATAGGAAGAACCTATGTATCGCTATGCTAAATTGTCAGAAAAAAGATGAAGAGAATTGTTTTATAATACTATTAATTGCTAAAGAAAGTTAAAAAGAATGCTATCGTTAGTCAACCATCACCTCGAAATGTATCATACCGGCCAGCTCACTACGTTCATGATAAATATTATCAGCGTAAGCTTTGCAGTTCACCATGACGACGATACCATTAGTGATATTGCGGAACTGCACAAACATTAGCGGTTGTCGATATCCTTGCTGATTGAGGTACGGATAAAATTTGAAGTGAAATCCTTGCGGAGGAATGTACTGCATTTCACCTATATTTTCTTTATCAGATGGATTCTGTAAAATAACAATATTAAAATATAAATCAAATAGCCATCTCACTGATGAATCTACCAGTGCTTATACCTCTGGACCTGCTGAATATTTTGACAAATATCAGCCCGAATTGATTAAAACCTGGCTTTTTAGTAATAATTGCATTAATCATCTCATATGTGAAGATTAGCTTACTCTTTAACACTTAAACCAGCCAAAAAATGGCCTGTTAGTTGTCCTGAGAAATTTCTATTTGCAGACCAAGAGACTATTTTTGAAAATTTACCACTGGAATGGCTGATTGAGTTACCGAGCCAGTCATTCCAGTGGTAAATTCCCAAAAGTCTTCTCTTGGTCTGCAAATGGACATTCATTTTATTAGAAAATTGACGAATTTGAGGGTTAAAGCGTTAATATTAGTTCGGTCAAAAGGAAAGGAAAAAATAGTCAATTTCTATTTAACACTGAACCGTACAGACTAGAGCTGTTCAGTGTTGATATTTTATGTTCGGTAACGATATCGGTATTTCTTGTCACAATTACCTCGGTACCGATACAGTATCGGTATCGCATTGATACTTCTGCACTATTTTTTGTGCTTACATTGCAAGTGCTTTTTCAAATTTATTGTATTGTCATGATTAGCCAATACATTCCGTTTTACTATCGATTCACTTGAAATAACATCCACGCACTAGCTATTTTGAGACGTATATAATAATTGTCAGACAGTGCAACATTATGATGGGTAGCCCTCTTGTGATGCGACATAATGATGATTGCATGTGCAAATTTGATGGAATTCTCTCTTTTGTGCAATTTGAGGCAATTTTTTTTTCAGTACTGAAATTTCGGTAATTTGAGATTTGTCCAGTACTGGATTTCGATATTGTTGTGGTATTGATATCACACTGTATTTTCGGTATACCTAACAGCTCTATTACAGACCAGATCTAAACAAACAATTCCTGATAATGTAAGAAATACGCTAGCCAATTTACTTTCAAATTATTCAACAGGCATTCCAGCATAGCTGTCAGGAAATTGATATACCAGGATTTCAAAGGTTAACCCTATACGGTCACGGTCAGCTGGAAAAATGCTTCTGCTATAAACTTGGGAAAAGTCTATTTGCAGCTTTGAGACAACTTGCCACCGAAATGAATGGCACAATAATAATTTCATACATTTACTATTTATTGAGTTGAAGATTTTGTAACGACAACAACTTTTAGTTAGATTATTTTCCCATATTCAGCAACATTAATGTCAATCATGTCACATATGATTGACCTTAATGGTCAAGCTGATCAAGCAGTGGTCTTGAGGTATGTCCATTTGCAGCTGGACTATTTTTTTAAATTTAACACTTGACTGACTGGCTCGATAATCGAGCCAGCTATTCCAGTGATAAATTTTCAAAAAAAAATCTTAACTTGGCCTACAAATGGACATACACTGATGAAAAATTTTAATCTTTGGGAAAAATCTTGACCATTAAAGGGTTAAATTGGGATCGAAATACCCATTGGCCCTGTTGCCCGGGGCAACCATATTTTCAAAAGAGCAACTAAACTTTGGCTGTTAATGGTACACAGGGAACCATGATAAAAACGCTGACTAATAACACTATACCATGTTTTTGATACTTACTGACTAACTCTTCGTTTTAAGTCATTTATTTTGTTAATTATTAGAGACTAACAAGTATGCTTAATGCCATTTCTGAATAATTGTGGTCATTCTTCAAAATTTATTTGACAATCACAAAGCATAGTGATTCTAATTTTCTTTGTCATTTAGTTTAACATATATGGGCAACCATAATCTGCGGTGGGCAACCTGAAAATGTATGAAATGGCATCATAGGCTGCGGGCAACTAGATTTTTTCATTTATTTCAAACCCTGTGATACAGTAAACAAGAGGCCCAAGGGCCTGTGACGCTCACCTGCACCATTAGCATTTGAAACATTTGCATTTAAATATACACAATTCTTTACATTAAACAAGATGGCGACCGGAAAAATTGACCAATCAAAATTCTGAATGAAAGTTATGTCTATCACCATAGAATACACCTAACCAAATTTGGTTGAAATATGTCAAGCAGCTATGGAGGGGTAGCATTTTGACCCATTTCCAATACATTTTTCACAAAACATTTATGAATCAAAATTCTGAATGGAAATTCTGGAGCCCATCACCACAGAATCCTTTCAGCTATATTTGGTTGAAATCTCTCTGAATGGTAAGAAGACGACGCAATTTGACAATTTCCGGTACATTTGTCATAATATCTAAGATTCTCACCCAAAAAATTGATCAATCAATATTCTGAATAGGTGTTCTAGAGCTTACCACCATAGAATATATCTAGCCAAATATGGTTGAAATATGTCAAGCAGCTATGGAGGAGTAGCATTTTGACCATTTCCAGTAGATTTTTAATAAAAATCTATGATTTTCACCCAAACAAGAGGCCCAAGGGGCCTGTGTCGCTCACCTGGAGCACAATCAATTTTGTCAAAATTGTTGGTGGGTGGTTTAGCAGTCTTTTAAATGAGTTGGTGGACATTTTTGCAAGTGCAATATGGCCGCCAAACAGACTACATTTTGATTGGCCCATGTTTTTTTGATGGATCAACTTCCCTTGCACAAATTTTAATGGCCCAAATCTTGGCATGATCCCTTCAGCGGTTCTGAAGGAGTCATTTTCGTGAAAACCAGGTCATCCAAGATGGTTGTCGAACCATTTGGTAAATCAAGTCGTCTTGAACAAACTTGGCTTACCTCGTGGCCTAGATGAAGATTCTGCAAGTGGTTTCGGAGAAGATTTATAGACATTTCCTGAAATTGGCCGAAATCCAAAATGGCCACTGGGCAAATTGGCTGATCGGGTTCATTTGAACAAACTTGGATACTTATGCCCTAAGGATGCTTCCTGCCAAATACAATTGAAATCGGCCTGGTAGTTCTCGAGAAAACATTTTAAATTTCCCATTACTTAAGCATGGGAGCTTTTGACGAGAAAATTATGCAAGATGGCCGGCAAACTGTTTATCCGACAGGTTCGAAAATTGCAAATTTGAACTCAGAATACACAAAGACATATATAGAAGCAATTTTGGCCTAAAAATCCATCAAATAAAAAAATCCAATATGTCCGCCAAACAAGCTACATTTTGATTGGCCCACGGCGGACATGTTTTTTGACGGAGCAACTTCCCTTGAACAAACTTTAATGGCCCTTCTTAATCCATAATCATATCTCCCAAATTTTGTCCTGATCCACTCAGAGGTTCTGGAGAAGTCGTTTGCGGGAAAACTAAATCATCCAAGATGGCTGCTGAACCATTCGGTCAATCAAGTTGTCTTGAACAAACTTGGCTTACCTCTTTGCCTAGATGAGGTTTCATAAGTTTTGAATCGATTCCCCAACCCGTTTCGGAGAACACGATTTTTAGACATTTCTAAAAATCAGCCAAAATCAAAGATGGCCACCGGCCAAACTGGCCGATCGGCTCCGTTTGATCAAAATGAAATTTCTATGCCATAAGGATGCTTCCCGCCTAATATAATTCAACTCGGCCCAGCAGTTCTCGAGAAGACATTTTAAATTTCCCATTGCTTTAGTATGGGAGCTTTTGGCGGGAAAATGATCCAAGATGGTCGCCAAACCGTTTATCCAACAGTTGCGAAAATTGCAAATTTGAGATCAGAATACCCAAAAACCTATAGAAACCCAATTTCGGCCTCAAAATCCATCAAATAAAAAAATCCAATATGGCCACCAAACATGCTATATTTTGATTGGCCAACGGCGGCCATGTTTTTTGACGGATCAACTTCTCTTGAACAAACTTTACTGGCCCTTAGTCCCTAATCATATCTGCCAAATTCCGGCCTGATCCCTTCAGTGGTCCTGGAGAAGTTATTTTCGCTAAAACTAGGTCAACCAAGATGGCCGCCAAATTATTTGACCAATTAAGTTCCCTTGAACAAATTTGGTTGAGCTCTTGCCATAGATCATATTTCATCAGGTTTTCTTCAATCCCTCAAGCGGTTTCGTTTCGGAGAAGATTTTTATACATTTCTAAAAAGCGGCCAAAATCCAAGATGGCTACCGGCCTAATTGGCCGATTGGCTTCATTTGAACAAACTTGGATCCCTATGCCCTAAGGATGCATCCTGCCAAATATAATTGAAATTGGACCAGCGGTTCTTGAGGTCGTTTAAAGGAAAAGTTGACGGACGGACGACGGACACACAACGGACGGTTGCCACACCATAAGCTCACTTGGCCTCTCAGGCCAGGTGCGCTAATAATATATCCCAAATTTGGGCCCGATCCATTCAGTGGTTCTTGAGAAGTCGTTTTCGCGAAAAGTAGGTCATCCAAGATGGCTGCCGCACCATATGGAGTATCAAGTTCCCTTGAACAAACTTGGTTCAGCTACACGCCCAGATGACATTCCATGAATTTTGAATCGATCCCCTGAGCGGTTTCGGAGAAGATTTTCAAAGACATTTCTCAAAATCGGCCGATTTGGCAGACGACCATCTTGGATTTTGGCCGACCGGCCCTGTTTGCACAAACTTGAATCCCTATACCCTAAGGATGCTTCCTGCCAAATATAATTAAAATCGGCCGAGTGGTTCTTGAGAAGAAGTTGTTTAAAGGAAAAGTTGACGGACGCCAGACGATGGACGGTCGCCATTGCATATGTAACACTAGAATGCTCTTTATCAACAAGATGGCCAGCAAACCATTTATCCGACAGTTTCGAAAATTACAAATTTGAGATCAGAATACCCAAAAACCTACATAAACCCAATTTCGGCCTCAAAATCCATCAAATAAAAAAATACAATATGGCCACCAAACATGCTATATTTTGATTGGCCCACGGCGACCATGTTTTTTGACGGATCAACTTCTCTTGAACAAACTTTAATGGCCCTTAGACCCTAATCATATCTGCCAAATTTCGGCCCGATCCCTTCAGCGCTTCTGGAGAATAAATCATTTTCACTACAACAAGGTCAACCAAGATGGCCGCCCAACTATTTGACCAATCAAGTTCCCGTGCCATAAATCATATTTCATGAAGTTTGCATCAATACCCCAAGCCATTTCGGAGATTTTTAAAGACTTTTCCTAAAATCGGCCTAAATCCAAGATGGCCGCCGGACAAATTGGCCGATCGGGTTCATTTGAACAACTTAGATCTCTATGCCTTATGAATGCTTCCTCCCAAATATAATTGAAATCTGCCCAGTGGTTCTTGAGAAGAATTCCCCATTGCTTTACTCTGAGAGCCTTTGGCGGGAAAACAAACCAAGATGGCAGCCAAAGCGTTTATCCGACAGTCTTGAAAGTGGCATATTTGACCTCGCCACACTGATAAGCATATAAAAATAAAGCAATTTTCGCCATCAAAATACATCGAATACAAAAAAGCCAATATGACCTAGAAACGCTGAATTTTGATTGGTTGATGGCGGCCATGTTTTTTAACGAACATACTTCCCTTGAGCAACTTGAAAGGCGCTTGGTCCCATAGCATATTTACAAAATTTCAGCTCTATCCCTCCAGCGGTTCGGGAGAAGTCGTTTTCACGAAAACTAGGTCATCCAAGATGCCCGCCAAGCAAATCGGCCAATCAGGTTGCCTTGAACAAACTTGGGTCTACCGCTGCCACAGACGATGTGTTATGAGGTTTGAATCAATTCCTCCAGTGGTTTCGGAGAAGAACATTTTTTAGTGTTTCTAAAAATCAGCCATTTTTGCCGACGGCCATCTTGGATTTTGACCGATCCGCTTCGTTTTAACAAACCTAGATCTCTATGCCCTATGAATGCTTCCTCCAAAAGATAATTGAAATTGGCCCAGTGGTTCTTTGAGAAGAAGTCGTTTAAAGAATTCCCCCATTGCTTTACTATGGGCCCATTGCTTTACTATGGGAGCCTATGGCGGGGAAAACAAACCAACATGGCAGCCAAACCGTTTATCCGATAGTCTCGAAAGTCGCATATTTGAACTCGCCACACTGATAAGCATATATAAACCAATTTTCGCCATCAAATACAAAAAAGCCAATATGACCTAGAAACGCTGACTTTTGATTGGTTGATGGTGGCCATGTTTTTTAACAAACTTCCCTTGAACAAACTTGAAAGGCGCTTGATCCCTAAGCATATTTACAAAATTTCATCTCTATCCCTTCAGCGGATCGGGAGGTCGGTTTCGCGAAAACTAGGTCATCCAAGATGGCCACCAAGCAAATCGCCCAAACAAGTTGCCGTGAAAAAACTTGGGTCTACCGCTGCCACAGATGATGTGTTATGAGGTTTGAATCAATTCCTCCAGTGGTTTCAGAGATTTTTTAATGTGTTTCTAAAAATCAGCTATTTTGGCCGGGGGCCATCTTGGATTTTGGCCGATCGGCTGCATTTGAACAAACTTGAATCTCTATGCCCTAGGGATGCTTCCTGCCAAATATAATTGAAATCGGCCCAGTGGTTCGTGAGAAGTCATTTTAAAGGAAAAGTTGACGGACGGACGACGGACAGTCGCCACGACATAAGCTCACTTGGCCTTTCAGGCCAGGTGAGCTAAAAATTGATCATTCAAAATTCTGAATAGACATTCTAAAGCTTACCACCATCAAACCCATCTAGCCAAATTTGGTTGAAATATGTCAAGCAGCTAAGGAGTAGCATTTTGACCATTTCCAGTAGATTTTTCATAAAATCTAAGATTTTCACCCAAAAAATTGATCAATCAAAATTCCAAAAAAAGACGTTTGGAGGGTACCACCATAGGATCCTTTCAGCCAAATTTTGTTGAAATCGGTCAAACCGTTAAGAAGACGCGATTTGATGGACGGACGGATGACTGCCATGGCATAAGCTCACTTGGAGGCCAGATGAGTTAAAAAGTACATGTATTATAATATGTAGTATTTAATAGATCTGGACGATATCGCAATATTACTGAGGAAACCGCAATATACCGTCATCATTAACACAAGTAGAGCTGGGCAATTTCCCGATATCGGGAATACCGCGATATTACCGTTATCGTCTCATTTATAATTACTATCAATACCATCAGCTGTATTTTTCACAAAATAAATTCACCAAATAAACAAATTTAACTAGTCTCTGTCATATGTCTACAATTGTCACGTCAATTCATCAGTTTGAATAAACTGCCCCCTATGAAAACAAGAGGCCCAATGGGCCTGTATCGCTCACCTGGAACATTGGTATTTCAACTAATCTTACTTAAGTTTTACACCCATCGGTGTCACTTCCAATGACTTTCAGTCAAATGGTTTAGTTTTTGAGATATTGACAACAATCTCTGGACTGTGTTTTTTGCATTAGTGATTTTGAACAATGTTTAAGCGAAAATAGATGATATCAGTGCTAACCACAGCTGGTTTCTTAACTGTCTCACTGCTGCAAGCCAGTGCAGCCAATAAGTTCAATTTTCAAATGCTCTTGACTTGTTGAATATTTTGAAAACACTTCGACTGAGTTGTTGGCGGCATAGCCACCAACAACTTTCAGCCCAATTGTGTTCAAAATATTTATCGGGTTCAGAGATATAACCTTTGGAATATGTCATCTGCAAAAACTCAGCAATCAGACGGTTACTAGAGGTTTAAATACAATTGAAGAAAATGGTCTCTAAAGGCAGGTAGGTGGGCTTTATAGCAGGTTATTCCCCACCACTGCACAATTCATTTAACACATGCGCTTTTGGCTAAATCACCAAGTTAGAAGCAGGGGGGGGTAGGGTGAGCTGGAGTTGATTTAGAAAATAATTTGACTGAAAGTCATTGCTGCCTTAAGTAGCAACAACTTTCATTGCTGCGTAAGGCAACAACTTTCAATCAAATACATTTCAAAATATTTTTTAGAGCATAGATGTCAGATACATAGCTTAAATATTTAGGCAGTATTGGAAAGGTTAATCTGTTAATTGGAGTTTAATCTACTTTGGCAATAAAATCTGACATGGTGATAAATCAGTGAACGGTGGGAACAAACCTGTATTTCCCCTATGAAAGTGACACCAAATATTTAAGGGGTGATAACTCTGGCATTTGATGTCCTATCAGTTTCATTTTCACAACACGGATATTAGATGCCATAATTAACATTGTTACCAAGTTTGGTGTCAATCCGTCAAGAAATATCAAAATGAGCCGCCACTGTTGGTGACGGACAGACAGAGGAATGGACGGACATACAGATGAACGGGGTTATTGCTATATGACAGCTGCCTGACAAGCAAGTCGAGTTAAGAAAACCAATTTCGGCTTTAAAATCGATCAAATAAAAAAATTGAATATGGCAGGCAAACACGCTAAAATTTGATTGGTGCACAGTGGCCATGTTTTTTACCTATCAACTTCCCATGAACAAACTTTAATGGCCCTTAGTCCATAATCATATCCCCAAATTTCAGCCCGATCCGTTCAGCGGTTCTGCAGAAGTCGTTTTCACGAAAACTAGGTCATCCAAGATGGCCGTTGAACCATTTGGCCAATCAAGTTCCTTCGAACAAACTTGGTTCATATCTTGTCCTATATCATATTTCGTGAGTTTTGAATCGATCCACCAAGCGGTTCGCAGACGATTTTTAAAGACATTTCCTAAAATCGACCAAAGTCCAAGATGGCCACCGGCCAAATTGGCCGATCAGCTTCGTTTGAACAAACTTGGATCCCTATGCCCTAAGGACACCTCCTGCCAAATATAATTGAAATCGGCCCAGTGGTTCTTGAGAAGTCGTTTAAAGAAACAAGAACGCTGAAGCGTACAATGTCTCGCCTGTAAAGGCATGGATAGTGTTGATTGGCTGGCCCTGTAGGTGGGGCTTAGAATACACCTTCCGTATCCTCTGCATGTCGTAAGAGGCGACTAAAGGAGGTAAGGGTGAGGTAACCCTGACAGAAACCTCAAGTACTGAAGACGGAGGTTCCAGGCCGCACGGCGCACTCTAATAAACCATGGATCCACGCACTTAACGCATATGATCATGTCGATAGTCACTTACAGGACTGGCGGTATGATCAGCGAACGAAAAGAAGAAGTATTGATTGGCAAAGCAAACTTGGCATGGTTTGTAATACACATATTCAGTAATGCACCAACAAACAAGTGTAACCAATCAAACATGGAAATTTTTTACCAAACTGAGGATAGTCTGATCTTGAGATTTTTTCCCAAATGAAACTAGTAATGATGCGGATAGTACTCTTGCATAGTATATAACTCTGCAGTAAAATTTTGTTGATATCTGGTGAGCCATTGTTGAAAAAATGGCCACGTCCAAAACCATGAACAAAATAGTTAAAATGCCCCAAAATTAAATCCAATGTATGTAGATCACATCCCTGAACAGAATAGATCACTTCTGTAAAGTTTCATTGAAATCGGCTGAGCCAGTGTTGAAAAATAAGTTTGACCCCTGGCCACTGCCATCAGACTGACTCAAGAACAAAAGAATTTGTTGTACTGTAGTCTACTAACTACAAGCGTCAAAATGACATGTGACATGATCACATTTGATAAAATTTATTTTCTGCACATCATTTCCCCCACCCCTGCCCCTGGGGGTGATATCAAAATTCCAATGTGTCATGCACATCTCTGGCCATATGTGCAATCATAGAGAAAGTTTCAAGTTTCTATCTGAAATGGTCTAGGAGGAGTTGCATTACAATCGACAATTACTGTCCAAACTGCACTTGCAAAACACATTAAAAAGTCCAAGTCCAAAACCGTGAAAAAAATAGTTAAAATGCCCCAAAATTAAATCTGTTATGTAGATCACATCCCCGTATAGTATAGATCATCTCTGTAAAGTTTCATTGAGATCGGATGAGCCAATGTTGAAAAATAAGTTGATTAAAAAACCTTAACCAAATCTGCACAAATGACGGACAACGCCGTCGCTGCCGACGTAATGAGTAATCCCAGTCTCGCTTCTGCTTCGCAGGCGAGACAAAAACCGTAGCCATAAAAAACCTGTACATTTTCTATCGAAAACCATGGAAAATTCAGCAAAATGTTTTCAAAATTAAACAAAAAATATTGATGGAGTATGCTTCCCTATATTATAGAGAACATGTCTGTAAAGTTTCAGCAAGATCTGATGTGTCAAAGCTGAGAAATAATGATCTCTTCTTTTCGATCGCTGGTATCACACTTGGAGAGCCGTTCTCAAGATGAAATCTGTGGTTTTCTGCAGTTCTTCCACAGGCCCATACAGCTTTTCAAGAAAAGAGGTTGACAAAGACCAGATCTCTTCTCTCAGCAGCTGACACGTACTGCAACATTAAAGTATGTGCTCTGTGGTCGGTTCTGTTTCTCCACAAGGACATGTCGTAAGGTGGAACCGCCTGTACATGTGTTGGTTTAGTCTGTTATGTCCAGTTCTGAGACAAAAAATGGTCACTTGCTCTGGCCTCGAGAGATGATGGTAGGCATCTTCTGATTGAGGTGTTCTATAGAGTGACTTGATGATAGTCTTCATCGCTGTATGGGTAACCATGTTTTCTGTCTGATTCTCTTCTGCACCCACCTTTGCCATCTTGTCTGCTTCCTCATTTCCTTGGACTCCACAGTGTGAGGGGATCCACTGCAATGCTATCCGAAAGCATTTGATGGTTTGTAGTGCTTCTTCAAGTTGTGGCAGCTTACCTTTGGTGATAGTCTCAAGGACGGAGCGGGCATCAGATAAAGACAATCTGTGCAATGGGGTCTGCTGTTTTGCTGATGGTATTAGCTGCATGGACCAGTGCTTCGACTTCAGCTCTGTAGTTTGTGCAGTGTTTGCCTGTCGGTATTGCAGCTGACTCATGTTGTCCGTTTGGATACTGTATGTGCAGTCCGGCACCTCCGCTCCTAATTGCATCTTTGGCTGATCCATCTGTGTAGATCCTTATCCATGTCTCCTGAGGGTACATTTCTTCCAGCATGGCTAGGGTCAGGGCCTTCTTGCTCACATCACTGTGTTCATCTTTGGTTGTGAGATGAGGTACTGTGGTGCGAATAGCTATGCTTTCTAGTTTGTTTTCCCAGGGTGGAGGATCAAGGGTGTGGTTTGGGTCTTCTATTTGTGCTGGCAACATTTTTTGGTGTTTCCTTTGAAGTGCTTTTGTCTCTTTCACAAAACTTAATCTTTTAAGTCTTCCTGATGACAGCTGTGCTTGCCTGAGCTTCATCGGGTGGTTGTTGAACGATTTGAACTTTGCAGCTTGGATCAGTGCTTTGCATTCCCTTCCTTTACTGAGTGGGGGGATGGCTGCTGTCTGCTCCATTTTTTCTATTAGTGTTGATCTCATTCCACCAGTGATTGTGGCCAGGTGAGCTAATAAATGCTAAAACATCTAATAATTATTTCTATTTCCGCGAAATGAAAATACGCTGCCATCTTGACAGTAAGCCTCGCTTTCATTTCGCATATCATTCTGATGACGTCATTACACTATGCAAACCAATATCGGCTAGCGGATAATATTAATAGTAATAACAGCTCTGCTTTGAGAATTGTTCAAACAAAACCTAGCTCGGATCTAGGAAACCACTACTATAATCCCCCTGATCTTTACTCGATCTGTTAAATGACCATGAATGGGTCACAACGAGCCATTACGGACGGGGGTCTTAGATCAATAGGTCTGTCTGTTGGATTAGTGGGTGGATGTGTGAGAATTAGACCATTAGACATCTACCACTAGACTAGTGATAATAACCCTCATTCAGAATATTTTAAAATTAAATCTTTATCAGACTAGCTAGATGATTATATTGATAAAATAGAGTGGACATCTTATACATTCTAATAGTATAAACAGTGTCCATTTTAGGATTATATATTTTAACTTTGTAGCAAGCCTATAGGATGAAATGTGTTAGCTTCATGCTTTCACCGGCGGTTCGCTTTGATGTATAGTACATAGACTGTCAAAGTAACCGATCGGACAGCCAGGTTTACTGGAAATGCAGATCTAGGGCATGTTAAACTGGCCAACTCTACATACATGACCTGATTATTTGCCAGTCGAAAATAGTGCATTCAACTGGACAAGTCGCCAGTAGTCAACTACATTTGTGAAATGACACCCCTGTCAAGGCATTTCAATAGACCTGGACATTCTAGAAGACATGCAATTCAGAATAATCCAAGTCCTATCCTCAGATCCTGAGGATGAAGCCTCCACTAAATGGAGGAGACAGAAGGAATGCCATTGGATCCACCAGCTCCACACAATGGCGCCTATAGGCATCAACCTAGCAGGGTAAGGGTCACCGGCGTCCCTGGGTCATTTCGCAGACAATAGGCGGACAGACCCAGTACACTGTTATCACCCCTCCATATTTGCTTAGTCAAACGTGTCTTTAGACCTATTTCCATCTTAGCCAATCAGATATGAGCTTTGGGAATTCCACTTTGCAAATGGTGAATGTTCTTTTTACGACAGAAATTCGTTAAATGGTTGAATAAAACATCGAGAACGCCATAAAATACAAAATTAATGCTTGGTGTATACATCACATGTGATTTTTAGATCACCTTAATCCACGCTAGTGGCGATCAGAAATGTCAGATGCTTCATTCATTCCATGAGCCATGATTTTCGTAAGGGTTGAATTTTCGTGGCAATTACTACCAATTTGAAAAAACATCTAAAGCGTGGCAATTACTACCAATTTGAAAAAAAAAAACCCATCTTATCCTAAAGCCCAATCACCTAGACGATATACCGTGATACCGATTTCCCAGATACCGTTATCGTGCACCAAAATCCAATATCGCCCAGCTCCAACCTCAAGCATTTCAAAATTTCAATACTGTTATTAGCCATACTACAAATTTTAGATCTTAATCTTCCCATACCTATATAGTGATAGTGCATGGGGAGAGGTGCTAAGCCAACGTGTGCCGAAACATACAGCCATTCCCAAATATTAGCAGTGAATGGTAAGGGAGGGAGGCTTTGACAAATGCCAATTTGGCAAAATATTGACAGGGAGAAATGTATGCCGTACGTATGTATACCTAGTCTGATGGTAAGATTAATATTGTTAAAATCACTAAATGGAAGGAACAATTAAGATATATTTTATATACTTCCTATCCCTGCTTGTATTAATTGTAATTATTAGAATTTGACAAGCTTTGTGTGGCCAAGCAAACACGGCAGAATAACAACAAAATACATTAATTGCATTCTACTCAAACACAATAATCTTCTCGTAATGACATATCTGATTGGTTGTTCACGAACTAGACCGTGGGAAAATCCATTACTATGCTGTATTTATCAATGAAAATTCATGATTTCTCAACTAAAGGCCGCCCTCGAATATAGGACGCTGGCCCAAATTTGACCAAAATCCACCCAAAAAACTTGTATTCAAGTATAAGACGCGGTTAAATTTAGAAAAAACGTACCTTTAAAAAATCGAAAATTGGTGTAAAAAATAACCATCACTCAGTGCTATGTTTAATGCATGACTAAAAATTATCATGGTGGAAGAGAAATTATTAAATAGGACCGCCTAAATATCGTGTATCTTTGTTTATTACATCAAGATCAATCTAATTTTGGCATAAAATGTCTCCTTGAAAACAGAAATCGTGTGATAGAAACAGATTGTAATGGCGCTTTTGCGTTTGGAGGCGCTGTGTGATCTTATGAGCTAACGGGAGTTGGTTATCTGGCTCTTTTGTGATTGGAGGCGCTGTGTAATCTTATGCGCTAACGGGAGTTGGTTATCTGGCTCTTTTATGATTGGAGGCGCTGTGTAATCTTATGCGCTAACGGGAGTTGGTTATCAAACGGGTACGGGAACATTCAGTTCCTATCGCGCAATGATGATATATAGCAATTTCCAAGTCCAGAATATTTAGATCCGAGTACTCGCTCTAATTAGAATAAAGGTCTTTTGCGATTGGAGGCGAATCACGTGATTTATACACGTATCTTTTCTCGACGCCATTTTATGTCAAATTCTGGATTAATTTTGATGTAATAAGTGATATGTAGTAACGAATAAGCAATATTTAGGCGCCCCAATTTAATAATTTCACTTCCGCTTGGTGTTTTTGAAGTATACATTAAACATATACGTCAGGCGGCGTGAATTGTCTAGGGTAACATTTATTTCAATTTCCGTGGTATAATCTGTGACTTTTTAAGAAAAATTTCAACCCAAAAATGTGCGGAAGGAATGTTCTCGATTATAGGACGCACCCCCTTTCTAGTACATGTATTCTCACAAAAAAACTGCGTCCTTTAGTCGAATTTTAACGGTAGTATTTATTTTGCACCCTTCCAATCACATGATGTTTTAATGCCAATGAGTAGTATTGAAATGCTGCGTTGACGTTTTATGACAGGGTGTCATTTTTTACCCATTTTGAATACAGTAGTTATAGCATGTTCAAGGATATTTACCGCTGTCAAACCAAGTCGCAGGTATGACAGATTCTTAATAATTTAAGAAATAGTCTGTTGGATATTTTGAAACTAATTTGACGTACTATTTTAGTGCTAAAAGAATTAATGTCTTAGACTAAGGAGTAATACTATATAGTAGTAACAATTAAATTCTTTTCCAAAAAGTATTCGTTTTCTAGCTTGACCAGTTAAAATATATTAAAACTTAAAACTAAAATTACAAACAACCAAAACTGATTTCTGAAAACATGATCGATCGGTTGGTTGAACATGCAAACCAATTAATCATCGATCAAATTGATTAATCGGAACAATACTACTCATCTGTCTCCTGTTTGTCACAGTGGCATTGACCGTGTGACCTCTGTGTTATCATGCTGCTTCCTAACATTATATGTAACCATGTATTCAACTTTAGTTTCAATAGGATTAACTAATCCTGAACTATAATTGATTTGCTGAATGGAAAAACTTAAGGTTGAAAATGCAGACGTCAAATAGCAATATTGGAATGGCATTGACCTTTGACCTGGTGACCTGCATGTTAACATCCTGTATCCTCTTGGCGTAAGCAACCATGTGCCCAAGTTGTTCCATTAGGTTTAACCAATCCTGAAATATAACAAGATTTTCTACGCCTAAAAACCTAGCATTGAAAAATAACAAAGTTTTGTAAAGGTCAGAATGACCATGACCTTCGACGTTGTGACTTCATTGTCAGCATGCTGCTTTCTAACATTATAGGTAACAATGTAACCAGGTTTAGTTCCAATAGGATCAACCAATCCAGAAAGATTAGCCAAGAACTTTTGCTAAACGCAAAAACTTAACATTGAAAAACAGTTTTGTATTACGGTCAGTGGCCTCGGTATCATGATGCTGCTTCCTAACAGTATAGGCAACCACATAGCAGTTTATAATTCCATTGTAATCGTATCTGGTTAATATGAACTTACTTCTCCCTCACAGTTAACAAACACATAATTTGGATTAGTTTTGAACAAGTGTTGAACTGGCTTGGGTGCAGTTTGATTGTCCTTATATGCCCGCGGCATCCACCCATACAGCTGTGGAAACAAAGCACATGGAAACATTTTAATACTGGTTAACCCTCAAATCTGTACACGAAAATTTAAATTATATCATTGAAAATGTTCATATGCAGATCAAGAGATTATTTTTGGAGAATTTGTCACAGGAATGACTGTCGGCTCACTTATCAAGCCAGTCATTCCAGGGATAAGCATTTCTGATGCCTTACAAAAGGTATTACATGACGAGACTTGTAATCTGAAGAAAATATCTCAAGCCTTTAATGGTCAAATTTTCTCAAGACAATCAGAATATTTGCTTGTTGAATGTCCATTTTCAGGACAAGACAATTTTTGAAAATTATTCACTGGAATGATTGGCTCGGTTATCAGTTATCGAGGGAGGCATTCCAGTGGTAAATTTTCAAAAATTGTCTTCTCTTGTCCTGAAAGCTGAGATTCCTTAAGACCACTACAGAGGCTGGTTTTGGCTGGCTTGACCATTAACCCTTTAACACTCATATCAGTCAAAAATGGCCTCTGAAGTGGTCTTGAGAACTGTCCATCTGCAGACCAAGAGCTTATTTTTTTTAATGTGCCACTGGAATGACTGGCTCGATAACAGAGCCAGTCATTCCAGTGATAAATTTTCAAAAATAAGCTCTTGGTCTGCAAATGGACATTTTCTACAAGAAAATTAGAATTTTCTTGAAAGAATGTAAGAGTTAAGAGATAGAATACCTCGCATAAGCAGATATACAGCATAACTCAGCAATAACTCAACATGTTTCCAGAAAACAAACATGTTATAGTTAGGTATTACAATTTTGAACATGATGTACGAAATGTTCTGTTGAATATTTTGAACATAATTGGATTAACAGACATCGCTGCCTATTAGGCAGCAATATCTTCCAATCCAATGCAGGGATCCAGTTTTGGCTATGCCGCATCTATTTCTAGCTAAGCTCCACCCACACTCTGCCCATGTTGGGATCAACCGATCCTTGAACTCCCTATCAATTTCCAGAGAACCATACAGGTAAGCTGTTGAATATTTTGTAACTAATTTGACTGGGTGCTGTTGCTGCTATAGGCACTGGATTGGCAGACATCGTCGCCTAAGACAGCAAGCAGTCTGCCAATCCAATTATGTTCAAAATAATCAAAAATGTGTTTCAAGATTTTGTTTCCTGCAGGGCGGGGTTGTAATTGTCAAATTTGTTATGTTTATCATGTCACAATTAGCAAAAGCGATTCATATTGCATACAAATGGCCTTAAAAACATTGTAATTTGTTTAGTTTGATATTTCTGCACAGTAGAAATTTTTTTTATTCCCGGCTGGGTGAAACAAAAGAAAGATTTCACCCGGGAGGTTTACAGGAACCCGAACTATTTTTATTTTGGCTCCCATTAAAAGCTTAATCAACAGCCAGTGCATTGGTCATGTTGGTAAAAAATTTGAAGGAAATGAGTTCACTCTGATTAACTACACTGTAATAAGAGTGTAACTCAAAATTGTTCATGATGATATTGAAGCTGTAACCTATTACAGAGTTCTTAGCGATCAGTGAAAGTGATTGAATTCAGAATTCATTTTAAACTCTTAGCACTCTGCTGTCAAAATTTTATAATTTCAAATTAAATTAAAAGATGAACTGGTGTTCATTTTTCAACAAATTTGGTGGAAGCTGGTGGCATCGTAGACAAGCAACATCATACACCAAAATTGTTGAAAAATATACACCAGTTTTCTCTGCCATTGACCCATTAAAAGACAGAATATTGACATCAGAGTTGTAAGGGTTAAGACAACATCAATTCACCTCGCGATGATTGGGCTAAATAAATCTGAGCTATACTCTAGTAATTGCGAGAAAATCTGGGCTTTGTCCACACTCTCTGGAAGAAAAACAAAATACCACCAACACAACCCACTCATTCCCCCACCTCATACTCAAATATTCAGACTTGCCTTGTTCAGTTTCAATATAATGCAAGGCTGGCCATCGTCATATCCAAAGTCATTTTCCTTGATACAGTCGTGTTCCTGACCCATTTCAACAGAGAGGTCGAATGGGCAGACACTCTCCCAGTCTTTCTGCTCCCGGAAGCCAGTTATTGTGCTACAGTCCATCACTTTGTCACTTTGCTGACCCTCCTTTTCATAGACTAGAACAAACAGTATTTAACCCATTAACACTTTTATCAGCCAAAAACAGCTTCTGCAGTGGTCTTGAGAAATGTCCATTTGCAGTCAGACTATTTTTGAAAATTTACCACTGGAATGACTGGCTCAGTAAATTTTCAAAAATAGTCTTCTCTTGGTCTGCAAAGACATTTTCTACGAGAAAATTTAAATTTTCTTGAATAACTTCCAGGGTTACTTTTTAAGGGTGAATAACTCCAGGTAAATTTGGCGTAAATTGACGGAATTCAACCTTGCTCTCCGTATTCGCATTTCTAAGTGGTATGCCAAAGCTGGTTCAAATTGGTGCAGACAAACAAATCATTGTCGGGAAACCATCAATACGAACGGGTGCCTTAATCTATCAATTCGAGGGGATAACACGAGGCTCAAGGGGCCTACGTCGTTCGACTGGAACATAGCCATTTCACCTAGAAAAGCCATCAACTATAAGTAGAATGAAACCTAAGGAGCTCTGTGTGATCCAAGATACCCGCTAAATCATTAGGCCAATCAACTTCCACTTAGTTCAGCACTTCAGCTGCTTCCCTAGGTGGTCTTTCATGAGTTTTGAATCGATCCACACAGCGAAGATTGAAGATTTTTAAAGGCGTTTCAAAGTCAGCCAAAATTCAAGATGGCCACCAGGCAAATTGGCCATCTGCTTCATTAGGAACAAAACTGAATCTCTATGGCCTAAGCATACTTCCTGCCAAAATACTGCATACTTAAAAGTAATCGGCCCATTGCTTCTCGAGAAGACATTTTAAATGTCCTATTGCTTTAGTATGGGAGAGTTTGGCCAGAAAATTACCCAAGATGGACGCCAAACCGTATATTCGTCAATTTTGAAAATGGCAATTTGAAGTCAGAATACCGAAAACCCGATATAAAACCAATTTCACCTTCAAAATCAATCAAATAAAATAAATCCAATATGGCCGCCACACCGTGGCCATGTGTTTTTTACGTATCAACTTCCCTTGAACAAAGTTTAACGGCCCTTAGTCCCTAGTAGTATCACTTAAATTTCATTCAGCGGTGCTGGAGAAGTTGTTTTCATGAAAACTAGGTGTCATCTAAGTAGTACTGTTGATATCGATTTATATATTTTGAATCCACAGAATCCCAATATCAAGATAATTATACAGCTATTTTGTTTTGAATATTTTTAAACTACTTTGACTGGGGGCTTTTTTCAAGCTTCATGATGGAGAGTTCCAAGTCATTTTCACTGTGACTGACGGCAGGTAGTGTATGACATGTATGACGTAGTTGATTATGACAACAGATGCTTGAGTGACAGGTCAGACCCAGCTCCATACACTCTGCCGATGAACATATGAGTCATCAGGTAAAGGTTATTTGCAGATCTATATACTAGGTTACTATCACTCTCATCTAGGCTTGTGCGATTATTGCGTTGAGTGATCGCGATCGATTATTAAACAATAATCGTGATTACTCGATTAATCAGCTTGGATAGAAATTACCAAGACATAACAACAAAAGAATATCAATGACGAAAGTTCAAATGATGTTTAGAAAAGTCCATTTGCACGGCAAGAGAAGACTATTTTTGAAAATGTATCACTGGAATGTCTGGCTCGATTCTCGTCTTCTTTTGCCCTGAATAAGTTCCCTTGAACAAATTTGGTTGAGCTCTTGGTCTAGATCATATTTCATGAGGTTTCCTTCAATCCCAAAGCGGTGTCGGAGATTTTTAAAGACGTTTCTAAAAATCAGCCAAAATCCAAGATGGCCGCCTGCCTAATTGGCCGATTGGCTTCATTTGAACAAACTTTGATCCCTATGCCCTAAGGATGCTTCCTGCCAAATATAATTGAAATTGGCCCAGCGGTTCTTGAGAAGAAGTCGTTTAAAGGAAAAGTTTATGGACGGACGACGGATGGTCGCCACGACATAAGCTCACTTGGCCTTTTGAGCTAAAAATTACCACTGCAATGACTGAACAAATTTGATGATTTAAGGGTTAATTTAGGATGACTATTTTCTGAATGTCCTGTCTGTAGAATACTTACAAAGCAAGAAGGCCTGAATGTGATCAGTATACACCCTGTACGTCGATGGTTTGCCTTTGACAAAGCGGATCAGTGTTGTTGACACATCGGGAATTGGTCGAAAACCAAGCCCTAAAACATGAATAATATGTATAATATTTACTCACAATATCATCAATTCAACTTTCCGGAGTATCCATCCATCATCTGACCTCGTATGACATCATAATCAGCTCAGCGCGTGCATGATGACGTCACAATCATTACGTCACATAGGGTTCCATATAGACCGCCATCAGATCTCAAATACTCCGACACGTTGTATGAATGTATGTATTTGTAATCCTTTGCTATGTAATAAACATGCTGTTGAATATTTTGAAACTAATTTGACTGGGCATTGTTGCTACCTGTGAAGTTTTTTTTTAAATTGAGCCAGGGTGTTCAGAGATCGATCCCAACATGAGCAAGGTGTGGGTGGAGCTTAACTAGAGATAGGCGGGGCATAGCTAAAACAGGAAAGGTCCATTGATGCGCTAACAATCATGGCAGCCAAAAGCTGGCTTCTGCAGTTGCCATAAAATATGCCCATTTCATTTGCAGATTAAGAAGACTATTTTTGACAATGTACTACTGAAATGTCTTGCCCAATTACTGAGCCAGCTATTTCATTAGAAAATCTTCAAAAATAATCTCCTGGTGTCCAAATAGACATTTTGACTTATGACTTGGAGAAAATCAAAATGTCCTTGAACTAACTTCCACTAACGTGCCGAGGGTAACATTGATTTTAAGCATGTATGTGAACCATTTGAAATTTGTGTGGTTCATTTTTTTGTACTCCCAAAACTATTAATTTATAGTATTACACGAAGTCAGAAACAGACCTGGCTTTCATAAATTGTTAGCCAACTACCCTTTTTCTTAGCCAAATCTGAACTATTTTAGCCAATGTTTTCTAATGTCAGATGCTGGTTTGTCCCAATAGAAGCTAAGCCTACCAACAGGTGATATACATTATTTTACATTTTGAAACACAACTACCTTGGAGATTTGTAAATCTTTGATTATTAAGTTTTGTGATCGCTCACAATCATATTTTAAAGAATAATCGCAATTAATCAAATAATTGTGTAACCTATGTTGAATATTTTGAAACTAATTTGACTGGATGTATGGCGGCAACAGCACCCAGTCAAATAAACAAGAATTCCGCTGAATTAAATATCTCGCCTGACTCCTGTTTGTCACAGTGGTATTGACCTTAGATCTTGTGCCCACATCACCACCATGCTGCTTCCTAACAGTATAGGAAAGCACATACACAAGCTTAGTTACAATAGGATTAACTAATCCTGAAATAGCAGAGAATTTTTGCTTAACTTAAGATTGTTGACGCCATCGCCGCATATGTCTCGCTTTCTGTTTCGCAGACGAGACAAAAATTAGTTTCACAATATTCAACAGCTAACCTGTATAGTTTCAGAAAATTGAGATCCAGGGAGTGCAGGGATCAATCCCAATACGGATGAAGCGTGGGCAGAGCTTAGCTAAAACTGGTTTCCTCCATCTATGTGGCCGAGGATATGCTGCTGTGCGATTAAAATCACAATATTAGATGCACCGAGTGCATGTACAACTTTCTTATTTCTACACCTACCACGTGGGGCCTGTCATAAATCCGATAGGGGTGAAATGAGCATGGCACAGCCTAGAGTACAAACCTGGATTGGCTTTGAGGAGAGTACTCTCACCCTGCAGCTTAGGATAATCCCAGTCAATGGTCTGGTAGAAGACAGCAATCATTGCCGTGAAGAAGCCAGCCAGGCATGAGTAGAAGATTAGGTAGAACAGGCCAATCTTAGCTAAAATAGAAAATAATCAAAATGTGATATAAAGTGAAAATAAACAAGAAGCCCAAGGGGCCTGTATCGCTCACCTGGAATTAGTGGCTAGTAATGGCCACTGGGAAAACTAAACAATTGAATTTGTTTGAACAAGATGGCTGCTGGAAAAATTGAACATATTAAATTTCACTATATAAGTGTGGAATCTTAACAGAATAAGGTCATTCTTGTTCCACGGCTATATTGGATTTAGGTCAATCAGCTCCTTTTGAACAAACTTTCATCCATAATGCCCAAGGATGCTTTTTGCCAAATTTGGTTCAAATCCGCCGAGTGGTTCATGAGAAGATATTTTTAATTTACCATTGTTTGACTATGTGAGAATTTGACGCCCTGCAGTCATCTTAGATTTTGTCAGATTGGCTTCGTTTGAGCAGTCAGACCGTCGTCCACTCTTATGTCAGCTTAATCATGTAACGGTCAAGCCGGTCAAAAATGGTCTCTGCAGTGGTCTGGAAGAAGGACCATGATGAACTATTTTGAAACTATTATTTGACTGGTTGGGCTGTTCAACTTAGTTTTAAAATATTCACCAGTTGCCATGCATACATAGTTACTTTGACATTTACCGTAGGTTCTCGGAATTCATGTTTCAAATCAATGGATGGATCCAATCTGTCACTTAACAATATGACATCATAATCAATTACGTGACATGTAAGCGTGGTTCGCAATCGTCACCAACAGAAAATACTCCATCATGAAGCGGGAACAGAATGTCAAGGGTATGAATTGATAGTAGGGCTGTGCGATATACCGATACCATATTTAAAACCGATATCCCGCACTGACGGTTTCATAACCGATTATAAAAAATAAATATCGAAAAACCGAATATGAACATATTTTCGGTTTTTCGTATCAGGATTGTTAAAAATAAAAGATACTAACGAGCATGAAAAGCATAATGAATAATAATGGCCATACTTTCCATTAACCTACGTTCGGGGCAACTAATAATTGAACGTGGCCCCAATTGCGCATATTGTGTAACTCCATGTAACTCGCTGTACGCCGAGAGAAATCAAGCAACGAATTAATTTAATAAATATCCACTCGTCTTTTCTCTGATAGTCTCAGATAAATTTGCAATATAAAACACAATACTAACGCGGAAATTTGTCATTGAAATTTGTATCAGGGAAAACATTTCTAAACAACGGCATCCATTTTATTTACGTTACCGGCTAATTAACATAATGCAGTCGTCCCAAAACTAAATCGCCCGAATGCATAAAAATCTCGCCAATAAATATAATGCTGAATACATTTTGCTGATTAGGATATAATTTTAAATAAAATTATTACTCAAACCGTTTTTAAAACGTTATCTTCTATACACAATATCATATTAACTTATGAAATTCGCTTCGCAATATTACAGTTAATATTTCCTTCAAGGCATGATTTCGTCCTCGGGCCGAATTGGAAATGTAAGAAGAAAGGGAGATAATTACATCATAATTAATTACAATCACGTGATTAGGCTACGTCTTTTTGCAACCTGTTTTACTGATTTATGATTAATTTTGACAAAATAAACGATGGTTATTTAACTGTGCTTAATATTTAGGCGGTCTAATTAATAATTTCACTCCTGCGGTGATGGATATTATAAGGTATATTAAGCTTTAAAGGCGTAAAACGTTACGACTGTATCAGGGCGTGAAAATACGTCCTGTTTTCGTGCTATTTTTTATCATTTAAATTTCTTGTTTCATGTCCATAAAACCGATATTCGGTTAAAACCGATATGAAGTCATATCGAAACCGATATGGCTATATTCACAGTATTCATTGACATTTCAATTTTCGTACCCCCTGTAATTGTTAATTAGCTCATGTACCTGAAATTATAGACACACCCTACTATGTAATATATCATTTTAAAGGTAATTGATTGGGCTTACAGATATATGATGCAATATTCAAGACAAATAACCTTTATTTTCATACCAGGGTTTGTTATGTCATTAAATGTTAAAAACGTTCATTTCCGAGGTCTCGCAAGACCAAAACCACTAAGTGTGAAAGTTTACATAATGTACAACATATTTATTGTAGCAAGAAGTGTTACATATCAAAATGATTAGAATTAATCAGACTTTCTGAAATGTAGTTGAATTTGTATAATCCTAGCATATATCCTATGAGTAATTACAGAAAATATAACATTTTTCCCATATACCAAAGTGTGTCCGAACAGCCAACAATGAGGTAATCTTGAATGTTATAAAAATTCTGGCAAGCCAAACCTTTGAGATGGCCTGTCAATCTTTTTAGGGTGCGATGCACATATATTGCCAATATAATTCAACATAGTTATAGTTTTAAAAATGTAGTGTACAATTTGTAAACACTATTTTTGTGACCTTGAATGAAAATGTCACACACCCCTATTTTTAACATATTTAACCATAAAATTGTAGAAACATTATCCCTGCATTTCAGTATAGTTTTGTAAAACACATTTTACTTAGTATTTTTGAAATGCACATTGTTTCTAGTTTCCAAAGATATATGACACTCAATATTATCTCTCTTTTTGTTGCAGATAACAAGCCGAGATTAACCTTGAATGAAAATGTTACACTTTGTACAATTTTCGAAAGTGTAGCATTTTGTCCCCATGTCAATCTCCACCTGCTATTTTGCAAGAGAAAAAGATAATTTCATTCTAATTTTTTACTTTAGCTGTGACCAGCAGCTAATATAAGTCTGTCTGTCTGTTGGTTGGTCGAGCTGTCTGTCTGTCTGTCTGTCGATCTGTCAGCCAAAAATTGTGACATTTCTAACATAGGTTATATCTCGGGACTGGATTATCATATCAAACCAAAACTTGGATAGATGGTTGGCTATATCAAGTGGAGCCAGCATGCAAAGGCCAGAGGTCAAAGGTCAAAATTCAAGGTCAAAAACATAGGTCCAATATTTCTAAATTCTGACAAAGCCACTGAGGTTGCAACTATAGTGCATACACGCTTGTCAGTACAATATTTAATGTACCTGTGTAATCACATGTCTTTTGCTTCTTTTATAGGCGAGAATACAGACATATAGTCCATAATGGGAAAGGCGAAGAGCAAGCTCACCGGGAAAGAACGGCTTGAACTTGCGAGAAAGGCAAAGCGGGAAAAGACAAAACTCTATGAACGCACATACTATAAAAAAAACAAAGACCAACTACGTGCAAGAAATCAGGCATATTATCACGCCAAAGCCTCAGAAAAGACAGACTGTGTCTCTATCACACGGAAATCCCACCAGGAGAGAAATTTAGCTGATAAAAAAAGACAACGTGACAAGATCAGACAACGTAATTATCGTGCAAAGAAAACAGAAAAGTGCAAGTTGGAGAGAATTCGTAAGAAAGAAGCAAGGAGAAAAGGACAGGATGGTTGCCCTGGACAGACACCATCTCATAGTATTACAAAACAACAAAAACACAGACTACTGGCTAGAGCGAAATCAGGATTGCCTGTTAGTCCACGGAGAAGAGCTGCGGTAATTTCTTCACTTGTTTCTTCTCCCAGAGTTAAAAAGGTCCTGCAGTCTGCTAATATCTTACAGACACCGGAGTCAAGAAAAAAGCTGGAGTTTCATGATCAAGTGATAGACAGTGTCAAGGATACAATTAGCTCACTAAAATGTAAACGAACGGACAGTGCTAGAATTCAAACAGGTGTTACATTGTCCGCAATAGTAGGTCCAAAACTAAAGAAGGCCAGAAATATTAAATCTCTTTCAGAAGCTCTCTCCATAAATCGCCGAAGAGTTGGAAAGATTGCTGTAAAAAGACCTGATGTTTTAAAAAATGCAGCATCCATTAAGGCATTCGCTTCCAGGAAAATACGGTGTGATTCAATATCAACAGAAAACCAAGAACTGATTTATAATTTCTGGGCATCACCGGAGGTTTCTCGACAGACAGGATCTAAAAAGGACATCATGAGACGCAGACTGAAAGCAAAGACATATGTATCCCATCCAAAACAAGTTCTGGAAGTTACCCAAGAGGAGGCTTTCACCATGTTTCAGAGCAAACATCCTGGTATTAAAATCAGCAAAACTAAATTTATTGCCCTAAAACCGTTCTTTATCGTTCACCCTCATCGGTGTGATAGAAATTCCTGTTGTTGTAGGTATCACCTGGAACTTAGATGGGCATTTAATGCATTTCGTAATCTTAGAAGAGATAGTCTTAAGTGCTATGAAGTGAATCCTGTAGACTGTAAGATTTATAATCACTTAACAGAGCTTGTAGAGGACACACTATGTGAAAAAGAGCCTCACAATGAATACCATAAACTGGACATGCAGTGATTGTGGTGTAGACAAACTTACTTTCCTTCCAGAGGAGCTCCAATCAGAAGGTAAGATATTTCACATCGCACCAGTTCAGGAGTTTGTGGCAACATGATGTTTCTCTTTTAATGAAGCAAGACCTACCACTGAAGCAAGCTATTGCTATTCATGACTACAGTGAAAACTATACATGTGAATTTCAGGATCAACTACAGTCACTTTACTTTGGACAGCAGCAAGCGTCTATACATGTAACCCTTTTGTTCTACCATGCAACTGATAGTACAGAGGACATTCCGAACATTCTGTGTGACCATATGTTTGTTATTAGCTCTGATCTTACACATGACTTTAATTCTGTGCATGATGTCAGGGGTAAAGTTGCAATCCAGGCATTGCTTAAATGATTTGAGTTTTTCGGAGGAAGACTTTGGCTTTAAATCTGTACGTCATTTTTATGAAACCAGCCATGCCAAAGGCCCACAGGATGGTGCTGGAGCTAACCGTAAGAACTTTGCATCAATGTCTGTTATAAAGCGCAAGATAGTTATTCGTAATGCTACGGAACTATTCAACTATGTGAGTACTACATTTACAGAGTCTCGGCATGGAAAGTGCATGAATAAGAGAGTATTCTTCTACACAGAGTCAGTGAAAAAATGTGGTAGAGAGGTAAAGACGGTAACTAATGTACAACTAAGAAAACTACATTCTGTTCAGAGCACTGGAGAACCAAACAGAGTACAGGTCCGTGCCCTTTCTTGTGGATGTCCATATTGTTTGGACATAGATTATATGCACTGTATAAATACAAATTATGTGCCAAACTGGAATACACTGCATCTAACTCCAGAAAACATGACATTCCGAACTTCTAGAGCCTCAACATCAACTGCTGCACCAGATGCTGATAGTGAAGATGCAGAAGATAGGGTTATCGCTGTTAGTGACCTGATAACTTCAGACTCTATTGTAGCCCTGGAATCAGATGAACTGCTAAACGCATATTACCTCATTACGGTGAAAAGTGGTCCAGATGTGCTTAAAGACACAGAGACTGATTCATACAGCGTGGGCCATTATAAGGGAGAAACTGTTTTTCGCGGCCATTATTTTAAATTCCTAAAAGACGATCGAACTGGGAAACGTTTTACACTGTCACTAAAGAAGTTCCTCTTCTTCTACCCAGGGACTGTTCGATATATTTGTAGTGACATTCAGAAGGTTGGCTCTGGAAAAAAATTTATACTATAAGTTAACAAAAGTTGAAGAAATTGATCTGATTGGTGCCTTGGAACAATGAATAGTTTTATTTTCCCTGTATTCTGTTTATAAAGTCTGTAATTTAAAATGATGAGTCGAGTCAGGGTAGTCCACATTGGGGCAGTCAATTCTGATCATACTTAGTCCAAATCAGTGCATTATTCAGAATGACTATGGTCTGTGTAACACACTAGGATGTAGATATGAATATTACTGCCCTGAGCCAATTCAGATTAAGTATGGTCAGAAACAACTGCCCCTATTTGGACTGCCCCAACATTGTCTAAGTATGACCAATATGAACATACTTCTAAGTCCGAATCAGGGCAGTTCTGACAGTGACACTGGCTGACAGAGGCAAAATATTGCCCATGACATGATCTGATAAAATAATATCAGTTAAATAAGTTCATGTAATCTGTATTAATTATTAGTGGATGTGAATATAAAGTTTCTGTGACTGCCCCGATTCGGACTAAATATGTTCATATTATTCACCATGATAGATGAGGGATATTGTTCTCCAGTATCAAACTATAGTTTCAATGGTTTTCTTAAAATCTGTTTAATAATCAAGAGTTCAAGAGTTTCTAAAAATAAAAGTTGTATTCACTTGTTAAAGACATTTTTAATTAAGTTTATATATGCAGTACCTTTTAAGTCAATGTACAGGTAAACAGGTGTATTTCTGAGCTTTATTTCCCCAGTTCACATTTGTATGCCATCAGATTTTATTTTTATTTAGGGAGATTATCATTTTCCATGACTTTTCCATGACTTTTATCAAATTGACAAATTTCCATGACTTTTCCAGGCCTGGAATTTAGATTTTCAAATTCCATGACTTTCCATGACCCGTGCGAACCCTGTAATAAACATTCTGCACCAACATCAGGCAGTCAAAATTAGTTTCAAAATACATGTATATGGTGATTATGAGAATTCATGGTTCAAAGATAAATCAATTTCAACGTGCAAAATGTGGGCTTAGATCGAGAAATCAATCACTCAATTGAAAATTAACTGAATGAAAATCGAAGTCTATGTCACTAAAGTGTATGATTCGCATATCTTTGATAAAGTAACAATTTAATAAACCTTCTGCCTAATTAGTCTGCGGAATTAAATGTCTCGCCTTCTGTTTGTCACAGCGACCGTTGACCTCATTATCATCCTGCTTCTTCTTAACCGCATAGGTAACCATGTGCCCATGTTTAGTTGGGATAGGGTTAACCAATCTCAAGATATGTCCAGAAGTTTTGCTAAACGTAAAAACTTAGCATTGAAAAAACCCCAACCAATCTTGAGATATAAGCTGATAAGTTTTGCTAAACGCAAAAACTTAACATTGTTGACGCCGTCGTTAGTGATATCCATGTCTCACTTTTTCTGCTTCGCAGAGGCGAGACCAAAAACCGCAACAGCTTTTTTGTAATGTATATAGTTACTTTGACGGTTTTCAAACTTTCAAATGTTTCCCATTTGCCTAAACAATAGGCGGGGCTTAGCTAAAAATGTAAACCTCTATTGGTCAATGAAACCACGCTTGATAGAAAGATCGTGACTAGTTGGGTGATTGTGTGAAACAAACAACAGAACTCACATATATTATGAATTTTTTAATGGCAATGGAATGCAACTGGAAACTTAAAAAAATATAAATAAATAAAACGATACACAGAATGTCTTAACCCTTTAATGACAAGATTTCTCAAGAAATTTGAAATATTTACTTATTAAATGTCCACTTCCAGGCCCAGAGAAGACTATTTTCTAAATTTTACCACAGGAATGACTGCCTCTGTTATCGAGCTAGTCAGTAGCTAGGATCTATGAATGTAACAGTTTAATTTAACAGATAAATTCTTAATCAGCTGTCTCTACAAGCCAACTGAAACTCACGGAGAATATACTGTGAGACTCACTCAACAATGCATGTCTTCCTATGTTATATCGGGATCCAATCGCGTATATAAAATAATACATCGGGAACATGCCAGCCGATGGTTGCATGTACTGGCATGCAATGGTTTATAATTGAACAGTCCGTTGTTGATGCATAACTTGTAGCAAGACGAGTTCCCGGCCTATGTAGTAATGCTAGCGGAAATACAACGGAAGTTAGTTTCTGACACACGCGCGCTGTCGCTTATTTATAGAACTTGACAGACAGATGTTATCAATCTTTTAGATGTTTGAAAATGCTAAATTCCATTGTAAATAGCATGCTTCATATCAAAAAGTTGTTGAAACTTTTCTGTTTTCCATGATCAGAGATAATTACCGTTCTGGGCTTTGTCACTTACGTGACCATTTTTTCGTTCACGGTAATTTTACTTCAGGTAACCGACACGCGAACGAAACGATCGTTCGTGCCGAATTTTGAGGGCTGCTACAATACATATTAGAAATAACTTACTACATTTCCAACATAATTGGATGGGAAGACATTGCTGACTTTCAATTATGTTCAGAACATTTTATGGTACAGATTAACCATTACGATGGTACGGAATATCCAATTAGTTAGGTACGGAATATCCAGATTTAGGGTACAGAATACCTAAAACTAGGGTAGAGATTCTCCAATAGACTAGGTACGGCTTGACCGGTATGGTTTGGGTACAGAATTACTGGTATTCTATATGCGTATGTGACGTATGATGTTGTTTTTCGTGAGCAATTATGTTATAGATTTAAAAAAATGTTTTTTCATGAGTCCAAACATGTTCAGCGAAATAGTAGAGCGCTCTAACAATATGTATCATTCATTAGGAGAAACAGTTTTCTGATCTGCGAATCTTGCGGAGCACTCTGCAAAGCATCCCTATTGAACAGGCTATCTTCAGGGAGTACAGTGATGCCAGCCGCCTACGATGCCGGCCGCTATGTATACGAAGCCGGCCTCCTAGTATAGGGCTATATTAGTCCATGGGCATTTGATCCATTTGTAACCCTTTCACAATGGCCTCTGTAGGGGTCTTGGGGAATGTCCATTTGCAGGCCAAAAGAAGACTATTTTTTTTTAATTTACCACTGGAATGACCGGCTCGATAACTGAGCCAGTCATTTCAGTGGTAAAATTTCAAAAATAGTCTTCTCTTGGCTTGCAGTGGCATTCAATTATTAAATGTTTAAATATTTTGAACAAATATCGCTTAATTTTTACTTTTTTGTTTTCACAGATTCCGGCGTATTTCGGCTTTGTTTTGACTAAATGGCCGACTAAAACACGGAAAAGCCAGAAAATTGAAGTCTTAACTTTTGAAAAATGCCTTGTTGAACTTGTGATTTTGAATAAAGCCTGAAACGATATCGTTAAATATTTCGTTAATTATTAAATATTAGTTTTTGCCCTATATTTCAGTATATATTATAGTCGGAAAATGGTTTAATTAATTATATGCTGCTAGAACTCGGATTGAAATTAACATCGACGGACTTAAAAATGCAATGGAAAAAGTTTAGATTTTGCCAACAGTTATGTTGAAAGTTATGGAAATTTGTTCTAGCTTTGCGCTACCGTATGCATCAAATGAATGGAAAATTGAATCTGAAATATAATGTTTATCGATTCTAACAAAATATCGTTCCTAAATCAAATGTGCTAAAATGAAAGTTAGTTAAAAAAATTGTGCTAATGAATTTGAGTATAAAAAATGTGAGTCTGAACGAGTCGAAAGTCTAGCTCAGACTGATCTAGTATCTAAATCCAGCACACATCCTCTCGGAGAATATGCGCTGTGATTCGCTGCTAGCGTATCTATTAGCTGGCTGGTTAGAGATAAATTCAATAGGTTTATCTAATGTCTGTCTGTCTGCCAATATACGGTTTCCCACAATTATCTCAACCCTCTGAGATTTCACAGTTACTTCCATTCACAGGTGACAACAATGAGTGCATTTGTCAAGATTCCCATATTGTTTGCTTAATGCCCAAAATTTCTGGCAACCATTTTCAGTACGACTCCGGCTCCCGACAACAACCCCTTTCAGACAAAATTATTAATTTTATTTATCACAATGGCATTGACATCACATCGATGTTTATGATTTTTTTAAATATAAATTTGTTTAAAAGTGGCTGCTGCATTGTTGCAATTTTTTCCTTTCAATCTGATTGCAATTTGTTGCCTCACCTTGTAACATGTATTAGTCAATAATCAAATGCTGTATGCCCCTACCTATACGCTAATATGTATAATTTATTTAATATAAATTTGAGTATAAGTTGTTGCTGATCAGCGAAACCCCTCCATTATCAGTTTCATTCAAAAATGCCTTATTCAAATCGGTTCCAACATCGCATTGGAAGGATTAAACAACACTCATTGAAACAAAGGCCTCGCCCAAGCCCAAATGCCTACAAAGCTACAGTTTAACCCTTTCATGACAAAGCCAACCAAAACCAGCGTCTGCAGTGGTCTTGAAGAATGTCCATTTGCAGGCCAAGAGAAGACCATTTTTTAAATTTAACCACTGGAACGACTGGCTCGGTTACCGAGCCAGTCATTCCAGTGGTAAAATTTCAAGTCATTCCAATGGTAAAATTTCAAAAATAGTCTTCTCTTGGCCTGCAAATGGACATTCTCCAAGACCACTGCAAATGGGCATTCAATAAGTAAATATTTTTGAACAAATTTAGTCACTAAATGGTTTAATAAATCTCCGATGAAAATTATTTATTTGTTTAAGTGTTGAATTTGTAAAAGAATGCATAAAAAATAAACATTATTTGATCTTTTAATCCATGAGAAAACATCCACAACCCACGCAAGCTGCCTTGAGTAAATCTGCGACTCCTAGCTTTTATAAAACTATCCTGAAAATTAACTTCCCAAAAATCTTTTACATTCGATTCCATATTGAAAGTTATTGGATAATATTCTTAAATCTTCTCATCTCTTTTCCGTATTCGCGTGTGTGTGGAAAAAGTTGTTATGGCTTTTCCGTGTATAGTGTGTAATGCGGAAGTAAGTGGTAGGCAGCACGCGATCCAGTGCGATGTTTGTCAGCAATGGCAGCATCGCACATGTGGAAGTGGGATTTCCCAAGCCGAGTACTGTGCCGCATGCCGTCGAGGTAATCTGGCCTGGACGTGTGCCATTTGTAGTCTCCAAGATGATACAAGTTAGTTATTAAATTATTAACCCTTACCACTCTGATGTTGATCTTCTATCTTTTACTGTGTCAATACCAAAGAAACTGATAACACCAGTTCATCGTATAATTTAATTAGAAAATTTAACATTTTGACATCAGAGTGGTAAGGGTTAAATAGGAGTAATGATAATATCAAAGAATAATCAAGAGGACGTAATTTTGAACGCCTGTTACGTTATTTCTAAGCCAAACTGTATTGTAGTTTTTTTCCTTTAACAGCTAATTTAAGTTCAAGAAATAATGTTCCTTTTGGTCGGCGTTGTCTTACTGTAAATTTTTTATTTCATGCATTTTTAAGTGACATGGAATGGCAGACTCGATTACCGAGATAGTCACTCCATTGGTGAATTTTCAAAAATAGTCTTCTCTTGATCCGCAAATGGACAGTCAATAAGACCACGAGTCAGTCATTGAGTAAATCAATTTCTTGAATTCATTACCGGGTTTAATGTCCAACGGTACAGAGCAACCTGTCAAACACTTATGCGCACACAAATAAATGGTCTTGATCGAGTCTTATAGCACTAGCAGAGTGATTTCCCCTTCGGCAATTCTTTATATAGTTTCTACTTCCTCCGCAGACGTACATGTTCCAGAGGATCCTGTCGTGTTGAATGTCGAGATTGAAGCCGGTAATGACGCCGTGGTGGAGGCGGCGGAGCAACCAGGCATGAAAAACATTATCGTCGTGTTGTCTGTTATCATCATCATAACCACCACCATCATCATCAACTGTGCCTTTCCTTATCCTATCTTATATTTTCTTTGTAAATGTGGTATAATCATCATCATCATACCAACGTATCATGTATCATATCAATTATCATAATCATCTTATTTTGCGTCATCATCTATTGTATATGTATGTATTTGTGTGGTGTATTTGCAGACATACGTGTTCCAGAAGATGCTCTCGTGGCCGAAGCTGGTGATGACGTCGTAGTGGAGGCGGAGCAACCAGGTATGCCTTGTCGTTTGCCATCATCATCATCAACCAAGGTATAAATATTATTATATCATCATTATGTGATCACATCAGCATTTTTCATCGTATTTGTGTGGCGTATTTGCAGAAATACGTGTTCCCGAAGATACTCTCGTGGCCGAAGCCGGTGATAACGTCGTAGTGGAGCCCGAGCAACCAGGTATGCCTTGTCGTTTGCCATCATCATCATCGACCAAGGTATAAATAGTATTATAATATCATCATTATGTGATCACATTAGCGTTTTTCATCGTACTTGTGTGGCGTATTTGCAGACATACGTGTTCCCGAAGATGCTCTCATGGCCGAAGCCGGTGATAGCGTCGTACTGGAGCCCGAACAACCAGGTTAGAGGCAATGATTTTCCGTGATCGCGGTAAACGGACGGAATTTGCGGAATGGACATAGTGAAACGGAATCTGGTATCTTTGTGACAATTAAATGTTTTCCACCAAAACTAGATATAATCGTATTAAATAATTGACCATCTCGGTGAAAATATTAATTTTATTTAAATTTCTCGCTTATTATCATTAAAATTGGCATTATTTGATGTCTATCGCAAAGTAGTAGAGTTCGCTTATGTCAAAATATTCCCAAATCACGACAAACGTATTACATCCGTTTACTCCAATGCGCAAGACTTTGTTTCGTGTCTTTCCGGTACACGGAGATGTCTTTCCGGTACACAGAGATGTCTTTCCGGTACACAGAGATGATATCTTTCCTGAACATAATTCCAAAATTTTACGCGAAATTAAAACCCAATAGAAGCCCTTTCTGGACGTTTAGAGTTGAATTACGATGACGCATAACCAAGAAACATGATAAAACATTCATATATAACGCTAGAGAACATCAACATTCAATATTTTGTCATTTTCACGCCTTTTTACAAATATTGAAGCGGCAAATCTAAAGTGTAAAATGGCGGACCATTGCTCAATCTGACATGTTCCCGGTACACAAACGTGTTCCGGGCGTAATCTGACAAGCTGGATAGACTGTTACGCAGACTTAATTCTAATTGACTTTTTAGCATTTCGAGCATGTGCCCTGCCACGCGCGATTAGCAGGCACTAGTTCCCGGTATATGTATTATAAAGCAAGTGTAGAAACAATTGCCATATTGCACCTGTTAAACCCTATGCGTTACATCACAAATATCTAACGTCATTCACACACTCAGCCCCCCCTCCATGCCTCATGCTAGAATCAGTTATTGAATCTTACTACCAGCTACTATATATTTCTTTAACATTGTAATAGGGATTATACATATAATAAATATGGCAGAGAGTGTGCCGGCCAAGAAAGTGAAAAGAATAGCAGCTGTTTGTGTGGTGAATGCTAAGTCTTGTGTGCAACAATTTCCTGAAGACTCATATGAGGATGGGAATGCACTGTTTTGCAAGTTTTGTCAACATTCACTTGACTTTGAAAGATTAGACACCATAAAGGATCATATACTCCAAAGTAAAAAACACTTGCATAACAAACTATTAGCAACTGGGCATGTAGCAAATGCTAGTTTGAGTGGTCAGCCGAAACAAGTCACATTGTTCAGTGCATTTAAGTCGAAGGATTTATGCAAAGAATTCATTCTGGACTTTGTTAAGATGTGTACTATGACTGATATTCCATTATTCGCCAGCTTTATGTACCATGTCTATTCGAAGGACATTTTTCTGCACTGAAAACGCTTCTGGTTGGCAAGAAGGTGTGCATTGTCATGGATGAAACGACAGACATTAGAGACAAAAGTGTACTGAACATTGTTGTTGGTGTTCAAGGGTCATATTTTCAGATAGATGTCAAATTTTTGGATGCATGTAATCATGTAACCCTTATCCAAGCTGTTACTGGAGCAGGCATCCAGCTTGCAGATGTACATGCTATCGTTTCAGACTTGGCTGCATATTGCAAGAAGGCATACAAAGAGGTTCTGTATCCTGTCTTCCCAAACTCATGTCATGTTCTCTGTCTAGCCCACATAGTAAACCTTGCAGGGGAAACTATCCAACATTGGGGTGATTTTGTGCACGTCTCTACACTTGTAACCATGGTGACATCTGCATTGTACAAGAAACCTGACAGGAAGGCCCGATACATAGAATACATTTCCGAATATTTGCCCAAAGAAAGTGTGAAATTACCGCCACTGCCATCACAAACACGCTGGAACTCGTAGTTCGAAGCAGTCAGGTACCATGCCACCCATGTTCACTTGTATGAGGGTTTCTTCAAAGGTGAAAAAAAACAGTCTCAGGCAATTGACAGACTCTTGGAACTGTGTACACATAAGACCATCTATCCACAAATGGTGTTACAATTTCACTTTATATCTGCAAGCTGTATGCGTTTGATCACTACACTGGCTTTCCTTGAAGGTACAAGCCAACCTCTCGCACTACAGGCGTATGACAGATTAGAGGACTTACGCCAGTTTCTGTCTGTGGGCATGCACCAGTAAAAGAACAAAAACACATTCATTTTTGTTCTTTTACTGGTGCATGCCATTTTCATAAATAAAATGTGCAAAAACTAGGAACATTATACCTGTTAAATTTTAACATAATGTACAAAACATGTATAGGTGTAATTTGTCATATCAAATTTTTTATTCGCAGGTTGCCCACAAGGTCAAATTCAAGGTCAATCAAAGGTCAAAAGGTCATCATATATAAACCTAGTCCTATTCTCATTCTGATCACATATTTAGAATCCTTGTGTTATTCCCTTTCAAATGACACAAATTACAACCAATTCGGTCCACTAGTTCAAAAGATATAGTTGTTTGAAGTTTTGCTGTTCGGACATTTTTTACGTTTTTTGTGATTTTTCACAACTTTTAAAGGGCCATAACTCTTGAATGGTTGGGCAGATCGCGATAAAAATTAATATTTTTGTTTCTTGTGACAGACATAATATATACACAAAATTTAGTCAATATTGGTGTCGGTGCCATTTCCGCCCTTGGGTGATATGAGATGGAATGACCCAGCAGCAGCAGACATCTATGTCATCGATTTCCAAAAAAGGAGTGTTTGAAGCTTTCTATTAATCCTTGTCGGCCCACATGGCAAAGGGAGATAATTCCTATTTGTTTGAAATAGCAAGTGAAATTGTGTGACTGAATTACCTCCCTTGAGCATATGTCGTGATCAGTAAACTGAGTAGAGTTAACTTCTGAAGTTGTTTATTAAGTTTACTTACCTGCTTGAATTTCTTTCATAGAAATGTTGTTCTTGTCTTTTAGTTCATACTTGTTGGTATTCTGAACTATTTTGATGTTATGCTTGCATTGTTGTCAAACAATTTTCAGTTGTCAAAGAAAAACAAAACAAACTGTTCTACATGTATTTTTACATGTGTATGTTTTATTAAAATAAAATAATGTTGTACATACAGCAATCATGTTATCATGGTCACAATTTGCAGTAGTGACAATTGACTGTGTTCTCCAGAGTCCAGAATTGTGATGTTTCATTGGTAATTTAATGGGCTTGAATCTTAAGGGTGATAAGTTCTGGATTTAAATTCTATCTAATATTGCTTGTTACCTCACTGAAATATCATTATTGAATTACCAATGCCTCATTATACTTTTGGCCTCTGGAGAAGCATACCTACAAGGGTTGGTGATAACCATGGGGAGATAGCAACACATTATGATGCATTTGAAGCTGAAAAATTAGGAAACGGGTGACGAAACGGAATTTAATATATCCTGAAACGGAAAACATGTTATTTTGAAACGGAAAATCATTGGCTCTAAACCAGGTATGCCTTGTCGTTTGCCATCATCATCATTATCATCAACCACGGTATAAATAGTATTATAATATCATCATTGTGTGATCACATTATCGTTTTTCATCGTATTTTGTATCAACATCACCATCATCTTCACCTATCTTTCTTCAGCCCGCCGTGAACTCCATGCCCGCGATCTAGGCGAGTTCGCGATGCCAGTGAACCTAGATGAATCGGACATCGTGATTCCCCAGCAGCAACCCAGAGTTGTAAACGGGAATGCTCCTGTCACATACACGATCGTAGCAGCTTCTAGTATCCGGGGAAAGGTATTATTATTATATGTATTATTATTATTTGTATTTTTATAGGATTTGCTCATCGATAGCCTGGGTTATAGATACACAGTCAAGATCGATAAGCGCCGGCCACAGGTCACCTGGCGCTGTTCCGTAAGGAGCACTGCACTAACGTGCATGAGAGGGATGAAGGATACGTTCGTGGCCTTCAGCACCAGATATGTAAGTACTGCAGGACCAGGTAATTTTTCATGTGTTGCTAATAATAATAATAATGCTTGAAACATATATAGCGTCATTTATTTCTAACTTATAGTTTCATATTTTTTCAGGCAAAGACAAGGTTGCAGCGGCTGTAAGGGATGCCAAGAAGATGGCTACCAAACGCCTCTTCGATTCTGCTGCTGAGATCGCAGAAAAGGTTAGTGTTAATTATTATTATTTACTATGCCTATTTGTTGATTATTATTGCAGGCGATTTCGGAAACTATTGAGGATGTGGCGATGTGCCCAACATTACCCAAGTTGCCTAACATTGCTAGGCAACTGAAACATCTGAGGCCACAAGAGCCTACAACAACCACATTTGAAATGGATGCGGACCATCTCCCGGCAGGATTTCTATGCCGGGATATCCGTGATGGAGACCGGCGATTCATACTTTTAGGCAATGATGTCATGATGTATAACTTAGCCAGAACCAAGACCTGGTACGCGTTTTATATCACAATCACATCACGTTTTGATGCATTACAATTTTCGCTGTACACTAATACTTTTTTTTATAACTAACTCTAACCATAACCACATTCTATATTTTTACTCAAATTAATATTTTAATTGCATTATTATTTGTATATTATTATAAATTGCATCTGTCTAATCGGTCTATTTTCCTTCAGGTTTATGGACGCTACGTTCAAGGTAGTAAGGGCGCCCTTTGTGCAGTTGTTTTCAATTCATGGTTTCCAAAAATCTGGCAACTGCATGAAGCAGGTGCCACTACTCTTTGTGCTCATGTCTGGCCGCAGAGCGAATGACTACAGCATCATGTTTCGTGCGATTCTGGATATGCTACCAGCTCAGATTGCTTTGGTGAAGTGTGTCGCCGATTTTGAAGCCGCAATGTGGCAGAGTGTGAGAGCTGTCCTGCCACATATAACCATCCAAGGCTGCTTGTTCCACTTCACTCAAGCAGACTTCCGTAAAATACAAGAGCTTGGGTTGCAACTAGGATACGTTGAAGATCCAGGAACCCGGCAGGTGTGCTATTATTATTATTATTTGTTTGTTTACTACTCGATTATTATTATATTTCCAGATATGTCGCAAGCTCATGGCCTTGCCACTTCTTCCACACATACATATAGCAGAGATGTTCAATGACGTGATGGAAGAGATCCCAGCGGACAACCTCGCGTTGACGAACTTGTTGTTGTACATGAGAACGACGTGGGTAGAGGGGAGGATTTTCACCCCGGTCGATTGGTCGGTGTTTGGGCAGATGGTGCGCACCAACAACGATGTTGAAAGATGGCACTATCGCCTGAACCACCGAGCAAAGAAAGGTAATTATAAAGCTTGGAAAGCAATGATTTTGTTCAATTCTATACTACTACTACTCCATCTGTATACGCACACACGTTAATGGAATCCTGCTTAAGTATACTATCTAATGTTGCTATATAATGTCATATTCTAGCTTGTAGTAATCAGAGGTTAAATAATTAATAATTTCTTTTTAAAAGGTCAGCTTCCATTCTACTTGCTTGTGAATCTTCTTCATAAGGAAGCAAAGTTGGTGACAATGACGGCAGAGCTGGTGAATAGGGAAGATCTGACACGACGCCAGCGGTCCGGGGCTGCTAAAGTTAACGAGAAGCTGGAGAAGTTTTGGACAGAATACCATGAAAGTAGAAGGACCGCTACATCCTTGTTGCTTGCCGGGTGCCACCTCATATTTCCCGCCATTGAGGTACAGCGAGATGATGAGGTGGATGTGTAAAAAAATCGGTACAGCATGTTGTATTTGTTGTATAACAATTACGCCACATGTAGGCAGACGTCACAATCAAAATTGAAAATTTTTGAAGTAGTTATTTTACCATCCTTCTTTTGAATATTTGGAAATTAAGTTTACTGGCCGCTGCTGTTGCCAAGGGGAGCAACCGCACCCAGTCAAGTTAGTTTCAGAATATTCAACAGCTGCGTAATTAGCTAATTGTTGAGCTGGATGCGTAAGAATTCAGTCGCGCATGTTACTAATATTTGCACACTGCAATATTTGTCACAAATTACTAATTGTATTAAGTTGTTCTTACCTTACTTTTTAAATTTAATTACTGAGATTTGCAAGAGAAACGTATTTCTGAAAATTTACAACTGGACTGACTGGCTCGCTTATGGAGCCAGCTAGTCATTCTAGAGGTAAATTTCCAAATATAGTTTTCTCTTGGTCGGCAAAGTCAATTTATTTTCAAACGATTAACCACATATTTGTATAGTTACCTTGAAAGTTGAAAATGAAATTCTGGGTTCAAAGTATATAAATCGATCCCAATACGGGCTAAACGTGGGCATAGAACGAAAAATCCAGGGTTCAGTAGAGATGGCGGTATTGATATTTACATGACGGTATCGGTTCCATGAAAAAATACCACGGTATACCGTCATCTGAGCTTGAGGTATGCCACCAAATTAGAACAATTTTTTCCATTTCCTTTTCACTTCCATCTCCAATCAACGTAAATATAGGTAAAATAAATAAATCGGCTTCCTGATTTAGAGAAGAAAAACATGGCTATTGCTGAGGTTCGGTTAGCAAGGATAGGGACTTACTACACGCTCTAAACAAATACTATAGGTGGCCGGCATCGTATACATAGCGGCAGGCATCGAATGCAGCCGGAATCGATGGTGATCATCTTCAGTTGCTCTCAAATGCCAAATAGTAATGTTCGGGAGGGGTTCAATTAAACATATTCCTGAACGGATTGCATACCTGGACATGCATAAATAACCTTTGCTTTGCCTTCAACAATTTGACCTTTAAAATTGAATAATACAATAAGGCAGAGCTATAGATAATAGTATATGCCTCTTAGTCTTAACTGAGATTTTTGTAAAAGTAGTCTACTCTTTTGAGCTTCATAATATTGTTTCCATTTTGTAACTCAGATTTGACAATATTTTAATGTGTTCTCTATAAGAACTGGTCATGCTAAATGAACATATTTAGCGGGCATTCAAAGCCGTTACGCATGAATAAACTCAAACTCTAGTGGACTACAGCCTTATCAAAATGGCGATGCGGAAAATATTGGCCAACTACATATAATTACGTACCCCAGCTCAATGCAGTTCTGCCCAAACATGTGCCCTCGTCTATATTGTAGACAAATGTTAAGAAGTCGGTGACTCTTTGTTTTACAGTCTGTTTTTGTGGTCCTCCTGAATGTACAGTATCGACCTCTGTTCCTCCGTAAGACGACGCCATTTTAAGAATTTACTGAAAGCTGGAAGGAAAGTAAAACCCCGGATGAAACAGGCGCGACCGAGTGGCTAACATGGAAACGCGGATTTCAGACAAATAAGTCTCTGTGGACTTAAACGACCCTAAAACGCGGAACCGCGGAGCAGTCAAATACTTACAGGTTTAGTTACGGGTCCTCTTCTGACTGTAGGGTTATATACCTTATTCTATCAGCTCCGGGTCAGCAAGGTTCTAATTGGATGCGTATATCGCAGATCAAACACAGACACTACAAACAATGATAGGTTATTAACTTTGATCAATAAAATTGAAAACGAGATAGCAGCATATTGTGTGATTGTAGGGCATTTCAACCTACCAAATATTAACTGGGAAACTGGAAACTCAACCGATCAAGCCGGGCATTTGTTTGTCAACGCATTACAGGATAGCTTTCTGCACCAAATGGTGAGCTGCTCTACAAGACACCTGGAGAACCAGAAAGTAAATATCCTTGACTTAGTGATTACAAACAACATCAGTATAATTACTGGAATCTCTAATAGAAGACCATTTAGTAACCCATTTGGAAACTAACAATCTGCTAACTAAAGACCAGCATGGATTTATTCGGGGACGCTCATGTGTCACACAACTCATTTCCATTCTAGATATTTGGACAGATGTCTTAGATCATAACGGGCAGATTGATGCTCTCTATTTAGATTTTGCTAAGGTATTCGACACTGTACCACACGAGCGACTTCTACTCAAACTACGGCATGACCACAAATAACAACTGTAGCGCGGATCGGCCAGACAGGTACGGACCGTACCAGCTCAGCTGGGTACGAGACAACTGGCCTGGGTACGTTCCGAGCACGCCACCACACACCCCGCCCTCTTAGTAGGATAGTACGCATATATAAAGCCATATAAGAGAGGTTTTCTAAGGATCTTGTAGTGTGCATGTGTGCGCCCCAGAGCTTCCCTGACAACACACGTCAGCACTGGGAGAGAATGCATACTAAAGACGTACTGAGCTGGTGCATATAATTCCTTTAAATTGTATCATCCTCGTCATTCTTGGTACGCATCAGGACCGGAATAGAACAAGGAATCCAAAACTGTTAAAAAAATTTAATGTCCTTGCCCTTGTAGCTCCCACGCTGATTGGCTCCTGATCACGACCTAATTGGCTGGGAGTTCTATCTATGACGTCACGAGGAGTATAAAAGAACGAAGAACTGAGAATCGAGATCACACTTCGATGAGAGAGAAAGGTGGTAGGTTGTGTGCCCAGAGCAGCGCGAGATGTAGGTTACTGCTTAATGACTGCTGGTTTCATCGTAACTGCAGCAGTCCCTCTCGGCTTTGAGATCTTAAATCTCTGGCTCACAAACGCAGCATCCATATCCAAATTTGAACACTCTTGGGGGGACCATACCCGTGGGCAAATAAACCAAATGAAAAGAAGGAACCCTCACTTCCAACAACTTCAGAGGAGCCTTCCTGCAGATAGGCCTTGCGGCCCCGATGTAATGAATACGTAGTATGTAGAATGAGTGGTGATTCTTGGTGGACGTCTCGTCAGATTTGCCAGACCTTGCTGAAAAGTGGTGATCAAACTCCACGCTATGCATCGTGTGTAATATTTAACTTTTAGACCACAGTCTAGTGGGACTTTACCTGGTGCACCACATGAGCTATGCGGTGCAACATGTATTGTGCACATAGAAGATGCACATGCATCATTTAACTTTTAACTATAGAACCTTTTGACACTCTGCTTAAATTAGAACTTGTAAAATGATATGACTATCTAGAAGACATCTGCATCTACAATCATTCTTCTTCATCCTCTTTGAGAGTGAGCCGCATCAACAGTTCGCCTGTCGATATTTTCCCAGCAACTTCAGAATCGTGCCATCTCGCGTTCCTCATCTGTGATGCATCATCTACAGTGGACTATGAACTTTTTCTGTACCGATGACTAATAGGTACTCATCTAACTGTATTTTTGCATTATTGTATTGTTATGCTTCTTTGTAGGTACTGATGACTAATAGGTACTGACCGGTCGTCTGAGACCACATTTTATAGTGATTCGGATGGGTTCAGGCTTATGACTAAAAAATGATGTTGGTCTTTGGGCTGGCCAGATGACACTACTGAGTGTGACTGTTTCAGAGACAAGAGATTCGCCGGCTTGATTACCATAATACGCTCTCAACATAGCTGAATCCGGTTTACAAGTATAAGTCATTTTTTTTCCTTTTGTTTAACTTTTGTTTTTACAGTCAAAGTGTTTAGAGTTGTGTTAATAGAGCGCTTACGCGTAAATTCTGTGACTTTAGGTCAAAAATGTAAACAAAGTACCCTCGGTGATGCGCCGTCTTCAAATGGGATTTCTCTCCAGTCCTATCTCTTATAGCCACGCCTAGCTATCATGTCGATGTAATTCTTAGGTAATGTTCTATAATGAATGTCAGGAAATGTCCATTGACAAATATCTTCACCGTCATGACTGCTAGATAATGGCATAACTCTTAACAGAGGTGCTGTAGTGTCTCTGACTACATTATGGCTTACGATATCATAATATACGTACGCTGTAGTTAATGTAATTTTATTACTTTTATGCGTTGATAGAACTCCACCAGCGGGGGTAGGGCCACTAATGATATGATCAGTATACCCTAAGAATTTACCTAAGTAAGCATCAAATTCAATGGCGAACATTCACATTTTTATAACGTTTGTGGCTATTAATATGCTTATTTATAAACTCTATTAGAATTTTAATGGTATAGAAGGCTTTAGGTATTTCTATTCGTTGGATGTAGAGAGGAAATTCTGCAGCTTTACGTCGAACCTCTGAATTCACTGGCTCTATAAGTAAATTATTAGTCTGATTAAATTTATCAAAGATTTCATCTATAGCTGCTGCTGCACTGTTTGGTTTCTTCTGCTTCTCCTTAGGCTGAACTTTAGGGTTCAAGGGTTCATAAGAATGTAGTAGGATCGTCGAAGGCTTTGCTGATGTTAACCAACTTCTTGGATACAATATGAATGACAAGCCGACTTCCCATTCCCCAGAGAATCTTAAAGGCGTTTGAAGATGCATTCTGAATTCTGAAATCTTATTATCAGGATAGTAATCCATGCTACTGTTACTCGGTAGCGTAATATAAAACTGCTCCATGTGTCTAGCTATTCTTTCTAAACCGGCGACGGAGTCAATCGATCAACTTTGGGCATTTTTATGCTCAGCGCAGGTAATATATATCCCAAACACCTGGATGCTAATGCTATCCAAACCCCTTTATCTCCATTTTGAATGCTTAGATTTATTAAACACGTTACTATTATAATATAAATAATTATAACCTGAGCGAGATATCTTATCTCGTCTCTGGGTACTTTTCCACCACAAAACGACCAAAGATGATCATTGTTACAGATTTCTGGACTGTTTAGAAACATTTTTACAACGTTGCATCATTAGGGTGGTGGGTGTGACGGGTGGGCTGGGCAGTGGGCCGAGTAGAGTTGTACCCGTAATATTGTAATGATTCTAAATACGTTTAAGTTCTGAATAACTTATCTACGAATTAAATGAATTAGGGTAACCGGCCCATTTGACATAGACTTCTCACTTATTATCTTTCGTACGCCTTTTAATAATTCTTTCTACTGGATACAGCTGACTGTTAGATTCGTTTAAAGGAATTTTCTGCAACTACTCAGAATAAAATGTACTGATAATGGGAATTTGATTATAATCATTGAGCTTATATACACCCGATCTGTGAGGTAGTTTGGAACTTATTTTGAATATCCCCTCGCTCCATGTCGGTCTATAACCCTTGGTAAATGGATCTTTTAACTCTGACACTCTTACATCATCGCCTAGTCTCAAATCGCTCGGCTTTACTGATGCTCTCGGCTTCACTTTCGAGTACATAGTACGCCAAGCTAACACCTCTGTACTGCAGTCAACATCTACAGGTTTAATTTTTGTACTACCATGTATAGATCTATTGTAAGATCTTACCAGATTAGGGAGTGTGTCGATATATCTATCGGTATTTTTGTAAGTCATATATTTCCATAATGTCCATTATGGTGCGTCGAACGCGTTCAATGATCGCAGCCTTTGGGAGAGAGTTCTGAGATGTGTAGAAATATATACCTTTAGACGCTAACACGTGTCTAACGGTAGCGTTCACGAATTCACCCCCTTTAGCACTCTGGATCGATTCAGGTCTTCTAGAGACAGTACTCAGAAAAAATTCCAAAGCTTGAGCTAAGGTTTTAGCAGATTTATTCATTTACGGAATTGTCCACACAATTTTTTGATAGACAATCCATTACGAATAGTAGATAAGGCATAGAGTTATTATGTCTGGCTAAACTAGTAACGTCACTCAGATCCATTTGCCATAGCTGATCAACGCTGGTTACTTTGAATCAATCTCTCTTAAATTTTAATCGCTTAGGTCTATGCAAAGTGTACATAGCTTGTTCTGCTAACCAGGCACGTATTAAGGGTTTAGATATTGTTCCATTAAAGGCCCTATACCGCTTTTCCAAACCACCAAAAGACACTGAGTGTTTGCTATCGTAATATACACGTTTCAATTTGTCAGTTATGCAATAGATCACTTATTTCTTACGGTTCTTGCAAGCTTTTTTTTCGCCATAGTTTAACCAAGTTTTGGACACCTTAGCATCTCGAGATCTCAGATTTCTAGCTACAGAGCATTGAGCTGTCGCTACCCATATATTAATGAGTGTAGATCGCAAACCTTTAGCCTCGGGTTCGTTTTCTCATTTTTTCTCTCTAGTCTCGCTGCGTTGAAGACTCTGTGGTTGTTCAACGTCTTTGGCTGTATTATGAATCTTAGCCCAAGTCTTATGACTGCCCACTACTTGTTTAGGCATATTGGCATCGGCTAAGAGTCTATTGAAGGCTGCCAGTAATTTAAGTTCTAAAAATCCTTAGAATTTGTTTAGGGATTCTGCATCACTGTTGAGGCTATTAAATTTACCAGATTGCTATTCGGATAGGCTACACCGTCTATGGTGACACGATTGGACTTGTCTAATGATAAGCCTGGGGCCCTATGATTCAAGATTTTGATTAATCGCTCAGCTTTATTCCTTAAGCTAGGGTGCAACGATTGAACTAACGCTTTAATTCTAGCATCATCCAAATTTAAACCATTCCATGATTCCATGAACGCTGAGAATCATCTGATGACTTAAAGGCTGAACCGAATTGCTTAGACTGATCTATCTGCAGTCTAAACTTTTGAAGCATCTGAGAATACAAATTTGACTTTTCTCTAGCTGTCAAGTTGCTGCGATTTAGAATTTGTTCCATCTCTTGATCTAAATTCACAGTCGATCTAAGGTTTTGATCGCTATTTAGAATATTAATCTTAGACGTCGTGTTTATACCATCTATCATATTATGCGGTACCAATGCCATTTTCTGAACGCTTTCCATAGCTATTATCCTTATTATTATCTGAATAATTTAGAAATAAGCGGTAATACTGCTGGCAGTAGAAGGTGTAAGAAACCCCGGCATTGAATAACTCATCGTCTTTCATATAATGGCGTCTTGCTTTTACTGAGCAATCTAATGTTATCACGGTATCTGTGTAAGCATTTATGTTGTATTCGATTTAATTTTATGTTTCCAATTAGTTTTAAACAGCATTCAGACACAGCATCGGCTAAACCCGTATTACAATGCTCTAGAATTACCTTACGTTGCTTGGCTTTGGCTTTAACTAAACTCTGTAAGACTGGTAATTGATCTGAGATATTGACTGCTCTATGTCCTCTTTTCAACTTAGACCAGGTCTAAGTGCGCCCTTAGACCATCTACACTTCTTCTTCTTCTTCTTCTTCTTATTATTATTATTATTATTATTATTATTAGCGCTATGCCATCTGTTAGCCATTTTGACTTTCTTAAACTTTCTTATTAGGCTTAGGCACATACACTGCACAAACTAGGTTCGGTAGAATATTGGTATGTAATCTCAGATGTTCAGGTGTTGTCTGACAGAGATCTATGAGTAAATAACCGTGAGCTCGAGCAGTGGCATCGCTATATGAATCCTGCAATGTCGAACTACGTCTAGGATACATTTGACGAGCCATTGTAGTTATGCTGGATGTGTCTCTAGGGTTCTTAAATAAGATTATGTAATGACAATTCAGCGAAATATTTCTGTGGTGCTTATTTTTTTAGAAAATATTCTGAATCAAATGAATTATCATTGAATTCTCATGATGACCTCGTCTCGTAAACAATGCAGTAACCATGTTATCTACGTCCTCCATCAGATCGTCAAGGATAATTAGATTAGCTACGTTGGAATCGATTTCTAAATCTTGAACTTCTGAATATAACTCTACATATGCGCCGAGTCTCTCATAAGCAGGTTGATATGCCCCGTAACATAATATAATTCATTCAGGTGTTTTATCGAATAGCTGAGCTCTGTATTTAATTATTTCGCCTAATAGTGTTGAATTTCCTTCTTGAGATGGGCCGCTAAGTAAGATATTAGCTGGATGTTTAAATTGTGTATACATTTTGTGATGTTGTTTTACAAAGCTTGAAGAGCGCTAGAGACTGTATCGGGGTATCCAATGTTTCAAACCTTTTATAATTATAATGTTATGGAAATCATGGAAGCATATGTTTGGTTGTATATGGTTGAGCTCGTCGAGCTTTGTGACGGCAATAAGGCTGAAATATCTAGCTCAATGTATAGAGTAATTCTGTTTACGCTAGCTTCACAGGTCAATTTAGGCAGAATTTTAGTCATCCTAAGAATGTGTCAATTGCTATTAGAAACTTATGAAATCGATCTATTCCCTATGGTGTGTGCTTTGACTCTTAGCTATTTCAAATTTGAAGCTTGACCGAAAACTCGTTAGCGTACTAATCCTGCAGCTGTGTGTCTCAAATATTAAGGAGCTTACCGTTTATTCAAACAACTCGTGAACACAGGAACTCATTAACGTTCAATAACTGAGCAGTGAATGCTGTGTCTGAGCCTAAAGATTATGGCAACGTAACAACATTAACTGGCTTAAAATATAAAAATCATCATTTTTTTTGTTAAACAATGGTCGGCATGTGTTTTAAAAATGGCTCCAAAGGAATAGAATATGGATTTTGACACTTAACATGTGCGAAATGACAGACTCAATTTTGAAGTTTGCCTAGTCCTAGGTTAGTGCTTACAACCAGTGCATCAATTTTTCTGTGACAGGCCCTATATAAGCTGAGCGTTTCGAAGCAAAAGATCATTTGAACGCTTGCGTTTAAAAAGTATAGACGTGTTTTTAAAAGCTTAGCCACTCTGCAGTTGCATTAGCCATTTTTTAGCTTAGTAAAAATGGAAAACACTAGAACTAGATCAGGAGCTGAAGTTGAAGTGATTGTGTCACCGCCTAGGCTTAACAGATTCATAGACTACCTGCATATATGATCCTGATAGAAAACTCACCTGTTGTGTTTGAGGTAATTATTAGTATTATTATCAGTAGCATTATTGACATTATTAGCGTTATTATCGGTATTATCATTATTAGCGTTATTATTTTGGTCTGGATTTTTTTACTTATTTAAGTGAGACTTATCGAGCCATATTGAGATACATTACATAAATAAGTAAAAACCCTACAAAATAATAATAATAAAACTAACGATAGATGTATATCAACGTTGCTACCCGATGAATATGCTAAGCTGTACATTAATATATATATATATATATATATATATATATATATATATATATATATATATATATATATATATATATATATATATATATATATATATATTACGTAGTTGCATGATCGTAATTACTACGAGATTAGTTAGACGTAGCGTTAGCGCCATGTTAGCGCCACTGCCTCCCAACTCTAACCATCGGGTAGCTAGCAATAACAGGGTGCTAGGTACCGTGAAAATTTCTCTAGCACTTTGTTTGAAAGGTTGTAGTTATTACTGCGACGATTGCAACATAGCTTCCGATCACCGTGATCAACACTCATGCGTAAAATGCTGTTGTTTATGTCACGCAGCTCCACCCTGCAAGCAGATCGCTAATCGCTATTGCGAAGCTAGTAGCAGATGTTTTAAAAGCGAGGATTGCTACAACAATCACGTCAACTCTGGAATGTGCGCTACGCGTAATTCTTGCGGGGACTGTGGCAAATTTCTAGACATTGCTTCCCGCTCTAAACATCATTGTTGGCAGGAGAAATGTCCTAGTTGCAAGACTGAAGTCGATTTAGGAGACCACGTTTGTTATATGCAGAGTTATAACAAAGAACACATGAGCTTAGCTGTGAAGCGTAAGGCACGTGACCCTAAAAACATGAATAAGAACTTATCGTCCATCCCTCAACGTTTCATCTTTTATGATTTTTAAATGAACCAAGTGACAACGCATCACAGGGTTATTGTAGCATGGATCGACCAGATGGGTACGAACCGTCCCAGCTACGCTGGGTACGAGATGACCACTCTGGGTGCGTTCCAAGCATGCCCCATGAGTAGGATAGTATGCGTGTATGAAGCCCTATGAGCGAGGTTTCGCTAAAATGACTAAGTCCGCAAGAACATGTAGCGTGCATGCATGCATGGCAGAGATTCCCTGACAACACGTGTCAGTATTGGGAGAGAGTGTATGCTTATAGTGTACCGAGTTGGACGAAAATGGCTGAGTTATCGTGAAATGGCTCACTTAAATTATTTTCAAAATATTGCTTTGACGTCGTAATCATGTGTATGTATTAAATGAATGGGGAATGCACTGATCACGTGATCGCCACGTCACCCTTTCTAGCTGCACGCTGATTGGCTACTGCTTGCCCACTGATTGGCTGGAGTGTCCTGCCTCTGATGTCACGAGTAGCATAAAGGGAGCCAAAAATCAAGAATCGAGAGCACTCAGCGAGGATCAACTGACACGACAACAAGGTTGCTGGACCAGTGCAGTCCTAGACATGGGCTAACCGCTAACTGACTGTGGTACCTACAACGCAGCAGTGCCCTTCGGAATTGCGATCTCCTGCACCAGTGAGCAACCTTGGATCCACAATCACGAATTTTGGAAGCTCTCGGACGGCCATCCGGGGGCAAAATTAACTAATAGAAGAACTCCCTTTCTGGAACACTCTCAGAGGAGCTTCTCTGCTGATGGGCCTTGCTGGCCCGATGTAAATTCTACTTGATGTAGGGCCGAGATGATTCTTGGTGGATAACACACCGGATCTTCCGGACCACGCTGAAAAGTGGTATCAAACTTCCATGCAGCATGTCATGTGTTATGATTAACTTTTAGACCACAGTCTGGTGGGACTCTTCCCGGTGCATCACAAGAGCTATGCGACATATCCCAGTTATGCACATGCATATTTAATTACCACTGTATCCCTCTATGTTATGGGCAACTTTCAAACTGCCGTCGCCGGATCGAAACTTTATAACATACTGTGTAAATTTATGTATTAGTTGTTCTGACTATTTAAAGGACATCTTTCAATAATCGTTCTTCTTCGCCATCTTGAGAGTGAGCTGCATCAACAGTCTGCTTGCGGAAACCTTCCCTGCAACTTCGGAATTGTGCCACCTTGTGCTACTCAACTGTAGTGTATTAATTCCTGTGATTTATGAACTCTTACTGTACCGATGACCAATAGGTACTCAAGTAGCTATACTATTGTACTATTCATTATTTCCGTAATAGACCTGTACTGATGACTAATAGGTACCTTCCCGGTCTTAAAGTCTGCCTTTTTATATTTTCTGTTTCATATTGTCTATATTATCTTTATTTCTGTGTGCTTACAGGTAACAAGCACCGTAATGTCCTATGACCTGATATATCATTAGCACTGTATTAGTTAGTTATGTATATGACAAGTAGCCATCTTAGTTATTCTGTTTTGTTTATATAAAAACTCTAGGATGTAGTACGCTAGGCAATACTATACATCAACATTATATCCACATGACTACTACCAAGCATCAATTTTACACTGAGGTCACTGATCATGCTCACCATGCTCGAGCCTGACATGTGACTGACTAAACCTGGCTATTCTAGCTCGATAGGATAGGTTTAAAGTAGTTATGGACAATCTCTCAATAAGAGACACATTGTGTATGCCTCTTGTCCGGCTGTAGTGGATATGAAACACCACACACCGGCTAGATTGTATAACTTGGCCAATTACCTTAGGGCCTCTTATTAATATCAAGTGATTGTCTCTTTCTATGCTCCTCCAGCCATATGGCTTAATAATTGTCTGGACTCCCAATCGACACGTTGGCAGGATCCGACTCTGCGAAACTATTGGGGTTTCCGAGCGGTGATAACTAAAGTGTTGATTTAGCATACACTTCCCCTGTATCTTCGGATACCAGTTAGTTTAGAAACCCCGCCAATGTAGGAAGCACTGCGAAAAGAAATTATATTATCTAACACCGGCCTGCAGTGCATCTCTGGGCATTCTGGAACATAACCCTAATGACAGGTGAAATGTTAATTCCGTAATGCACAGGTGACGGACGAGATGCAGATCTCCATCCAACTCGATATGGTGACTGGGTGAGGTCTTAGAACCACCCACACCCTCCCGGGAAGGTCACTAGCGATGGATATCTGTCTCTTACTCCCCACCATAAAAACTATTGTGCTTTCTAAATTGCTTATGTGAATTGTAAATTGTCCTAGTGATCTTATATGTGGTTATGGTTCAATGGTGACCAGATTATAATATGATTTGGAAGCTGTCCCTTCGCAACATGTGTGCACACTGAGGAAGATGCTATGTTGGGCGACCTTCGGGAAGCTGGGCATCTTCGCCAGTGAGACATATGTGTCAATTGATAGGTAGGAATCCCTGCCATTTGCGGCCAAAGCTTGAAAATGTATCTAACAACTAAAGGGTAGGTTAGACTTTAGCAGAAGGCCTGCATAAATAAACGGCAACTACCAATTCAGTATCTTTGGCCCTACATAAGACGGTGACCTGTTAATTCTTCAGAAATCATCCGACCCGTCTTCACGTAAACCAGTGTACATCACATTAATTATGGCTTCACTAGGATTGACCACGGCACATAGCTTTTTGTTTGAACAAAAGAGTGGCCCTTTTTGCCAGCTCTTTTCCTCCATTTCGGCATTGAAGTCATTTTCCTGTAACGGAGGCCCGCGCGAGGCACTTTCCTCTCGCAACAATAATATTTTGTGTGTGTTGGGCCTATAAATGGTTTATATTAAACTATTCAAGTAGCCTCGTTGCGATGCTCCCTTACGGGGATACCTCTGCGGATTTATGAATCTGTGTGGTACCTTCGGCAAGCCCACATAGAAAGAACACCACTTTGGTTCTATTTACTATATTATTTTGGTCATCTACTAGCAAACGAGTACCATTGTTTGTATAGTCATTTACTTTTAATTATATCATCATGTCCAGACTTTTATATTAGTTAATGGACCGACATACCGGTGACCCGAACAGTTGGGATGAGACCGTGAGGTTCAATCTCGGCGGCAATGGTTGCACTGCACCACTGGAACATTATCGTTCCACCGGCTCTAGAAGCCGGTCTTTGTACCCTCCGGAGAGTCGCGATACGGGAACTGTAGCTAACCAGCCCTCCCGTGCATCCTGTACATGTGGTGCAATGGAGTGGAGCAATGCAATGGACCAGCGCATACCCACATGAGCTACATTATTTATGTTGTGGCTCAGATAGCTTGCGCCGTATGCATTAGCAAACCTCATGACGAGTATTGCTCAGATTGTGATGAACGTCAAAGAGAGGTTATCTTCGAACGTTCTAATGCTCTAACCGATTTCATGCAATGGTTATTAGCTACGAAATCTGAGTGCGAGGATAAGCATAAGGCTAATGTTCTACGTTTTCGGGACTACATCGCTATAGCTCATAATAGCCAAGATTTTGACTTGCATCTAGTGATGGACTGGCTCTTTAGAAACACAGAACTTAAACCGTCCAGTGTAATAATGAATGGTAATAAAGTGGTGTATTTGAATGTCGGGGACATTCATTTTAAGGACAGTCTAGCTTTTCTTCCGTTTCAACTGCGTCACCTACCAGCGATATTCAATCTGCCTAGCGAGAAAGGATTTTTCCATATCTCCTAGACAGTAATGTATTCTTTGATTATGTAGGAGCGTACCCAGCGATTGACGCTTACGCTGCTGACAGTATGTCTGTGTCAGCGTGTAAGGAATTCGACTTGTGATATGACTCAGTTAAAGACAGTGTTTTCAATTTTAGGGATGCCATGAAACTTTACTGCAGGTTTGACGTAGATATTCTACGCATGGCTTGTGGTAAGTTTCATGAGATGTTCATCCGTGAAAAGGGGATACCACCTTTTGTGTCATCTATGACATTAACGTCATTATGTAATAAGGTGTTTAGGGCTAACGAGAGGCATTACTCTGTAGAAGCGGATATGTGGCTAGATTACCTGGTTCATTCAAAGAATGTGTTTATTAAACATACTCTAACGGGTGGCGAACCTGAAGTGTTTAACCAATCGCTGGACAGTTACTGCCCAGACATGCGCAAGTACTTCGAGTACTACGCCTGTTTACATGCACGCCTGCCCGAAATGTCTGCTTAAAAAGCGTATGACTACCAAGTCATTTTTTAGCCTGATCTAACTTTAGAAGAAGTGTATCAGAAGATGCTTTCTAAATCCAGCGAGCTTAGACGTAAGGGTTTGAAGGTAGTCGAAATGTGGGGTTGTGATTTTAGGGCCCAGAGGGTTAATGACCCTAGCATTAATGCTTTTCTGAACGCTAGAACATATCATGACCCGCTTATCATGCACGATGCTCTGTACGGTGGCCGTACCAATGCCATATGTTTACATCACCAGGCTGCAGCGGACAAGTATATAGCGTACGTGGATATCACTTCACTATATCCTTACATTTGTAAGACCTGTGAGTACCCTCTAGGTGAACCAGAAGTAATTGTTAGAGATTTTAAACTGGTAGAGGAGCTAGGGTCTTACTTCAGTCTGATAAAGTGCATCTGTTTGCCTCCTAAAGATTTATTCTTTCCTGTCTTCCCATACAGATGTAACGAATGGTTGTTCTTTCCATTGTATAATAAATGCGCTCACGATTTGCAGAGTACTGAATGTACTCATAGCGATCGTGGGCATGCTCTACATGGTGTATGGATGTCTGTGAAGTTGATCGAGGCGATACGTAATGGGTACCGTATCTTAGAGTTTATCGAGATATGGCCCTATGAAGAACGTACTGATATGCTTTTCAAGGGATACATCAATACCTTTTTGAAAATTAAACAAGAAGCATCGGGGTATCCCGAGGATGTAGTCACAGATGCGCAGAAAGACGCGTATGTTCTGCAATATTTTGAGCATGAAGTGGTTAAATTAGATAAATCTTTGATCATTCAAAATAAGGGCCTTAGAACCCTGGTAAAACAGATGCTGAATTCTTTATGCAATTATTTCGCCCTCAACACTTACCCTAAGCACGAATACGCCAATTCATATAGCGCCATGTTGAAGTCGCTGACGGATAGAATGATTTCTGTCAAAGATATCTGTGTATGCAATGACAGCACTCTCTTAATGTGCTTCCATGAGTTGAACTGAATCATGCCAGCGGATAATCGCACAAATCCCATGATCGCCATGTTTGTCATGAGTCATCCCAGGGTTCATTTGCTATGAAGCCTTGTAGCTGTAGGCTCGAGTTGCATTTATCACGATACAGATTCTATCGTGTACGTTAAAAATGTGAACCTCGCCTAATCCCTGTTTACCATGACAGACTCGGTTATTTCATGGACGAAGTTACTTCCCACAGTGGAATAACAGAGTTTGTCAGCACTGGCCCGAAGAGTTACGCATACAGACAGCTAGATGGACAGACCGGACATATCAAGAATGTCTGCAAACTTAAGGGCTTAATGTTGAATTACAGGAATAAGGGGTTGGGATTCGATACTCTGTTAGCTACGGTCAATGATCACAATCTCGAAACGTTCGCTCAGTATCCTAATACTATCATTAGGCATAAAGATCATAGACTTTTGAGTAAGGATACTGAGAAACGTTTTGGATTTACTTACAAAAAAATGTATAGTTTTTAATGACTATCATACTAAACCGTATGGCTTTCAGGGTATCCCTAGGATCTAATTTTATGATAGCCTTGGTGGGAGTGGAGGTGCGCTTTCATATCGGGGTGGGCCCAGGTTGTCGAGCATAATCTGGGGGTGTATGGGGTTTGAGCGGGAGCAAATTTGAAAAAAAGGTTTGGGGTCTGGTGGGGAAACTGTTGAGCTGTCATGTTTGTACTATATATAATGTTCTAACCCACAACATAGAAGATTACTAGCATACCCTTCATCGAGGTGGAGTAAGTAATCTTCTGCTTTATTATTATCAGTTAGATATGTGCAGAGGGTGATACGTAGTTATAGAATGGGGATGGGGTTTGGGTGATGGTTGACACGGTATGTTTGTGCTATGTATAATGTTCTAACTCATAATGTAGAAGATTACTACAATACCCTTCATCGAGGGAGAGTAAGTAATCTTCTACTTTATTATTATCGGTAAATTGTTCTGTATTCATACATTGAGCTGGGTTTTTTATAAACCATTGTTTAACCTATTTAATACATACCCTACACAATCCTCCCAATGCTTTGAAAGTTAATGTCTCCAACCCCTACCTGTGTACAAATCCCTACCCTACCTTTACACCCAACCTGTTAGGGGTTCAGTATTGCTTAGATCGGCTTCAAATTTATTTAAATAATAGCTCTAAAATCAGTTTCACTTAATACCTCAGTCGAATCATTCTCTATGTCTATCGCTTAACTTTTACAGGTACCTGGATCCCGCTCGAAACATTCACAAAATTTTAATTAAATTATTATCGCATGTATTCGTTTTACATATATTTAGTTTTAAATTTTTTTACTTACTCGTATGTAAATTATTATCATCTGTATATTTATCGATTGTGTATTTGATCATTTGTATAGATTTACTGAAGCTTTATTTTATTAAAAAATTGTGAAATATGAAATGAATCATATTGTTTTAATTGAAGAAACTCTGAAGGAAACCCGAGACAATAACCCGTCCAAACCCTGAGTCAACTTAGACTGGAATTTTTCCCAAAATATTGCGTACCACTCGAGACCAATTAAAATGTAACAGGCTGCTGTTATTTCCTTAACACGATTGACAATTGATTTTCTGAACTTTGTCCGACTCTGACGATCATTACACGCAGTCGGAGTTGTTTGAAAGCTTGACTAGTTAATTTTAATCTGTCAGGGTAATAACTAACCGATTGGCTTATGCTATACATCGACCCTTGTACATTGTCATGGCTAAAAGCACTAAGGTTCAGAAGTTTAATAATGATCAAGCCATTAGACTAATGGAGACGTCTTCCGCAATTGACCATACTCTATAGCTCGACCATTTAGAATCTCCCATGATTGCACGAGTTCCCAGAGTCAGAAAAATATGTGTCCAGACATGTAGCCTGTCAAGCCGTCTTCTGCCTATTGATTAACGCTCATCATGTGTCATTAAGCACACCTCATTGGATACCTGGAGACCCATGATTTAACGAGGGGTGGGGCTTCATCATCGAACTAGTTCCTGGGAAAAGACATGTCCAGACACGTAAACTTGTCGTCCCTCATTATGTAATACATTAACCCTTGAGCATTTGGCATGGCTCCAAGAGGTCAGCCTTAATTACACCCATTAACCATTGCCTCATTGACTGCCTGGAGGCACGTGACTTAACGAGGGCGGGGCTTCGCGATCGAACGAGTCCAGACATGTAACCTGTCAATCATCTTTAATTACCCAGTCATTAACCCTTGTCAATCATTACGCTAATCACCTTTAAGCTCGCCTCATTGGATGACAGGAGGCATGTGACTTAACGCGGGGGTGGGGCTTATGGTCATCCTCTACATCTAAATTCCAATCACAATGGTGGAGAGCTGGTCGCCTGTCTTCACACCTTCACACAAATGCGGCAAAGATCAAAGGAAAAAAGGTGATAATGATGCAAATTAGTTGGTTGCTCTTACCCAGCAACTACTTTTTCACAGGCGACCAGCTTACCGCATCTCTACTAGGAGGGCGGTGGTTCTCTTTGCTATTGGAATTTGGGTGATGGTTTGTGCTGATCGGTACTAATTCTATCAAGTCTAACAAAGCAGAAGTAGTTAGTAGACAGCCACAAGTGTAGACTTGCCCTAGTCTGGACAGTAACCTTGCTCGGTGTTGCGGAGCATACGAGATGTGGTGTCTTTTGGAGAACATCAGTAGACTCGCAAAAATGCTTGTCACTAGCTTTCCTCCCTGGATGACCAAGCGCACATGGATCCATTCTTATGCCCGCACTCATACGGTCACTCATGTACATGCAATCACAAGGACGAAGAAGATTAATTAACACAGAGCCTTGATATTCGTCTGGGTGGTCCAATGTTGGAAGAGTTATGGTGGTGGGTCGCAGCTTTTGCGTCCTGTTACTAGTTTCCGCTCGTCTTCCGACGTCGTTGCTGCTGCTGCTCACTCCTGGTAAAGCCGCCTGTAGGCTCTATGTGCGTATATGTTGATTGCTAACATAGAATTTGATGTTGTCGTCTGGTTCGTTGTTTTCCATGCATCATTCGTCTGTTGTACTTTTCTTCTTGTGCATATCAATCGATTGTTCGTCTGATTCTCTCTGTAAAACTGCTGGGCAGGTTTTATGAAAGTTTGTAGTAGACGGATTTCCGTATTGCCGTATCAATTTGTCACAATCTCACAACACTTCTGCTGCTGGATTATCATTTTGTACACGGTGCCGTGTTCGCTGTCAGGTATTGCTTGGTATAAGACTCCAGTTTATTAATGTTTATTCGTTCTGGCACTGTTCATTCAATTCTCTTTTTCTTCATATGCAACACAGTTGACTCTTTATTTGTAGAACAACGTAATCGTCTTTCTTCAACCATTTATTTCATTGACTGCATTTGTTATTACTTTATTTCTAACAACAGCATCTTCCCTTTCACTGCCCACTTTGGATCGACTGGTCAGCCGATCCCACCGAACTTTCTGTCCACGAAGCAGAAGTAAGTGGTTTGATTGGCATAAATCTGCTAAGCATGCTACGAGGTGACCTCAAGAAAGCAGGACTCGGTACACTCAAGTCAAGAATGGACCTGAGGAAGCTAAAGATTTCGGCTGAGGACAAGACACCATGGGAAAAAGCGAAGAAGGACTGATTGCAGCTGTAATATGTTTCTACTACTACAGCCGCCGAATACAGTAATCATACATGTCCTTGATTCCAGGTCCCATTCAGGCCATATCAAGGCTCGTCTTTATTTCAGTCTAGTATTTGAGACTTCTGCAGCTTTTACACTGGTATCCATCTACACTCCTGGATTGAGAGGCAAGGAGCAAAGGAGATTGACCATGGTTCCAATGACGGTGCGATAATGCAGGTGCTAACCAATACACCAAGCTGCCTCCTCCTCGCTGTCCACGAAGAAGTTATTCGTTTGATTGGCATCTATCGAGTCTCTGATTCCAGGTCCCATTCAGGCCACATCTAGGATGGTTTTATTTCAGTCTGTTATTGGTAACTTCCCCAGTTTTTACACTGATACCCATTTATACAGCTTGGTGGAGAGAGGTAAGGAGCGAATGAGATTGGCCATGTTTCCAACGACTGCGAGATAGTGCACCGCTCAGGCACGAACTGGGTTCTCTAGTTAAATAATCTTGAGTGATATCCACTACACCAAGGCTCCGCCCCCTCCGCATGTCCACGAAGAATCTGAGCCCTTTTATACTGTGTCCAGTGACGAGAGGTGGTTAGCGTGTGCGGTCGTTAATCAGGTGGTGAGAATAAAGAGGTGGTGGTTCTCCGTGTGTAACTGGGCCCGATAATTGAGAAAATCTGGAAGGACCATCCCTCCTGTTGTGGGGTGGGTGGGGGCCTGGTAGAGGCGTGTGAACCCTCTGTTCTCGAATCATTTTTTGAATCCATATATATCGAAGAAGAACAGAAGTTCTTAAAGAGAGTGAATTGTTACTACAAGGCTAGACGGAGTACGCTAAGTTGGTTGATCAATGGAGGTGTAGAAACTTGTTAACTTATGCGAACAATCTTCAATTGGCAACCACATTGATGTGCTCTAGGATCTTAATGATAAATATATAAATAAATAAATAATCTCTCCAATGTCTAGCCAGGAGACAACTAATCTATCTGGCTAACATGTTTCGAAAAGTAAAGTTGCAATAATAAGATGACTTAGAAAAAGGTCAAAGGTATTCTGAGAATTCACCCTTCCAGAGTACTCACCCATCATATGACGTCATAATGAACTGCGTGATGTGTACAATGATATGATAATGAGTACGTCACGAATGCATATTTGAAGACGGTCTATGCGTTGTTGTACAAATTGTTTGCTTTTATTATTTAATAAATATTCTGTTGAATATTTTGAAACCAAATTAGGTACAAAATTTTCAACAGCTTCCCTGTATAGTTTTCAGGAAATTGATAGCTAGGGCATTTGGGGGATCGGTCAATCAACACGGCGAGGTGTGGGTGGAGCTTAGCTAGTGATGGGCGGGGCATAGCTAAAAATGGAAAGGTCCATTCAGATGTCAAAGTTGCAAATCGATTCCAACAGGAGCAAAATAGTGGACGGATCTTAGCTAGGAATAGGCGGGGTATAGCTACAAATGTAGCACTCTATTCCATTTGAGAGCAAACGGAAAAAAGTATGTAAATAATATTCCCATTGAGTTGTACCATCATACTTGATCATTTTTATATTCGTAGCCCTCGTCATACATTCTTTCGTGCTTCGAACATTCAACGTCTCTGGTCACTGTCACGACTCTCTCCCCTCCCTCCATCCTTCCCTCCCTCCCGCCCTCCATCGCTCCCTCCCCACGCCATCAAAAACAATGCCACACAAGAACTTCTGGTGTATGTTAAATACATTGTCGTGTAAATTCAGCCTAGGTGTATGCGTCCAAAGTCTCGCAACGTAAATATATACATAAACTGAAATAAATGGTATTTTCGTCATTTTCACAAAAGTATATTCATTAACTATGCTTGCTAGTGTATGAAATTTTTTTTTAGGTTTCTTGTTTATGTATTCAATGCCCTCCGAGAATATTTATGAAGCCGATATGGACCATGTGCCTTTGTTGTCTCATGCAAGGTCATGCAATGCGTCATGCGTCATGCGTTATTCTGTTAATATCGCGCATCAAATAGCCTTATATCGCGCTTATATTTGGGGGTAATATCGCGCATATTAATGTACAATTTAGCGATATCTCTTGCTATGTAAAATAAAGTAAAGTCAGTTACTAGTTACTAGTTCCGAGTTACTAAATAGCTATTAACCAGTGTGAAGTTAGTTACTAGTTCCTAGATCCTAAATAGTTACTAAATTTTCTAATCTTCAATATTTACTAAAAATTATATGAAAAAAATTGGCTGTGAAAACTTTAGTAACTGGTTGGTACTTGGGAGCCAGTTACTTAACTTTTGCTTCACATTTTCTCAAATGTGGATGTGAAAACGTTAGTAACTGGTATCTGGGCGCCAGTTACTTAACTTTTTCTTCAAAATTTTCTCAAAATTTGATGAAAAAACTTTAGTAACGAGTACCTGACAGGAAGTTACTTAACTTTTTCTTCAATATTTTCTCAAAATTTGGTGGAAAAATTTTTTGTAGCTGGTATCTAGGAGCCAGATACTTAACCTTTTCTTCAAAATTTTTACAAAATCGGATGTGACAACTTTAGTAACTGTTATCTGGGTTACAGTTACTTAACTTTTTCTTCGAACGTGTCTAAAATTCGATATGAAAACTTTAGTAACTGGTACCTGGGAACCAGTTACTTAACATTCTCTTCCAGATTTTTTCAAATTCGGATGTGAAAACTTTAGTAACTGGTATCTGGGAGCGAGTTACTTAACTTTTCTTCAAAATAGTCTCAAATTCGATATGAAGACTTTAGTAACTGGTACCTGGGAGGCCGTTACTTAACTTTTCCTTCAGTATTTTCCCAAAATTGGATGAAAAAACTTTAGTAACTGGTATCTGGGAGCCAGTTACTTCACGTTTTCTTCAAAAATTTCTAAAATTTGATATTAAAGGTTTTGTAACTGGTATCTGGAAGCCAGTTACTTAACATTTTCTTCACGATTTTTTAAAATTCAGATGGGAAAACTTTAGTAACTAGTTTCTTGGAGCCAGTTACTTAACTTTTTCTTCAAGATTTTTACAAATTCGGATATGAAAACTTTAGCAACTGGTATCTGGGAGCTAGTTACTTAACGTTTTCTTCAAAGTTTTCTCAAATTCGGATGTGAAAACTTTAGTAACTGGTACCTTTGACGCGCCGCGTCCATTTCTGCTATCAGCACACCTGTGTTCAAAGACAAGAGAATACCAAAGTTAAATTACTATAGCGACGAGACAGTGTGTTTTAGGTTATCATATGTCGTTTTAACCCAGCACTCGAATTTATTCAAGAAAATTTGGATTTTGTTATCGAAAATGTGCATTTGTAGACCAAGAGAAGATTATTTTTGAAGATTTACTACTAGAATGCCTGGCTCTGTTATTGAGGCAGTCATTTTAGTGGTAAACTTTTCAAAAATAGTCTTCTCTTAGTCCGCAAATGGGCATATCTAAACCCTTTGTATATCGGAAATGATAAGCCCTAGGTGGCATAGTTTGCGAATGTGACTCAAATATATTTGTAAAAGCAACAACAGTGACCTGACCCACAAATCAGTTAAAATTCACTATCAGATTCTAAGATAATCACTTCCATTGTGTTGCGGAGATTGTATACAGTTTATTCTGTGAATGTGGGTAAAACATCCATATAAACTTTTATAATTTAATAAAGATTCTGTTGAATATTTTGAAACTAATTTGACTGACTAATCAACTTAGTATCAAAATATTCAACATGTTAACCTGTATCTATAGAGTTAGGTTTCAAATGTAGATTCTGGCAATACAGCCGGGTGTAGGAACGTATTTGACCCGGGTTGGTGTGGTGGGCGGGGGTGTTAAACTATGGGTGTACAAAAAACTAGTGGGCGCTTTGGGGAAACACTACCGGAGAGGAAATACCGGGGGTGGGGGGGGGGCCGCCTCACCTCTGGCCCTACACCTATCTACATATTTCAAAGTTAAAAATCGATTATAACGCGCATAAAAAGTTGTCGGAGCTAGCTAGAAAGCGGTGGGGTAGGTGGGTGGTTGGTTTGGGAGGTGTGGGGGGGGGGGGGGTGTTGTTAGTTAGCTAGAAATGTACCCCTCAATTGCGTCCATTCAAATTAATTTTAGAATTGTCAACATTCACTTGCTTGGATGCTTTTTGAAATCGGGATCTAGTCTAAGAGTTCGTGGTCAGACTTGATATTAACATTAGAAGTAGAATATTTATATGGACCTCTGATAACATCCAAGTGTTTTATCGTCGTGCTTGATAGCCTAATAAAATTGTGCATGGCGTAATAATTTATACCATTTACTCTATCGTCATATATTTGCCAGTCATTAACCTATATATCGATAATTCATTCTAATAAATCGTTTTACTCACTAAAATTGATGTATATCTGTCTAACCTATTGTATCATGAACAAGAACAATCGATCTATGACGGCAATGGGACTACTGACTGACCGCAATCATTAATCAACATTATCCCCACAGAGAATGAATTCATTAATCTGACATTTCCTTGTCAATATTGGCCTATGAGGATTCATATTCAACCCTGTAGCCGGGCTCTGTCGAAATATATAGAAAAATGCTGTAAGCCTATTTAATCAGCCAATTGGAGCGGGTCTCACTTAGCATAGGGCTCCCGCTTACTTTTATGGATCATTTAATGGTGCACTGTGATTGGAGTAGTTTATCGGTATTAGAGGCAACGATATAGCTATATATTATCTTTGTTGAAAGTGTTGATTTCTGACAAGCTAGGAACCGATTCCTATAAAAAGGACTCGCAAAGTTGCAAAATATGGAATCGAAACATGCGCGAGAATTCATAGAATCTTCCAGTAAACAGTTGTACACACTTTTTGTTATCCGATCAGATGCACCTTGTCGACCGGTCGGTCGGTCGGGGATGCTACGATATATTCAGAAATGATAGAGTAATGGGCAGGGAGGGACTATTTTATTAGTGAAGCAAAATTTAGAATCATCACAAGTTTACGACCTAGAAAACGAATCAGAATCAGTATGGGCAAAATTGCCAATAAACGGAAAAGACCACTACACCAGCAGTTGTATAGGGAACCAGATGCACTATCATATCACATTATCCTACTAAGAAATTAACTCGTGATCAAGGCAAAACATAAAGTGAGCCACCTTTCAAATATCCACATTCTCAGCGTCTTTAACTACAGGAAAATTGATTGGAAAACAAAACTCAGCACAGAACTTGGTGCCTCTTTATCAGATACAGACGGTCAAGCCGTAACTGACATCTTTGATGAATTTAGCATGGAGCAGCTTTCTCAACCCGTGAAGCATTACCCAGTCAATTAAGTAAACTTCACTCACCAGACAAATACAGTGACCAGCTGTTATGGTCACCCTTGTCTGCAACATCTATGACAAAAAGAAACCACATAGACAGTCCCCCCCCACCCCACCCCACCCCCCAACCTCTAATATTATACAGGAGACTAGGGCACCATACGCAAAAATACATAAGAGTTTGCAAGAATGAACTACTTCAATGGTCATGAGAATGTGCTCGATATCGAAACCAACTGGCAACCAATTAAAAATTGAAAACACAGTTTTAAAAGACTGGCTAGCCTACGCCTAAAAGATAGTTGGAAAGCTCTACGAAAGCAAATTAAGAAAGAAGATCTGGATTCCCACAGCAACTATGTCAACAATTTGCTCGGTGACATTAAGGCTGACTCGAAACCCTTTTGGAAATATATTAACAACCAAATATCTGACAAACAAGGAATCCCGCCGCTCAAAACAAATGGAATTCTCGCAGGTACTGACCTCAGCAAAGCCAAAGCACTTAACAGCCAATTTACTAGCGTGTTCACTGAAACAACCTTTAGTGAAATGCCATACTCAATTCCTAAAACAAGCAAAATGGAAAACATCACCATCAGCCCAAATGGAATCAAGAAATTATTAAATGGTTTGAAAACATCAAAGGCCATGGGCGAGACGAAATACGTCCACGAATACTCAAAGAACTGTCAACAGAACTGTCAGACATACTATTACATTTTTTCCAACAGTCCTTAGATAAAGGAGTTATCCAAACTGCATGGAATTCGGTAAACATTTGTCCATTGCATAAAAAAACGAGCGGTCCTTATCATGTATCTATAGCCCAGTTTCCCTCACATGCATTTGATGTAAGATGTTGGAACACATCATCTGTTCATCATCTGTTCTAATTTAATGAGCCATTTTGAACAAAATAACATCCTAACTCACAGACAACATAGACAAGCTTCAGATTGAGCTAGGTGCCACACGAATAGGCCATTAATTGGACATTGCTTTTTCACATCCTTATCATTTATACAAATACAAATTTTCATGTAAACATGCATCTTCAGCTGACTGGCAAATAGAGGATATTTTCAAAGTGACCAATGGCCATATTTGTATTCGTGGCATGAACCACTCAATTGCCGAGTAACCCATAGCATTCTGTATATCAACGCTAATTAAAATGCATTGCTGAAAATGTGGTCCATTCCTAGATTCGACTGCATTTCTTAATGTGCAAGGGTCCAAAATGTGCTAATGTGTGTAAATCATCCTGTATTATGATTTCATGTCAAAATATATAATGTTTCATATCAAAATGAAGCTTATTCAAAAGCATTGAAATATAATTTATTCTTTGTTTACCAGCTTGCAATAATGTGCCATTGTGTGTTAAATCTGAATAAAATACTATGAATGAAACTTAAAAACAGATTTACCATTAATGATCTTATCTTGAGGACTGTAGACTTTCGTTTTAACTGTGAGATGATAATTGTAAAAACTTTATAGCATGGTTCCATATGGATACCATGGGCTTCAGGGTCAATGTGATCAGGAATAAGGGTAGTTTATTCCTTGTGTTCATTTGGGCTATCCTGAATGATTCGAATGTGCTTGGCTTCAAGTAACCACGAGTAAGCATTTGGTGAAAGTACTGTTAGTTCGCTGTAGTCATATTTTGGTGACACATAATGGGCTACACATCGCAATGTCATCGTGGCGTCTAGAAAAAACAAACGAAATGGGTTACTAAATATGTTAACCATATCAGTGAAGAAAATAATGCATTACACTGTTCACGTCGAGCTAGGGCCCACCAGAAAATGTCATTAATGGGAAATCTGGGTTTTTTAATGTTGCATTTATAGTATTTTTCTTCAGATTTAAAATAGGATAACACATTATTTCAAACCATAAACAAAGAATAAATGTTATTTCTGACAATGCTTTAGGATAAGCTTCATTTTGATATGCAACATTATATATTTTGACATGTAATGATAATAACAGGCAGCGTTTGACGATTTACACACATTAGCGTATTGTCAGACCCCTGACCATTAACAAATATGGTCGAATCAAGGAGTAGACTACATTTTCAGCAATGCATTTTAGTGGGCTTTAATTTGATATGCAGCATGCCATGGTATAGTTAGCAATTGACTAGCTCATGCTCGAATACAAATATGACCATTGGTCAGTTTGAAAATGCCCTCTATTTTGCAAAGTCTGCCGAAAATGCATGTTTGCCTCAAAATTTGTATCTATATAATTGATAAGGATGTGAAAAAAGCGTTATTTCCAGTACAGGAACTTTTCAGTACTGCTGACATTTCTGCACGCTGCGTGATGGGGAACAAAGCTTTCCAGTCCTTCTTGAAGCTATAGATTCTTGATAAAACGACGTTTATATAATTCAACCTGCATATCGTTGATGCTGTATAAATGTAACAGCTGGGAAGCTTCAAAGGCAGCTCTAGACAAACTCGATGCCTGCCACCGCAAACACCTATGTGCAGCTCGCCGGGCGGTATCGGGCCATTCTGATGTCTCATGTCAACCCGCCGCGCCGTAAGTGCATGACGAGTGATGACGCTGGTTAGCATCCGGTCTCGGGGTGACGGACCCTGAACGAGACTGCCCTGCGGGAAACAAAAAATGGCTCCTCAGGCCGGTGGAACTCAATCGTTCCGGTGGGGCTGTGCGACCATTGTCGCGAACATTAAACACAACGGTCTCATCCCAAGAGTTTGTGTCACCAGTACACCTGTCCATAGCAATTTCGTGATCTATGGACTTACAAGATTTGATTTGGTGACCTAAAAATATAAGTCTATAAAATGTGTTTACCTAAAATATGCTAGATAAAACTACAATAAGAGCAAACAAAATTACAAGACATAGAGGCAGGTAGATGAACTTTTAAACATGGGGCCCCCGGCGGTACCACACAGACTCGTAGGTCCGCAAAGGTATCACCGCAAGGGAGGCTCCCGTACACGAGACATAACCATTTAGCTTAATATAAGTTATTATACCTCTAAGCTGAAAGGAAAAAGAATACCTCAGACGAAAAGTGATGTGTCTCACGCGGGCACTACTCCTAGTGCAAGTTAGGGTGAGGAGTATTATCCTGGCATGTGCCGTCATTGCTGAATCCTTGTGAGAGGCAAGTGCGTCGCGCGGGCCTCTGTCTCAGGAAGGTGCTGCCACGGCACAAAGCGGAAGAAGAGTAGCAGGTAAAAATGGGCCCACTCTAATATTCCAAACAAAAATGCTGTAGTAAGAAAAGACGATACCTAGTGAGATTATGACTATAGGGGTGCGTACTGTTTTATGTGAAGACGGGACGGAAGATTCCTGATGGATTCCTTCGTCACCGTCTTATGTGATTCCTAATATGCTGAGTTAGTAGTTGCCGCTTTATTTCTGCAGGCCTTCTGCCCTGCTTAATCCACTGTTTAGTTGTTTTCAGAACAAGAATTATTTTAGGCCGCAACTGGCCGATAACTACCTAGCTATTAGACATGGCTGTCATGGAGAACAGATGCGTCGAAGACATCAATACTGCATACAGCGCTCATACATGTTACTTAGCAGGATCTCCGAACTGGGTGAGAATCCGGACATTCCGCCTTGCAGCCACATGAAACATTACAGGACATGGTGTACATTTCACGGAAGCATTGTTAGGCCATATCTCCTATCGTTATGGTGGGGGATAAGTGAGACGGATGCACATCGTAACTGTCCTTCCCGTAAGGGCGTGGCAGATCTAAATATCATGCCCAGACATTTAAACAGAATTCGGTGAGCATACGTAGCCCGCCCATCACCGGGTCCTATGGAACTAACCGTTTAACCTGACATTAGGTTTATACACAAGTTGCCAGTTTTGCACTGCGGTGCGGGAGGATTATCAGTAAATATAATAATAATTAATACATATGTTTTCGCAGTGCTTTCCTACATTGGCTTAAAGTACTATCTACTAAGTATCCGAAGATACACGGGAATGTGTATGTGATACCGCACCATAGCCATTATCGCTCGGAAACCCCAATAGTTTCCCAGAGTCGGATCAGCCCATGGTGCGGATAGGGACGTCCAAACAATTTAAGAAGCCACAAGGTTAAGAGGAATATGAAGAGAGACAAAATCTTGGAGTTATGAGTCTTACCGGAGTGCGGGGCTAAATTATCGCATTGCCGGAAGAGACGAATATATTACAGTATGTAATGAAGAAAGTGTCTCTAATCATTTTGAACCTATCCTATCGAGATGAATAGAAAAGGTTTTAGTCGGTAGCATGCCAGGATAAACAGAGTTATAGCACGGATAGCGACCTCAGTGAAAAATTGTTGGTGGCGGGAAAAAATGCTGCATATATAAATGTTGCTGTATAGTGTTTCCTACGTGCATTGCATTCCTATATTTTCTATAACTTAAGCAAAACAGTTTAACGGATATACATACATAATCTAACCAGAACAAACAAGACAGTGGCAATGATTAAGATATATATAGTAATACAGGTTGACGAACCTACTATAGTGCGGTTAGCAACACATTGAGGAAAATGAAAATAACTATTTAACAAATACAGAAATTATAACTATCGATCCTAAGACCATTACGGTTCCTTTTAGTCATCGGAACCGTTAGTACGGATACGAGATAATTAACAAAACCTATATAGAGAAATAATCAAATGGTGAAGTATAGTTACTTGAATACTTGGTAGTCATTCCCAAGTTAGGCTACCGCGTCACTGAAATTGACACGTAGATCTGTAGTCGACGTGAGATGAGGTGCTCTCCAGAAGCTGGAAAGTTCCTGCAGGCTGGTTCCCACAGGCTGGTTCCTGCAGGCTGGTTCCCGCAAGCTGTTGTCCGCAAACAAGATTCCCGCAAGAACGTCCATGGCGGGGGGGGGGGGGGGGGGGGGGAGGGGGTCATCGCACACCACTGTAAGCCTATTCAGAATGTCTAACAAGCAGTCAGTAAAAGATACGATAGTACTACGTGGTTAAGAAAGTTCCTGTACACCGATGGCACGGATGGAAAGTGTAAACAACCCGATCACTAGCGGGGGTTGTCAGATGCGGATGAAGATACAAAACAAAGCATCATGGTGCTGGGTACGTCAACCAGCTCTGAAGAGGCACCAGGTAGAGTTCACTTGCTATGGTCGAAAGTCGAAAGAACCCACACGATTAGTGCAGCCGCATTTGAAATACTACTTTTAGGCGTGGCCGGCAGATCCGGCGAGTCATCCACCAAAGAACATCCTGCCTCTACATCTGTAGATTCACATTATCAGGCCACAAAGGCCTCACTGCAAGTTTGTGTTCCGAATGTAGATGTTGTATTCGTGAACGCTCTTATCAAAAGTTTCCAAACTACTCCCGTAAAAGGGGAGTTACAAAATTGTTTTAGTGCGGTGGGTTGGAAACTGTACACTACAAGATAAAAACCCGACTCATAGCGAAGAAAGACGCGTGTCGCGCTTGATAATAGTTGGTACAGCTCCAATCTGCTCGGCCCCTGGCCGAGGGTGCTCTCGATCTCTGGATCGCTTCTCCTTTTATACTCTCCATGACATCACAGGCGCAAGCTTCGTCCAATCACCGCTCGATCAACAGCCAATCAGAGTGTCACTAATAATAGCGTCGTCGAACGTTCTAGAACATTCTAGAAGCTTTGTGTCAACGTGGTTATGACGTCAGGGCAATATTTTGAAGATAATCAAGAAGAGTTTTCCCTGGATTCTCAACCGATTTTGAAATGGTTTACAGATTCAGAAAGTCCGTCGAATTCTGGTCTTGATTAATGCCAGATTTAACGGGAACAGACAATCAATAAGAATTACAGAGTACCAGTTCAGTACACTAAAAGTGCTATTCTATCTAGGTCACAACTACGTGCTCCATAGAAACAGCATCGCGCGCATGCGCATAATGCATTTTAACGAACTTAGTCATTTTTCGACACGCTCTCTCTCTCTCCCCCATAGACCTGTATACGCTTATAGCTCTACCCATAGGGGCGTGTTCAGGAAACGAATCCTAGACGGGCGGCGCGTACCCATCCTAGCTGGTACGGCCGGTACCCGACCGGTCGATCCGAACTACATATGCACATCACTGGACACTGATGGCCAGACAGCATAATTTCCAATGATGCACTAAGCAGCACAATACCAGATGTGTAATACGTCGCTGTTGTCTGTAAAAGTCGCCTAGTGAAGACGGTCCATGTTTGGCCATGTGCTACCAGCACTGAGAGCCTTGAAATTCTCCCTACTCGGAGCCAGCAAATACAACGCTAGGAGAGGACGTCATTGCATAAATCAGCTGAGCATGCTACGAGGTGATCTCCAGAAAGCAGGACGCGATACACTCAAGTCAAGAATGGACCTGAGGAAGCTAACGATTTCGGCTGAGGACAAGACACAGTGGGCAAAAGTGAAGAAGGGATGATTGCAGCTCTAGAATGTTTCTACTACTACAGCCACAGAATACAGTAATCATACATGTAAAAAACTAAGTCCTATTAATGGCCTTTCCGGGTGACACCTAGCTCAATCTGAAGCCTGTCTAACACCCCCTTCTGTAGGGAAACAGAACCACCTTATTTTGTTCCACAAATGTCTACAACAACAAGCAAAGATATCATTAGACAGTATACACACTCCAATTCGGAAAACCAAAAACATGCACAATAGGCTATCCAACCAAATTTACGCAAGAACTGACGTCTTTAAATTAAGCTATATTTCCAGTACGATAAGGGATTGGAGCAAACTATCACAGCATCTTCTAAGCAGTTCAGAAAACTCTGCAAATCCTACAAATAGATTTACAGAATTAATCAGATGGAAAAACATATCTAAACTAGAATGCTTGGTCGATGACATGTCATCGCAAATCCCCAAGTTCACCAATATGCCTTGACCCCCACCTCAACCAACCCATGGGGGTGGAGCCAAATGAAAATCTCCTCTTGAACTACAAAATCATATACGTAACCCACCTACCAAATTTGGTTGAATTCCGACCACGGATTTCAGAAGTGTTGCATTACAATCAATTTTTTTACCCTTTTACCACTTCTCCACCCACTGGGGCAGAGCCTAAAATAAATGTTACCACGCAATTAAAAAATTATATGAGTAACCCAAAAACCCAATTTGTTTGAATTCCACACAACGGTTTCGGATGAGATAGTGTGATGGACAGTTTTATGATATTTGACCTTTTGAACCCGTCACCTGACCCTAAGTGGGCGGAGCCAAATATAAATTTCATCGTGCAAAGGCAACCATATGGGTAACCCACGAATTCCACCTAGTGGTTTGGGAGTGATAGTGTGACTGACAGTTTTTAGGATTTTTGAACTTATGACCCCGCCCCTGACCCCCAGGGTGCAAAGCCAAAGCTAAATGTCATCGTGCAGAGCACAATCATATGGGTAAGCCACATACTAAATTTGGTTGAATTCCACTCAATGGTTTGGCAGGAGTTAGCGTGCCAGACAGTTTTTAGGATATTTGAGCTTTTGACTGCGCCCCACTGACTCCCAGGGGGCGAAACCAAATATAAATACCGTTTTGCAGAGTGCAACTATATGGGTAACCCACATACCATATTTAGGTGAATTCTACCCATTGGTTTGGGAGGAGATAGCATGACCGACAGATAGACGGATGGAGGCGATTACAATATCCCCAATGTTTTTACCAGCTATTTGATGAATGTGTGGCGAAAATAATGTCCTTCGGATGCTTCGCCATAACTAATCAAGATAAAAAATCTATCTGCTATTTGGCAACCATTGGTAACACCGAATATTTCATGTACCCGATCACGCGATTCATTCGTATCTCATGAGATCTCCTTCGATACGAGTGTAGCCAGCAGTAAATTGGTAGCGATTTATTGTATATTCATGTATGACAACTTTAATGTAAATAAATTGATTCATGATAACCTTAATGTTTCAGACTTGTATATTATGCCATTCCTATTAATTAGAATGAACTGCCCCATTCTATGTGTATATAACATGCCATATAGTCATGTCCATTGATTTCCAGGGGAATTGGAAATCCCCTTGTGTCCTTCCGGCTTGACCATTGTCCAAGAATGTTCACTGGGCTTGGGTATATTTTTTAAGTTCACCAGATTGCCTCATTACCGCTGTAATTTTTATACCACTCATATAATCAGGTATATCTAGATAAAATCGAAGGGATTTTATGATCAACAAAGTATTAAAGGTTTTTCTGTTGTCAAGATTGAACCACACTGTGTCATCCCAACTATTGGTGTCACCATTATGTCTATCCATACCAATTTAGAGATATGGAACAATTTATAATTAAACAGTAGAAATATTTATATATTATACAAACAAGATGAATCGTTTGACAGTAAATGAGCACACAATAATACACAACATAGAGCCATCTGGTGTTCTTTCCACCTGGTGTCATCGGAGGTACCACACAGGTTCTTGAATCCGCAGAAGTATCCGTGCAAGCGAAGCATACACGATGAAGTCACCAGGTACTTTAATATAAACTAGTATACCCCTAACACACACAAAGAAAATAGTGTTGTTGCGAGAGGTAAGTGCCTCACGTGGGCATCCGTCACAAGAAAATGCCTTCAACGCCGAAGTGGAGGAAAAGGGCTGGCAAAAAGGGCCACTCTTTTGTTCAACAGAAAAATGCTACGGGAAGATCCTAGTGAAACCATAATTAATATGATGCATACTGGTTTACGTGAAGATGGGACGAACGATTTCCAAAGAATTTCCAGATCACCATCTTATGTAGTTCCAAAGATACTGTATTGGTAGATGCCGCTTTATTTATGTGGGCCTTCTGCCACCGTCTAACACACCACTTAGTTGTTAGAAACAGAAACTAGCTTTGGCCACAAGTGGCAGAGATTCCTACCTAACTTTAGATACAGTTGTCCAATGTGCGCAGATGCTTCGCTTCCCGTAGGTCGCCTGGATTAGCATCTACCTCCATTGACAGCATGTGTACATGTTACGACACAAGGTATCCGAATTCGATGAAAATGATGCGGATATATCTGTTGCTGTATCGTATTTCCTAGCGTACTGCGGTGCACCCAGCAAAGTTCCACCAGACTGTGGTAAAAAAGTCAGTGCGGAAATTGAAGTCCACTTTTCAGCATGGTTGGGAGATCCAGCGAGTCATCCACCAAGAATCACTGTAAGCTCTACATTCCATAGAATCACATCCCGGGCATGGTCCGCTCTTGGAAAGGCTCCCTTAGGAAAGTTCGGATACGGAAAGTATAACTTAGTTATAATTTAATTTATTACCACCGGATGGCTGTCTGGGGGTGTCAAAAATCTGGTGGAAGCCGAGGACGTCCTACTACTGCTCGGATACGGTCACCGGTGTTGAAATAACCACAGAAATATGCCGGCCGATTACGGGTGCAGATGCGGATGCTGATGTCGTGCGTGATGCGGATGGTGGTGTTGCTGCGGGTGCTGCCAGAGTGGAAACTGCAGGCGATGCTGGTACCATTACTGCAGGTGCGGCCGGTGCTGGTCGTGCTGGTGATTCCATCGTGATGGTAGCTTATGCTACGTAATGACTTAGTGCATGCTGCATGGCGGATGCGGTGGCTGTTGCTGGTCTGTAATGCGAAAAGTCTGGTTGTCGCCATTTCGTATGCTTGCTCTTGGCCATCTTTCCCGTAGGAAATACATTAAGTGGAAGTCTAGTTTCAAAACAAGTGACTATAACTTCAAGGTTCTCACTGTTCACCAGGCTGTAATGTTACTACTAACACACGCTGCATTTCCGTCAACAAGTGTGGTCAGTGTTGCCCGTTGGAATGGTCATCATTACATGGGGGTGGGGGTGGGGTGAGGGCTGGTTGCTGCGGTGCGGGATGTCACCTCCTCTGTAACAGTGGACTCTCTTATATCTGAAGTGACAGTCTACAGACGACGAGTGGAGTGTGAAGTGGACAGGGCGAATGATGTCCGAACTTGGTGCATAGACTAGAGACGTGCATTGGAGATGGGGCAGTGGAGTGGGGGGGCACCTTGGGCGGGGTGGGGGTGTGGGGGGGGGGGGGGTGTGGTCGCATAATTTGGATGCATCGACGGGTACACCGAGTTGTGCAGTTCTGCTGTTCTTCAAAATGAGCCACGGCCTCATCCGGCCCCTTCACTTCCATGCTATTCACTACATGTTCCACTCCACAAGAAGCATGGCCCAGGGCAGCCTCGGCTTCCGCTTGTGGTAACTCTATAATGGGGTGGGGGTATAGCATGAAGTGGGTGGGAGTGGGAAGAGGTTGGCGGAATAACTTTTCCGTCCTTCCTCTTGAAAGTCCTCAGATACGACTTCCCAGATCTAGTAGACCCGCACTGAGGAGGGAGAGGGCGAGTACATATCTCGTCATCGTCCTCAGCATTAGTCGATCATTCACTGGACTCCTGGCTTAGTAAGAGAGAGGTCGAACTGGCACCACAGTGTTCTCGACTAACGTCAGGAATACTTGTTTCTGCAGAGACATTTGTCTGGTTGCCGGTGTCACATGGAATGCCCCGTCTGAGCTCTGGCACTGGGTCATTACTGACACAAGGTTTAAGTCGATCGAAGTGGATTGATGAGGTCAGGCCATCTGACGCGTGGATATGGTAGGTCACATCCGATGTCTTACCTACTACCACATAGGGGCCTTTCCACTGGTAACTCAGTTTACTCGGCACATTTGCAGAACGTCACAAATCGTGTACCCAAACCATTTTTCCTGCTTCATATGGGTCTCCATGCACCCGTCGGTCATGCCATGTTTTCTGACGCTGGTGTGCAGTGGATAAAGTTGCTCTCACTAGCTCATGGTTCTGTTCTATCTGCTGCATGAGCTCTATGTAGAGAGATGGTGAATTTTTCTCCCCTGGAATCCTGGGCATGGCCAGATCCAGTGGCAAGGCTAATTCACGGCCTAACATTAACCGTGCAGGGGTTTAACCCTTGCCGGAATGTACTGAAGTGCGGTGTGCCATGAGCACATATGGGAGTCATAGATCCCAATCTCTACAATCAAGGCATGTTTCCTTTGTCAACATCTCCACAAGCGTATGGTTGAATCTCTCTACCATACCGTCGCTGCGGGGATGATATGGAGTAGTTCTTGTTTTGACGATATGAAACAATTTGCAGAGCTCAGAGATCAGCCAGCTCTCAAAATTACTTCCTTGATCGGAGTGCAGCTCATAGGGCATTCCGAACCGGCAGAACACATTGCTTGCCAAGACCTCTGCTACTGTGGATGCCTCTTGGTCTGGCAAAGCAAATGATTCCACCCACTTCATAAAATAATCTTGTAATATGAGGACGTACTTATTTCCTTCATCCGTCATATTCAAGGGTTCGAGCACATCAATAGCCATCCGCTCCCACTGTGCACCAACAATCTTAATTTGCAGAGGTGCAGAATGGTGCTGGCCAACAGCGCATCTTTGACATGGGACACATTTGGCAATGCATGCCTTTACACTAACGCGTATCCCGATCCAATGGAATCTCTGTTTTATCCGGGCTAATGTCCCCTCAACAGCTAGATGACCCGCGTTATCATGTAGTTGTTGTAGAATGTCATTCCAATAACTGCTACGATTGCTTAGGTGATGACAGAATCCGGGGGAGAGGGGTGGGTGGGGGGGAGTGGGTAGAGGTAGCAATGGTGGTGGTGTTGTTGCGGATTCTGTGTAAGCTGTGTTGGTGTATACATCAGTGCGGATAAGATTCTCGCATTCGCATGTGAGAGCTACCTGTGCGAGCCACTTTTTACAATGCATCATGGGATGTTTAGTTGATGCGCAGAAGAAACAATGATGGCGTGTTGATTTCACTTTCTTGGTACGATGTTTCTTTTTGCGGATCCATGTTGCCGAATGAATGCTTCCTTCGGAATCACTGCTGGTGCTGGACGTTGTTGATGAGGCTGTAAGAGGTTGTGAGTTGCATACCACCAAAGGACACCGGGTGTTAAGTGCCTTGCGGTGGGACGTTGTGCTTGCAGAAACGTTATTTCAGTGGAAGTGCTACAACCTACCACTGCCGTTTTACATAGGAAAGAATGTTGAGTAGATGCGGAAGGTGCGGGGTCACATTTTCTGCAGGGGGAAGATGGCAGTGCTGCGAATGTGGTGTCCATCGTATGCACCGACATAGAAGAAGCTGGGTGCGGCTGAGTGCATGGTGTAATAGGAATGTGTTGATGAGTATAAATAGCTGCCTGACGTTGGGGTTCAGGGGCCGCAGTTGAGCCGGGTTGTGGAAATGGGCACTGAAGCGACTCTGAAATTGGTGCCCTTTGCTAGTTTGACAGATTCTCAGGCTGTGGGGTATGTCGGTCAGTGGTTGGAGTTGTTGACGGAGGCCGTATTGGGCATTGATCCTTCCAGTGACCCAGCTGACCACATCCAAGCACGCATACTGGGTTGCGTTCTAGTGGTGGATTGTGTCGCGACGGTCGTGCTGAGTGTTGTTACAAGATTGGTGAGTGCTGTTTTGTGATCTCTTCTAGTCTTTCGTGCATGTTTTGCCTATTGTTTGTGTTGTGCTGGTTCCCGCGTCCTTGGGCATTGTTGTGGCCCCCGCGATGGGATTGGCCACGCCTTCTTCCTCTAGACGCGTGATTCTGACTGTTTTGTTCTTGCTGCATGTGTTGTTCGTTTGCTGATGTGGTGGTGGTGGTGGTTGATTCAGTGGTAGTGGCGACATTTACATTATTTACTTCGTGGTTAATTGGGTGTAGCTGGCGGCAATTATTTTTCTCCCGTTCCAAGAAATTCTCGATCCGAACCGCGATGGCCATTGGTTGTTGTAGGCTGCCATGCTCCATGAGAAATAGTGTTTCTTTTAAGGCGGGTTCTTCACTCAACGCATCGAGGAAGATGTTTAAATGTAAGTGTGTGACGCCCTCGAGATTCGTGCTGGGGTAGACGCGGGTAACTAACCAATGGATGCGGCTTGCTAACTCCGGTAGTGTTTCCTCCGAGCGTCGACGTAGGGTTTTGAGTTGGAGTCGACTCATTTCTCTGAGGGCTGTGTCGCCGAATCTTTCCGACAACGCGTTCTCCAGTTCGGTGTATGATGGGGTGTAGTCTGTTCCTAAGTCTGCCAGAACTCGCAGCGCTTTTCCGGACAGCTTTGCGGCTAAGTACTCTCCATCTGACGATTGCTCCACCGGTTTGTCCTACTTATTATTTCGAATTGTACTTTATAATTGGCCCAATCAGTCTCCCCACTAAATTCGGGGGGGGGGGGGTGTGAGTGGGGGGGGGGGGAATGATCCGGCCAAGTCCTCGTGGAGAAGTGATTGGTGCAAACCCCGGTGGTTGTGCTGGTGAAGCTGATGAGAATGCGGATGCGGGTCAGCGTGTAGGTGGTGGTGGTGGTGGTGGTGGTGGTGGTGGTGTTTCCCGTCGATTCCCTGTCGATGCTGTCGTGTCCGTGAAAGTGATTCCTGTCAATGATGTGTTGCATGGTATGTTGGTTCTGCCGAATACTGCCCTGATGTGGGTCCATATACAGGTGTAGGTCTATAGATGGAGGCGTGCTATGTAGATGACGCGGATGTTCCTGATGCTGTGATAGATATTCCTTTTATGGAGGTGGTGCAGGTGACTGATGCAGAAGATGTGCGTGATGGGGACGTCTTCTGATATAATGCTGAAATGGTGTTGCCGTTTTCTCCAGTTTGTAACGCATTGCTGGGTAGTATGGTGAAGACACAAAAAGGGGGAGATACAGGATATGGTACATGAGCGCCCGGCCACTGATCACCCATTGATGACGTTGGCGAACATAATGGTCGTGAAGGTTGTGGTTGCCCCATGGGGGTCTTTGACATGGTCATCCGTGATCCGGCGTAGATGGTGGTAGTGATGTATTGTGTTCCTGCCTGTGAGGAATGTCCCCTCGCTGATCGGTGAGAACTTGTGTTGAGGCGGTGCTGGTCGTTCCGCACCAGGGATATTAGTGACATTGTCGGTGAGCATGCGAGCAGGTCGTCTGTTATATGATGCTACTTCCGTATCTAAGGAGAGCTGACTGTCTGTTGAAGGAGACTGTATCTCGCGATTGTTGAACATTGGCGTGGGTTTGCTTCTCATTCGAGCCCCACATTGGGCACCACTTGTAGCTCCAGGTGGTACGTACTGGTCCGCTATGACATTTCCGCCCGTCGCACCGCAAGTGCACGATGAATGTGATGGCTGGTTAGCTGCTGATCTTGGGCTTGCGGATCCCATATGACGTCTTCGAGAAATACAAAGACCGACTTCTAGAGCTGGTGGAAAACTGATGTTCCAGTGTGGCCGTGCGACCATTGCCGCCAAGATTGAACCACCCAGTGTCATCCCAACTATAATTTAGTGTCACCGGTATGTCTATCCAAACTAATTTAGAGATATGGAACAATTTATAATTAAACAGTAGAAATATTTATATACTATACAAACAAGATGAATCGTTTGACAGTAAATTAGCACACAATAATACACAACATAGAGCCATCTGGTGTTCTTTCCACGTAGTGTCGACGGAGGTACCATAGAGGTTCTTGAATCCGCAGAGGTATCCCCGCAAGAGACGCATCCACAACGAAGTCACTAGGTAGTTTAATATAAACTAGTATACCCCTAACACACACACAAAGAAAATATTGTTGTTGCGAGAGGTAATTGCCTCACGCGGGCCTCCGTCACAGGAAAATGCCTTCAATGCTGAAGTGGAGGAAAAGAGCTGGCAAAAAGGGCCAGTCTTTTGTTCAACAGAAAAATACTAAGTGAAGTAAACCATAATTAATGTGATGCATACTGGTTTACATGAAGATGGGACAAACAATTTCCGAAGAATTCCCAGGTCACTGTCTTATGTAGTTCCAAAGATACTGTATTGGTAGATGCCGCTTTATTTATGTGGGCCCTCTGCCACCGTCTAACCTACCATTTAGTTGTTAGAAACAGAAACTAGCTTTGGCCGCAAGTGGCAGGGATTCATACCTAACTTTAGATACAGTTGTCCAATGGGCGCAGACGCTTCGCTTCCCATAGGTCGCCTGGATTAGCATCTACCTTGACGGACAGCATGCGTACATGTTATGACACAAGGCATCCGAATTCGATGAAAATCTGGCTACCTTCTCCCGTTTCTGTTTCGCGTTTTGGTTCAAAATACTCCATGACGTGAGTTCCCGATAATGCTTCTTTAAGTCAGTCGAGTGCATTCTGCTCTGTTACATCCCATCTCCATTCTGTATCTTTGTGTGTGAGTTTTCGCAAAGGAGCTGCAAAGGAGCTGTAATTGTTGCATAGTTTTTAATGAATCGTACGACATATTGAGACATTCGCAATAGAGATCTTACATATGATGCTGATTTTGGTGGTTCTGCATTGCTGATTGCTGTTATCTTATTTGGATCAGGCTTGATGCCATTTTGTCCAAATGTATGTCCAAAGAAACTTATTTCTGGCTGTGAGAATACACATTTGTCTTTGTTGAGTATTACACCATTTTCACGAAGGCTCACTAGAACATGTTTTAGGTTTGCATCATGAGTCTGTTGGTCTTTTCCATGAACTATAATGTCATCCGATAAATTTCTGCAATCCGGAAGATCATGAAGTAGCTCTGCTATTGTGTTCTGGAAAATTTCTGGCGCTGCATTTATTCCAAACATCAATCGTTTGTATCGTCTTAAACCTATATTTGTACTAAATGTTGTAATGTGCCTGCTTTCAGGGCTAAGTTCAAGTTGGTGATACCCAGCTGTTAAATCCAATTTAGTGAAAACTGTGGATCCATTTAGATCATTGATTAATTCATCTATTGTAGGAGTGATGTGCTTTTGTCGTTGCACCGCTTTATTCGCTTCGCGCATGTCAACACAAATACGTACTCCACCAGTCTTTTTGGGTACTGTTACGATTGGACTTACCCAGGGTGTTGCTCCATCAATTTTCTCTATAATGTCTATAAGGACTCAAGTTTCTCCAGTTCGTTCTCCACGTCCTGTCTGATATGAAAGGGGATACGTCTGTATGGCTGCTGTTTAGGTTGAATGCTGTCATCTATGTGAAGTTTGATTTGTTTGTTCTTTACTTTACCAATTCCTAAAAATAGATCACTGAATTCATGTTCTATTTCTGACGGTATACATTTTGATTCAATTGCCTGTGTGAGATGAAGTATTTTCAGAGCCTGTGCTGTCTGACAACCTAACAGATTACCACTATTTCCATCAACAATATGAAAGTCGGCTACTGTATCTAGAGTTCCAATCTTAACATTTGTTTTCAGAACACCTAAAACTGGTAATGGTGTTTTGGAACCATATGGATAGACTGATGTCTCTGAAGATTTTAGCGATTTGAGAGAGTTTTCTGACTGAATTAGTAATTGATATGTCTGACTGTCTAGTATGTTGACTGAAACACCAGAATCGATTGTTACTTGAATTGGATGATTTTCAATCTTAATCTGACATTTTGGAAGCTGTCCATGATTGGTTACATTGCTTACTGTATACCTGTCACATGCTACGCTGTATACATAGTCTGCATCATCTGAATCATTGAGGGCTGTATTCATTGCCTGTACTGTCTGTTTTTCATGTTTTGACTTCCTGCAGACTTTGGCAAAATGTCCGAATGTACCGCACGCACGCACGCATTGCAACTTTTTCCTATTGCTGGGCATAACTTTCTGTGAAAGTACTGCCCACCACAAAAATAAGGGTTTGTTGAACGCGTTGTGCTGCTCTTTCGCTGACTGGGCTTACATGATTGTGAACGATGACGATTGCTCTGTGACTGATTATAATGACTGAGTCTTCTGGTATGTGGTTTGTTTGTACTTATTTCATGAGATTGTGGGTTGTCTTGGTCGATTTTATGAACATACGATTTACTAGGATTATTTTCAACTGTATTAGCTTGTCGTTCACTGACTTCTAGTGCACGTCCAGCATCTAACAGTTCTGTTATTTTAAGATTCCCACGTAACGCTCTTCGACGTAACCTTTTTGATTCACAATTTAAAATTATTTGAGCTGCGATTTCTTTGTCAGTGTTTGCAAAGTCACAACTTTTGCTGAACTGGCGTAGTCTAGTGTGATAACTATCTAGTACTTCAACTTCATTCTGTTTTGCTTGTCTAAACTTATATACTCCAAATGCAGGGTTTACTTTTGGTGTGAAATATTGTGTCAAAGAGTCTGCAGCTTTAGTGTAGTCGTCATCCGTTCCCGTGTCTGCAAGTGTGTCAAAAATATCATCAACAGCAGGGCCAGCATAATGGAGAAGTAGAGACCGTTTTCTCTTATTCTCGTTTATATTCATAGCTACCATTAAACGCTCCAAATGTGTTAACCATTTTTTCCACCTTGGACCATCATTGCCCCCTTTTTCATGTACATCAAATTGATCAAAACACGGAAGTCCCGATTCCATGGTGTGAGTGTTTGTATATGAATGTCATTCAAAGACACATGTAGATTTACATGGTTTGCATTGACGAAAACTGGGCGTTGTAGCGAAATCTGGTTGTTTTTCCGAATGTTTGTTTTAATATTGTTTTCCTGATTACCGACTTTAGTACTGTTTTTTCTCGTCGCCAGATTATGATGTATTGATGTTTAAAGACGTTTGATACAGATTCAGGACAGATATTGGGTGTTTGTATTTTGTTGGCACGATCGATATGGCGAATAAAGTAATTTGACAGCTGACAGCTGATCGTGTTACCAGAGTGCTATATAATTAAAGCTGAACTGTTACTTTAAATTATAACGTCACACACGCGATTACGACGTCAAAGGCAATATTTTGAAGATAATTTAAGTGGATTTTCGCGGATAACTCAGCCATTTCTGGCCCGATTTTAAAATAGTTAACAGTTCTAGAAAACTCGTTTTATTCTGTTCCTGATCGGTACCAAGAACAACGAAAACGGAATAATTAAAGGTTTTTACGAGTACCCACTCGGTACACTATAGGCATGCACTCGCTTCCAATTCCGTGACGTGTTGTCAGGGAAGCTCTGACGCACGCGCATGCACACCACACATTTTATCGGACTTAGCCGATTTTAACGAAAACCTCTCATACGGCTTATGTACGCGTACAATCCTACCTAGGGGGCGCGCTTGGAGTGAATCCGGAGTGGCCGTCCCGCACCCAGCTTTGCTGGGACAGTCAGTCTGCGTCCCGTCCGGTCGGTCCGCACTGCAACGGGTTGGCGTCTCTATGTATACAAACAAATGCCTGTAGCGTAAAAACTACTTGAGATTTTAAAATAAAATCTGGAACATATATAGAAGGGGGCATGTTTTAAATAATCCCCGGTTTTCAGCCATATTAGTTAAGTAGATGTATACATTTCAACGAAATTCCTTTCAAAATAGTCAGTAATATGCATTACTGTTGTTCCTATATGCCAGGTCTAAAACCGCTGTTGTGTAAAAACTACTGGAGATTTTAAAATAAAATTTTGATCATATGAAGAAGGTTTTAAATAATCCCCGATTTTCAGGCATCTTAAAAATAAACTTTATCAAGTAGATCCCTCATTTAAACGAAATTCCTTTCAAAATACTCAGCAATATTCATTACTGTTGGTGCTCTATACCATGTCTAGATATACAACAAACAAACAACTGTTGAGTAAAAACTAATTACGATTTAAACATATTTAATTTGGAACATATATAGATGGACAATTGTTTTAAATAATCCCCCATTTTCAGAGATATTTGTACCCAAATCAGCGAAATCATTTTCAAAATGGTAAGCAACCTTCGTATTTATCAGACCTCCCATTATATAGGCCTAACATTATCAACATAGGTAACCATGTGTTAAAGTGTAGAGAGAAATCTGCTTACCTTAAAAATGAGATTGGAAACGTTAGCTGCCTGAGAGTCAAAATGTTTTCAAAAATATTCAACCAGTTCTATATTTAGCTACCTTGAAATGTTACCGAATATTTTGAAATAACTTTTGTTAAAAAGTAACTTTTAGTCACATTGTTTTCAAAATAGATTCTGATATATTTAAATATAATCAGCGGAACAGATGACAATTAGTCACACCCACCCACGCACCCCCCCCACCCTCACCCCCCCCCCAACAATTGTGATAAATGCATTAGGCCATATTGTGTCTATGCCCCTTGTCTTGTCCATTCCATCCACCACCACCGACACCTCCAAAAAGCACCAATCATGGGAAAACATAAGAAATGGCTACCCAGTCTACTGCGTCCCCAAGGTAACCAGTAAAATTCTTAAGCTTTCAGGGGGCGTCTTGTGCCGTGCCCCCCCCCCCCCGCCCCCAACCACCACCACCATCCCCGCAAAAAATTAGCTAAGTCCACCAAACACAATTTAAAAAGCTTCCATGTAGACAAAATGACTTCCAGCTCCATCTCATGTGCCATTTTGACATTGTGATACGGAAACAAGACATGAGAGGTACAATGATGCAATATTAGCAAGAATTTTGGCAGTTTGTTCTTGCGTATGTGTATGCACATACAAGAAAATAATGAGTATTCATGAATAAAACTAGGATTAAAGACGGTATGATTGAAGACTGGATACATCATCATACTTGCCAGACCAAGATATTATGCGTTCTCTTGATATAGGTATTAATTAACATGTGTCCATATTTGGTTGCAATGGTGTAAAAAAAACCAGAGGTATAAGACAACACTTAGAGTTGATTTACAGAAAACTTAACAAATAACCTAACTAGAAAAAATTGAATATTGCTCAAGGTCACGATGGCATTGACCTTGTGACCTCACTGTCATTGCACTACCTCAGGGTAACTATGTGTCCAAATTTAGTTACAATAATGTAACCATGTGTCCAAATTTAGTTTCAATATAATTATCGGTTCCTGATATAAGACAATATATGCAGAGCGTAAACCATTACCAAGAACTTAACCAAGGCTGGAAGCCGACAGACAAACAGATTTACAGATTAAACAAGGCAATCACTGTATTGGTGAAAACTCAAATTTCCCCCAATAACTATTGAACATTTTGTTTTCAATCAGTTTGGTTTCAAAATATTTAACATAATAAAGTGGTAACAATGGTTCTTAATCTTGGTATGCGTGGCTGAAACTGGTAAATATCTTAGGAACAAACAAATGGATCAGAAAAATGTATAGATTTATTAAAAATAATAACCTGATTAAAATTTGAGCCAAAGTGGATAATAAGTTTTCGAGATACAGCTCCGGACACACACTCAATCGCAATACCCTCTTCCCCTTACATGGCAAGGGTAACTAGATGCATGTTTACAAGAATACACAATAGTTTCACTGTGAAATAGAGATACCGAGAAACTACTGCCAATAACAAAAAATAGTGTATTAATCCTTTAATGGCCCAGTCAGACAAAATAAAATCTGCAGTGGTCTAAAGGAATTTCCATTTGAAATTTTACCACTAGAATGATTGGCTCGATATTAAACAAGCCAGTCATTCTAGAATGTCTAGCGGTAATTAAAAAAAATATATGTCTTAGCATATGAATCAATGGAAATTCACTAAGCAAAAATTGTAGGTAAAATTTTCTTGACAAATCTTGACCATCAAAGATTCAAATGATGTTGTCTATGGCGGTTTCAAGTCATATTGATTTCAAAATATTCATCAGCCTACCTGTGTGCTTGCTTTGAAATTGAATTATCAAGCATACCTTCAATGTGTAAATTAAAACATTTCTGGCGATAAAGTGATTTTGGACAAAGACACTTTCTTTGTATATTATCATTGTTTTTAAATGATATATTTACCATCATTGTCAAGTGCTATATTGTTATGTCATTATACCATTACTACAATTACAATACAATTTTGATTTATTTACAAAACCAGGTCACATTGTCACATATGGGATACTCAAATGAACAATATTTACAAATAACTATGTACATATTATCATTACAAACATTATCATCATCATTATTACAATCACTAGTACCGTTACCATCATTATTATTTAGATCATTATCATGACATCATCATATCATTGTCGTATTTATGCCATAAAACAATCTACTGGGTTCGCCATTCTTAGGGGCTTTGGAGTATAAATTCCCTGACATTGCACTGACTTTTCCCCTGATATTTATAAGTTTTCAAGTCACATAGGTCTTGATGAATGTTCATTTGTAGGTCCAGAGATCATAATTTAGAAAATTTACCACTGGAGCCCATAACTTGTTAATGTAGCTCGAGCGGTAGTGTTGGGCCATTCTGGTGTATAGTGTCGACTTGCCACGTCGCATGTACATGACGAGTGATGGCGTTGGATAGCTTCCGGTCTCGGGGTTACGGATCCTGTACGATACTGCCCTACGGGTAACAAAGACCGGCTCCTAAGGCCAGTGGAACTCAATCATTCCGGTGGGCCGTGCGACCATCGTCGCGAACATTAAACACAACAGTCTCATCCCAAGAGTTTGTGTCACCGGTATGCCTGTCCATAGCAATTTCGTGATCTATGGACTTACAATATTTGATTTGGTGACCTAACTAAAATAAGTCTATGTAAGGGAGCTAATCGTATGAATTGTATGTCACAATTTTATGGACGTTGATTGGATAGTGGCGATCGAAAGTGTAAATTGTCAACTTTCTGACGGGAGTTCTAAAGCCTAATTTTTTAACGATTTCCTAGAAGAATTTATGGGGAATATATTCCTTAAAAAGTTTCAGTCCACTTACATGGTTCGAAGGGTCAAATTTGATCTACAGGGCTTTAGTATTTATAGGATTTTTCAATATTTGCAATCAGCCTTTAGTAGAGTAATGAAGAAATATGCAACGAACGAGTGATAAAATTCAAAATCAAATGTTTACTTTCTTTCTTTATAATGTACAATATTTATAATTCTAAATAATACCTAATCCTAAAATTATCCTATATGTAATGGTCCAAAATTTTGAAGAAGTTGACAAAACCTTTAATTTTTCATTAACTTAAATTCCTTTCATTGATAACTTGACATCCAAACTTCCAGTGTCCAAATTTTATTGCATCGATTCACTGACTGATCAATGACACCATCTCTGCTCCGGTACAGTATTGAATTTACATGAGTAAAATTTCTCCCCTCACTGACCCCCGGAATATACAGGACAAGAATGTCAGGTCCGACACATCACCGCTTCAGCATTTTATTACCCATCACGCAACAACATACGCCTCACCCCGTCACACACGTCTGCGGCTATCTCGCTATCCAGTGGCTCATCTTCAGTCACAACTGATTGATCGAATTAACGGATTGATGTTGTCTGCTGACAATTGTTTGTTCAAGTGCCCCTAAATCGCACTCACACCTTACCATCTCAACTCTCACCCGAAATCGACACCTGTCAATCAATCCACCTACACATCACTAACATTCCAGCCTTTTGCCAATCTCATTTGCATATCAAAACCCGAGCTTGACGAGGAAGGAAAAAACCTGTTTAACCCCTTCACCCACAGACACTAAAATCGAACACATTCCTACGTTAGCGACATTACACATCGCGTGAAGATGTTAATTCATGAATTACCTACGCAATTCATTTACAGGGATAATTGTGATTACAACTTAATCTTAAAAAACATAGAAACGCTCGTTTAAAAAACACATCAATTATCCTGCCGTAAAAGGGTCATTGACGAGATTGATATTTACACCAAACATAGATATAGACAGGACTAGACCACGCGAGACAGATAACTTTGCAAAAATACAAATGACAAATTTGATTAATTACCTCCCTTGTATTTAACTAACCAAATTAACCCAGCCGTTTTTAACAGTTATCTCCCTTGCACTGTTACCTAACCAGTAACACTCAATGTAATACCAATGAGAAACAATGAACCATTTACTATGTTACAATCACCTCCACTTAAGATTTTTGTCGCCCTCGACAAAACACAGACACATCTTCAATGAATAATTACATCCAGTCAAGAAAATTAATTACAAATTTATTCCTGATAAGATATACACAATTCTTCTCCAGTCACCATATTATATCCCCAACTCCAGCGAAAAGTAGTTAATATTAACTAAATCTTTTAACCCAGAAGGATATACCGGACTCGCAACTATTGGAAATCTACATTAGAAACATATATTTTTCATCAACAACTACATTTCCATATAATTATTCCAAATTGCTATTCAAAAGGATCAACCTAAAGTTGTTCTTATAGACATAGGATTACTCCTTCCATGTTTATTAAATAAAAGATATGCAGAACATTTTTTTACCTACATATAATTCATTGTCAAACACACAACTTTTCCTAATAAACCCTGCTGTCCTTCAGACTCAGCCTAAAATCTCATAGCAAAACATAAAATTCTTACTCCTTGTCAGCACTACTTTACACAATCACTCGCCATTGTTTACTTAGTTGTCAATTACTGGTTATTTTCAAATCCACCATTAATTATACACTAATTAAACACTACATATATATGTATACAGATATACCCACATATACATATATATTAATTAATTTGTTAACTGTTCATCTTATTTTACTTGCTCCACAATTGATATAGATGCACATATATATCATTGAATCAATTGATATGTACATATTTATATATACATATCTATTCACACACAAATTACTCGTGTGTACCAACTACTATACTTATTATAAACATTTATATATTATAACAGCATTTCATCTTAAAACACTATCATATCATATAATAGAAATATTGTTTTTAAAATACAACTATATATTTACATCCATATCTTTATTATATTCTTGTACATATCTATATATGGCTGCAGGCATCAATTAACTCTAGGCTAAAATTTATCCCTAGGGATCTGAACCACTGAATACACCCCTCCCTGACTAGAAGTCAGACAGGTGCTAGCGACAGTTTCACGAGCCCATAAACAGTCGCACAGAATCCCACAAGGCAAATTTACCTGGTTGTTATATCAATGAGCTGTAAGGTCTTATTACAATATAATATCAGGAAAACATTGGCACCAGTCTTCATATTGTTTTTCCATATAGCTTGAATTTGGCTGCCAATTCAAAACTCCTGCATATTTTACATCTAACTTCCACTGATCTTTATCTGTGTCATTATCACCATCCAGCATCAAAGATTTCTTTACTGATTTTGCTTTTTCATGCCTAGATTCTTTTAGTCTGCTTTGCTCCTTACTCACCAAAGATTCTTGTAACACTGAACGCGGTAAGTTATAGGGATTCTTATGTTTCCCAGCAGTGCTTCGGATGGATCTACGCACAGAATTTCCTTCAATTAGTGGTTCATCTCTTGCCGACCCATGCGATTCGTCAATATCTTTTCTTTCCATTTCCACTAATCTATGTATCGGAGTCTCATCTTCTAACCAACTAGGGTTAATTTGAAAAGATTGATGATTTAGTCCGCTAGCTATCTTTCCGAGATCTATTTGGTATTCCATTTCTTCTACATCATCCAACACCTGATCTTGAAAGGTATCCGATTCTAGAATGTCCCGATCCTGTACAGTTGAGTCTATTCCTGACAAAACTTCCACAACCTCTCCAGAGTCCAACAATTCTTTACGATGAATTTTTCGGATTTTCTTACCCTTTAATGAAGCAATTTTATAAACTTGATTTAATGGATCTATTCTACTCAAAACCACATAAGGTTCACTACTCCATCGATTTTGAATTTTATTTCTACCCTGTATCCCTCTATTTCGGGTATACACTTTGTGTCCCACTGGAATATTACAATCCTTCACACCTCGACTTTGTAATTCTTCCCGACGTATGGCTTCCAACTTTGTCTTCTCTTTTGCTAACTGTAAAGCTTCTAGCAGCTTTTCTCTATGGAGAGACACCCAATCATCCACACTAGTCCCCTTCACTGTTTGATCTTGGGTAATCAGCATGCCATCCACAGGAAGATGAGGTTCTTGTCCAAAAAGTAGAAAGAAAGGTGAATATCCCGTGGATGCATGAGGTGTGGCATTATAGGCTAACATTAACTCTGACAGAAATCCTGGCCATTTCAATTTATACTGAGTCGGAAGTGTCCGTAATAAGTCATGCATTGTCCTATTGAACCTCTCCATCTGGCCATTTCCTTGGGGTCTATACGGAGTAGTACGGGTTTTCTTGATATGATACATTTGACATAATTCAGCTATAATGGCGGATTCAAAATTCCTACCCTGATCACTATGAATCCTCCTTGGCACACCATATTTCACAAACCACTCTCGAATCAATGTTTGCGCTACTGTTTTTGCTTTTTGATCTTTGGTTGGAATACATTGCACGAATTTACTAAAAACATCTGTCATAACTAATACGTTTTCCTTCCCATCACTGGATTTTTCTAACATAGTGAAATCTATGGCTAAAACATCTAAAGGTTTTTCTGCCAATAAATGGTTCCATCTGGTTATTACTTGCGGATTTGCTTTAGCCAGGAGACACAACTGACATGACTGACAATAAGTCTCGATGTCCTTGTACATGCCTGCCCAATAACAACGTAGCTTAATTAGACTGAACGTTCTTTCCTTACCTTGGTGTCCTAAATCATCATGGAAACCTTTCAGGATTTTGGCCTGGAGACTAAATGGTAAAATTAATTGTCTCATCCAACTTCCATTAATCTCGGCCAGGCGATATAATACTCCTGACTGTTCCTGAATTCTATCCCATTGATTCAGGAATTTTCTTACCTTCACCTTTTCTTGTTGGATTACTCTCCTCGATGGTTTACTACCTTTCTCTCGAAACCAAATTAGCCTAGCAATACATGGATCTAACTTCTGCAACTGTACATAATCTTCTATACTATAAGTAGGCAGAGTAGTAGATACTGTAATTAATTCATTTACTGAGCAACTCGGGACTAGGCTTTCATTAGGTTTCTCATGTATCTTTACCCGAAGCTCTTCCACACGTACCTCATTGGGAATTGTAGTAGTTACCTTTAATTCTTGTATCTCTGGTTGACATTTGTAAGCTGATAACCTACTTAAAACATCCGCACTTGTATTCGACTTACCTGATCTATATTTTATGGAAAAGTCAAATTGGGCTAATTGAGATACCCACCTCAACTCGGTTGCTCCTAATTTGGCGGTTTGTAAATAGGCTAAGGGATTATTATCAGTAAATACCACAAATTTTGATCCCAGTAGATATTCTCTGAATTTATCTGTAACGGCCCATTTTAATGCCAATAATTCTAATTTCATAGAGCTATAATTGGCATCGTTCCTCTCAGATGGTCTTAATCCACGACTAGCATAAGCCAAAACTACCAATTTTCCACTTTGATATTGAGACAACACGGCTCCTAATCCCTTAAAACTAGCATCAGTTTCTACCACAAAAGGCTCTGAAAAATCAGGATACCCCAGTAAGGGACTAGAAGTTAATTTATCTTTTAGTACTGAAAATGCACTATCACAGTTTTTGTCCCACTTTTCCTGGAAATTGGAATCCGTTATCTCTCTCTTATTCCTACCTGGTCCTCCCAACAAAGCATTTAATGGCTTTGCAATTTGTGAGAAACCTTTTATGAATCTACGGAAAAATGATGCTAGACCTAGAAATGATCGTAATTCTTTTACACTTTTCGGAGTTTGCCAATTTCTTATACATTCAATCTTGTTTGGATTAGTGGCTACCCCAGAATTTGTAATAACGTGACCTAGGTACTTGACCTTTTTCTGAAACAGATAACATTTTGTTGGTTTCATTTTCAATCCAAAACTTTCAAGACGTGAGAAAACCAAATCTAATCTAGAACACATTTCATCAAAAGATTTTGCAAACACCAATATGTCATCTAAGTATACAATTAGTGATAACAAATTTTGGTCTCCTAAACATGCTTGCATCATTCTCGAAAATGTGGCTGGGCTATTACAAAGCCCCATGGGCATGCGAGTATACTCATATAAACCTGTAAATCCTACTCTGAAAGCAGTTTTCTCAATATCAGATTCTTCAATAGCACATTGTAAAAACCCATGGGCCAAATCAATAGTGGAAAAATACTCTGACCCCTTAAGAGCGTCAAATGCCTCTTCTATGCGTGGAAGAGGATGAGCATCTTTCACTGTTTTCGCATTAAGTAATCTGAAATCCCCACATATTCTTAATGTTCCATCAGGTTTTTTTTACTAACACTACTGCTGAAGCATAAGGCGATTTACTGGGTCTGATTATCCCTGCAGCCAACTGAGTGTTTACATATTCTTGAACCTGTTCCATTTGATTGGGTGGAATTCTACGATGTGGCAGTTTTATTGGTCGATCATCCGTTAACCTAATGGCATGCTTTATCACATTACAATAACCTAAATCATGGTCACCTTTACTAAATATATGTTGATATTTGGCTATTAAGTTGGATAGTTTTTCTCGCTGAAGTATGGATAATTCCTTACCTATACTTAATTGTTCCATTATCTCTTCTATTCTAGTTACACTCACCTCAGGATGCTCACCTTTCACTTCTTTAAAGTTGGTATTGTTTTCTTGTATTACAATATCCTTCTTTAAAAGACCAATTTTCTGACCTTTCTTCAAATATATGTCAGTGTCACTAAAATTTGCAACCCGTATTGGTAATTGACCATTGTCTACCTTGACGACTGCTGGAGCTACCATCACCCCAGTAGATAAATTATTGTTAATAATTGGTTCTACTAAAGCATGATATCCTGTAATTCCCTTATATTTTCGGGCAGTCCCCGAAATTATCCGAGAAGTTCCAGCTGGTACACACATTAGCTGATCGACTCCTACTCTTATAAAACTTGTTGTTGCGTTCTTAGTATTTTGAGCCATACCTGGTAATTCTCCAAATAGAGACAACACCTCAAGCAACGGGTTTCCCTCTGTCCGATCTAATACTGACCTTACCATATCTTCATCTTCTTGGAGGGACTTGTGCAAAAATCTTAATATGTTACAACCTATTACTCCTGGTAATCTCCTTTTCCTTTGAACTATGGGAAGATTAATAGGATCTTTAACTACTAAAAATCCCATTTCTTTTAAATGTAACCCTGCTAATTCAATATTTGATTCACAATATCCTACAAAAGGCAATTCCATACCATTAGCAACGGAAATGGTAATAAGGTTATTCATATCAATTAATTCTACACCCTTACCTTCCATATATTGTCTATAAAAGGATTCCGTTACGGTGGAAACTTCTGCCCCACTGTCTAACAAACATGGTAAGGGGATCGAACCTTCAAGCATTATGGTTTGTTCCGGACATTGTCCAATGGCCTTGTTCATTAAAGACGTATAATTAAGGGTTGTCTCTTTACTACTCACACCCACCATACGGCTCCCTATTGTGGGTGATCTTGGTTTAAAGTTACTGGAGAATTCTCAATAGCGACTGACTCAGCCCCCATATCATTATGACTCAATTGATCCAGATTTTGACGGAAATTTCCATTGAAACGACCTCGGAAACCATGATTATTATTATTATTACGAAAACCATTGTTAAACCGTCCCCTGAAACCATGATAATCAGCTCTTCCTCTAACTGGACATGAATTCATATAATGACCTGGATCACCACATACAAAACAGCTTCCCGTCCTCTTATATTCTCCGGATTGCGGTAAGTCAAATCTTGGTGAATTTTCCTGTGATACTTTTACAGCATCTACCGGTTTCTTAAGGCACTCGAGAATTTCTTTCAACTGCAGAGAAGTAGCTTGATTTGATTCTTCTTGTCTTTTAAATTGAACTTCCATTGACTTAACTCGTTTCTGTAACTCCAGGAATTTCTCATCTGTGGACACAGCAGCTTCCCTAACATGGGTCTCCCTACTGCCATCAAATCTCTGGTCTAATCTCTGACCTCTCTTCTCCCATTCAACAGCCCAATCTCTAACTTCAAAAAAATCCTCCTTGCCAAATTCTGTAATTCGCCGATGTAGTTCTCTGCGCAAAGCTGCGTCCACCACTCCTTCTGATAATTGAGACTTTAATATCCCATCTCTATCTTTATGTTGCTTAGGATCTAGCTGTTCTATCTCCTTTACAAGCCTCAATAAATCATGTGAGAAATCCATAATGCTCTCTCTTGAACCCTGTTTCCGTCTATAAAAAGTTTGTCGCCTTTGATGTATAGTACCGCTATCATCAAATACATGCCTTAGAACTTTGAATATTTCCTCTGGTGACTTTAGCGATTCTCTCCCCTCTATCTCAGTGCGTGCCGTCTCACTCAAATGTTCCCTCACGAAGTGACACCCTTGTTTGACACTAAGAGCATGAGCTGCTAGATATGACTGAATATCTATTATCCACTCTTCCAAGGACATTTGTCTATGGTCACCACTGAATCTCCCCAATTTTCTCTCATGAGCCAGGTAAACTACTCTTGGCTCTGGAGATTTCTCCTCCAACTTTAGTCTTAATCTCTCTATCTCCTCTTTAAGCTGATCTACCTCTGCCATAATTTTTCTAATTATTTGTTCAAAATATATATTTGACTCTGGCTTATATCGACAGATAAATATTTAGATATTAATTAGAAAAAATTGACATCTAAGATATGTATTCTGATTACCATACCAAAGGCAAATAAACACTAAATCCTCTGATGTTCTAAATAAAAAACATGCACTAAGGATTTGAAAAACTTCTTCTTAGTAACTGATTTTGCATGCAAACCATCATACAACCTGGAAAAATGATAAGACACTATCTCTTTCCTGAAGTTTCCAAAAATCTTTCTAGAATGAACATGCACTATTTCACGATGCCATTGGACAGATAAAGAGTTATCCAATTGATTTTCAACTATCAAAAATTGATTAATTTCTACCAAAGTAGAGTTTAACTTTAACTGAAATACTGACACTTCCGCTTCCGAATAGAAGGATTTAGTCAAGGAACCCTGATTCACTCGAAATAATTGATTATCATGAAATGAAAAAGGTGGAATAGTGATAAATCCAAATAACAAATACGGTCTAAGCAACTTGACCTCTGTCTTCAGCTCAATCAATTTCTGTTTGAGTTCTAATGTAGTCACACCAGAAAGGATTGACTCAGTACCACCTTCATGACACGTACGCACCAGTAAATCATTAATTCCCACACAGACTTTGAGACTCACTTTCTCACTCCTACTGGTATACAAGTTTAAATAGCGAAGGATTTGTGTCTTAAGGATTCCCACGGTTGCTCCACGTTGAATAATATACTCAATTGGGAAATCTGGTTGGGAATAAAAATTGAAATTATTCCCTCTAGAGTCCACTCCCAAAATACATCTCAACATAGGGAACTAGTGCACTACAAATTCAATGGATTGTGATACCTTATTTACATGCTTATGTATATATATACATTGACTTGAAACAATCCATCAACATCAGAAAATGACAGGGACCAACCTTTATCCTAGTATGTAAACGTTTAATTTTCAACCTAAGAGCAAGCCAATATCTACCTACGTGATTGATACCACCAATCAAATGAGTATGAATTAATCGATAGAACAAACTGGGACAGTTTCGTCTAAAGACAATTGACATTCATTTAATGGAAGACAGACCAGACATTAAGAATATAAATAACTAACTAGCACTTATCCCTTTCTGGTGCTGACAGTTCCTGTCCTCTACTCCGGGGATGTTCAATTCGACAGATCCTGGTGTTACTGTTATCTGTTCTTGCTCAATTCACGCACGATCCTCCAGAATGTTGAAGATCTACCTAAATGGTTTTCAGTGTTCCTTTCCCACAAATTAACATGCTAATTTAAGTGTCATTGTAACGAAAAATTTGGAGACTACCATTATTGCATATTTCCACATCCCTACTAAGCTGATTGCAACTTTACGAAATCCTAAACTACTGACCACCTCTAAGATATAATATAATGAAATCTACTATAATACGCTAATTACATTAATCAATACATTAAATCAAATTTATACTTAACCCTAAAACTAAATAATCCTACTCACAGCGCCAATTTGTAAGGGAGCTAATCGTATGAATTGTATGTCACAATTTTATGGACGTTGATTGGATAGTGGCGATCGAAAGTGTAAATTGTCAACTTTCTGACGGGAGTTCTAAAGCCTAATTTTTTAACGATTTCCTAGAAGAATTTATGGGGAATATATTCCTTAAAAAGTTTCAGTCCACTTACATGGTTCGAAGGGTCAAATTTGATCTACAGGGCTTTAGTAATTATAGGATTTTTCAATATTTGCAATCAGCCTTTAGTAGAGTAATGAAGAAATATGCAATGAACGAGTGATAAAATTCAAAATCAAATGTTTACTTTCTTTCTTTATAATGTACAATATTTATAATTCTAAATAATACCTAATCCTAAAATTATCCTATATGTAATGGTCCAAAATTTTGAAGAAGTTGACAAAACCTTTAATTTTTCATTAACTTAAATTCCTTTCATTGATAACTTGACATCCAAACTTCCAGTGTCCAAATTTTATTGCATCGATTCACTGACTGATCAATGACACCATCTCTGCTCCGGTACAGTATTGAATTTACATGAGTAAAATTTCTCCCCTCACTGACCCCCGGAATATACAGGACAAGAATGTCAGGTCCGACACATCACCGCTTCAGCATTTTATTACCCATCACGCAACAACATACGCCTCACCCCGTCACACACGTCTGCGGCTATCTCGTTATGTTATCCAGTGGCTCATCTTCAGTCACAACTGATTGATCGAATTAACGGATTGATGTTGTCTGCTGACAATTGTTTGTTCAAGTGCCCCTAAATCGCACTCACACCTTACCATCTCAACTCTCACCCGAAATCGACACCTGTCAATCAATCCACCTACACATCACTAACATTCCAGCCTTTTGCCAATCTCATTTGCATATCAAAACCCGAGCTTGACGAGGAAGGAAAAAACCTGTTTAACCCCTTCACCCACAGACACTAAAATCGAACACATTCCTACGTTAGCGACATTACACATCGCGTGAAGATGTTAATTCATGAATTACCTACGCAATTCATTTACAGGGATAATTGTGATTACAACTTAATCTTAAAAAACATAGAAACGCTCGTTTAAAAAACACTTTAATTATCCTGCCGTAAAAGGGTCATTGACGAGATTGATATTTACACCAAACATAGATATAGACAGGACTAGACCACGCGAGACAGATAACTTTGCAAAAATACAAATGACAAATTTGATTAATTACCTCCCTTGTATTTAACTAACCAAATTAACCCAGCCGTTTTTAACAGTTATCTCCCTTGCACTGTTACCTAACCAGTAACACTCAATGTAATACCAATGAGAAACAATGAACCATTTACTATGTTACATCTATACAATAGTTTTACCTAAACAGACCGTCAAGTATGCTAGATAAAAATGAGCATACGAAAATACAAGACATAGAGACAGCCTGATAAACTTTTTAATGCGGGACTCCCGGAGGTACCACACAGACTCGTAGGTCCGCAGAGGGATCCCCGCAAGGGAGGCCCCCGCACACGAGATCACTAATTAACATAATATAAGTTATTATTCCTCTAAGCTGAAAAGGAAAGAAAGTTGTCTTGTTGAAGTGGCGTAAGATTAATGTGCCTCACGCGGGCATTACTTCTGATGCTCTTTCTGGGTGAGAAGTAGTAGCCTTGCGCAGGCCGTCGTCACAGGAAAATGCCGCTGCCGCTTAAAGCGGGAGAAGAGTATTGGCCAGAAAGGGCCCACTCTAACATTCAAACAAAATGCTATAAAGAAAAGACCATACCTAATGAAATTATGACTATAATATAGTGTGCTGTTTTACGTGAAGATGGGACGAGCGATTCCTGAGGGATTCCCACGCCACCATCTTATGTAGTTTCAAGTATGCTGAATTGGTAGGTGTCGCTTTTATTTATGCGGGCATTCTTCTATGTCTAACCTAACATTTAGTTTTTATTGACAAGAACTAATTTATGCCGCAAATGGTGGGTGCCCTACCTAGCTTTAGTACGGCTGTCATTGAGAACGGATGGCCCTAAGGCATCAATACTGAAGACAGCGTGCATACATGTTATTTTGCAAGACCTCCGAGCTGGATGAGAATCCAGACATCTTGCTCCATAACCACATAAAACGTCACAGGACAAGGGTTACTTTTCACATAAGCAAGTTTAGGCAACTGATCTATCGTTATGGTGGGGATCAGAGAGACGAATACCCACCGTGAATGTCCTTCCCGTGAGGGTGTGGCAGATCCTAACATCTTTCCCAGACATTCCTACAGAATTCGGTGGGGATGCGCATCTCAGCCGTATCCAAACAATTAAAAAGCCATAAGGCTTAGTGGAACATGAAGAGAGACACTAACTTATAAATAGGAGGCCCAATAAGTATGTTGGCCAATTTTACACAACCTTGCCGGAGTGCAGGGCTAAATTATCGCAACTACCGGAAAAGAGGCGTACACTATGTGTCTTTTGACAAAGAAATTGTCTCTAATCATTTTAAACCAATCCTATCGAGCTAAATAGACAGGCTTTTAGTTGGTAGCATGCCGGGCCAAACAGAGTTATAGCACGGACAGCGACCTCAGTGAAAAATTGTTGGTGGTGGGAGAAAGGGATGCATATATAAATGTTGCTGTATAGTGTTTCCTACGTGCACTGCAGTCCTACGTTTTCTGCAAATAAACAAAACATAAGAACAAATGGCTACTCGCCATATATAAAAACTAACCAGTACAAGTAATACAATGTGAAATGATTAGAATAAGATATATATAAAGTACAGGTTGGCAGACCTACTACGGTGCGGTTGGTAAAAACACCTTACAGTAAAATAAGAATAACTATAAACAGATAAATAAATTATAACTAGGGGTCCTAAGACTGTTACGGTTCCTTTTAGTCATCAGGACCATTTACACAAATAAAGTATAATCATTACAGTTGTAACTAGCGGAATAACTAAAGATGTTAAGTATAGTTACTTGAATAGTCAGTAGCCATTCTTAATGAGGGGCTATCATGTTACTGAAATTGATACGTCATCCTTGGTATGACGTGAGTTGACACGTTCCCTGGAAGCTGGAAAGTTCCCGCATGTCGGTTCGCGCAAACAGGATTCCCGCATGCAGTCCAGGACGGGATCAAATCGAACTCAGGACGGTAATCACAATATAAGAATGTCCAACGAGTAGTCAGTAAGTGACACAATAACATTACGGTTTGGAAGAAAGTTCCCGTACACCGATGGTATGGATGGAAGTTAAGAACAGCCTATTTATAAGTGGGGGTTGTTGAATACGGATGAAAATACATACCTAAGCTTATGGTGCGGGGTACATCAGTTAGCTCTTAAGACGTACCGGGCAATGTTTACTTGCTGCAGTAAAAAAGTTTAACTAAACCTGCACAACATCAGTGCGGAGGAGGTTGAATAACCACTTTTTGGCATGGCAGGCAGATCCGGCGAGTTATCCACCAAAGAACATCGCTGCCTCTACATCTGTAGAATCACATATTCAGGCCGGGAAAGGCCTCACCGCAAGTTTGTGTTCTGAGTTAGTTCTTGATTTCGTCATGAACAATATTTATCAAAAATTTCCAAAAATACTCCCGAACAAGATACAAAATTATTTTAGGTGCGGTGGGTTGGGTTGCTGCTGCCGGCTACGGGAGAGAAACTTCCTGAGACAGAAGTGATATATTTAATGCCTGTCTCGTTGATAGTAGCTGCATACAGATCCAACCTGTTCGGCCCCTGTCCGAGGATGCCTCTCGAGTTCTGGATTTCATCTCCTTTTATACTACTTGTGACGTCATAGGCGCAGGCTTCATTCAGCCAATCATCGGCCGAGCAATAGCCAATCAGCGCGCAGCTAATAATGACGCAGTCGAATGTTCTAGAACCTTCTAGAATTTCTGCGTACCATGGTTACGATGTCACAGCAATATTTTGAAGATAATTAAAGGGGGTTTCCATGGATAACTCAGCCATTTCATAACCGATTGTGAAATGGTTTACAGATTCGGAATGCCCGTCGAATTCTGGTCGTGAATGATGCCAGATTCGGCGGAAACAAGCAATTATAAGAATTACAATGTACCTACTCTGTACACTAAAAGTGCCATCCTATCTTGGTCATGAAATATGCGCTCTGTCAATGCAGTGGTAAGCGTGCGCATGCGCGCTACACGCTTTAACGAACTTAGTCACTTTTACGGCAAAATCTCTCTCATAGGCTCATATACGCTTATAGCTCTACCCAGGGGTGGGGGTGGGGCGTGTTCATGGAATGAACCAGGATGGGCAGCGCGTACCCAGCTTAGCTGGTACGGCTGGCACCTGACCAGTCGATCCGAACTACACCAATCAAGAGTTATTTCAATGGTAAATCTTCAAAAATAGCCTTTTGCCCTGTAAAAGAACACTTGATAAGCACACATATTTAGTTTTTCTGACAAAGTATGACCGTTAAATGGTTACTTATCCTGTGTTCTACCATTTAACAATGGTCGAGATTAGTCAAGAAAATCAAATTTTTCCGAACGATGCATGTCTTGTCCATTTGCAGGACAAGACTACTTTTGAAAATTTAGCACTTGAAAGACTGCTTCTGCTACAGAGATAGTCTTTCCACTGCTAAATTAGAAAAAAATGTCTTCTCTTGCCATGCAATTGGACAATAAACACTCAAATATATAGTTTTTCTGACAATTTATTACCTTTAAATGGTTACTCATCATGTTCAACCATTTAGGAGTCAAGAAAAGCAAGAGTTCCGCTGGATCAGAGACCATCTGCAGGAGACTTTTTTTTATCACTGATATGACTGGTTTTGTTGCCGAGTCAGTCATTCGAGTGGTAAATTTTCAAAAATGGCCTTTTGACATATAAATGGAAACTGTCCAAGAGTTAGACCACTACAGTCTGTACTCTGGTTGTGGTTATAATAATGGCCACAGTGTCCATACACATTTGAAATCTAAACATGCTGGATGCATTCAGATGGTAGGTCTATTGCCTTTTCTTTTTTTGTCATAACAATATTTATACCATAATTCTACACAGTAGTGGTTTTCTGGTTTTTCATCACTTTTCCATAACTTATATGAAAAAGTACCGTTTTTACAGGTTTGCCAGGCCTGGAATTTTACTTTTAATATTCTCTGACTGTCCAGGTTTTTCACGATCCATATATGAACCCTGTGGTCAAGATCAATAGATATATCCAGCTTTCCACTTGCTTCATCTTCAGTGATGGCTACATCCTACTGGAAACAGGCAATAGTTCTCTGTCAACAACTTCCTTGCATGCAACACCTGAAATATAGCACAATACATTCATACAGTGCATATCAGCAATTCTACTTACTTAATCATCAAAATGTCATAGCATGAAGGAAATGTCAATTTCTCTTTCTCCGAGATCTAACAATACTCACCATTCTGTTACTTCTGATATACAGCTGGCCCTGACAGCTGGCCTCTAGGACTATAGACCTAGAAAGCTTTACCGACTCCTAGGAACCGGGTACTCGGCTCCCAACAACCGAGTACCCGTCTACCATAGAGCTCATATTGTTTGCATAGCCACCAAACAAGAGAAATCCATGGCTTGCCTCCGTGGGGCTGGGAGGCTGGGTCCGTAACAGAATGGTGAGTATTGTTAGATCTCGGAGAAAGGGAAATTGACATTTCCTTCATTCTCCTTCGATCAATACTCACCATTCTGTAACTTCTGATATACACCAGATTTGATCAGTAACCTGGTGGGAAGGGGCAAGCCATCAATGCTATTTTTGCCCCTTGGAGAAAGATTTAGACTTAAAACTTGACTAACGGAGACCTAAAAGGGCCGTCAAGTTAACGGAACCGAATCACATTCGCATCACCACCCCCCCCCCCTTTTTCTCCTAAGAAAAGGGAGAGAACTCACGAACATGTATCTCGCCTGAAACACAAATATGCCAAGAGGGTTAACTGCTCCTTGCATATCCACATGTATTAGCCTGGGAATGAGCATGAATATATAGGATGAATGAACATGATATATAGACATAATACAAAAAAATCTCACTATTGAATTACCTTATGATAATTGGACTTCAGACGTACCGCCTCCATCCATTCACTGGTCCGGCCATCAGTGACACAATCTGGTTGTCATCCTCTCGCTCGACCATGCATGCTTTAGATTCTTTTCTTGCCAAAGTGAAAAAAGGGTGAAGAGCAGTGTGGTCACTTAACTATCGTCTCAAAACAGCTAAAGCGAGTGGATTGGCTGAGTCTGACACATCCCTAATATAGTAATCCGTAAATGAGGACTCACAGTGCCATTGTGCAACGGCCATGATGTCCTCTAACGGAACACCACTGTAAAGGGCGGTCAAGGCGGCTATTCCTCTAACATCGTGTGCCCTTGCGCCTTGCACCTGGTGCCCAGTCGCCATCTCATGAGTAGTCTGAATGCATTCATCTACCCAACGAGAGATAGTATCCATGGATGCAGCGCCATAAGGCTTCTTATGGCAGATCCACAGATGTCTATCGTTCGACCGTAATGAGGCAGTCCATTTCCTGTACTTAGTCAAAGCACGGACCGGGCACCAGACACTGGCATCACGATCTAACCTTGTTAACTTCGGTACTATGATCGGTTTGCCGGGATATCTCAAAGATTGATTCTTTGACATAAACTCTGCTCTTGGCAGAAGACGCCGACCCTCTCCGGAGACAATAAATCGGTCCCTCTCTGCCGAAAGCGCATGGATCTCACTGCGCCTTCTAGCTGAGGAAGCTGCCAATAGAAAAACTGCCTTTAGAGTCAAATGCTTTAGACTAGCCGAACGCAACGGTTCGAGATGGTGCTTGGCCAGTACATTAAGCACTAAAGATAGACTCCAGGCTGGAATGACTACCGGTTGTTTCGGTCGGAGATTGCTCATTCCCTTCACCATCACATTTAACTGGGCCACCTCTGGACTATCCCTGTTGGCTAGAAAAGGGATAACTGATGCCAAAGCTGACTTGTATCCAGCAATTGTGACGGGAGCTAGTCCTGAAAAGAACAGCTCACAGAGAAAGTCTGCTATTTGCTGAATAGTGGATTGAAAGGTATCAATACCTTTTCTTCACACCAGTCTGCAAATCTGTTAACCTTGTTGTTATATGACTTGAAGGTTGACCTCCTTCTCGCAGCCGCGATGAAATCAGCAGCTTGTCGAGAAAAGCCTTCCGACATGGAACGTTGTTTGATAACATCCACGCAGGCAATTTGAACATTTCGGGATGCTCGTGTAGGAAGCGTCCCTTGGCCTGGGAGATTATGGTCGGAATCTCGGGCAACTGCACTGGGTTTTCCTGCTGGGCCAGTATGGCGCTATTAGCAGGACCAGACACGGTTCCTCCCTGATCTTCACCAATACCTTTGGCAGAAGAGTGGTGGGTGGGTACGCGTAAGCGTGCATCCCTCTCCAGCTTATCGCTAGAGCGTCTGTATCGACGGCATTTGGATCTGGAATCGGCGAGACATAAGTCGTGATTTGAGAATTTTCCCTTGTGGCGAACAAGTCCACGTTTGGTTTGCCCCAATGCTCGAAGATCCTTCATAGAACTGGAGGGTTGAGGGACCATTCTGTTGGCAGAATTCTCTGTCTGCGAGACAAAGCATCCGCCAGAATGTTCAATCGCCCAGGAATGTGAGCTGCTTTCAAAACAACCAAGTAATTCCTGCACCATTGAATCAAGTGCCACACTTTGATACACAGTGTGGGTGACCTGGTCCCGCCTTGGCGATTTATGTATGATACTACCGTCGAATTGTCCGACCGTATCAATATCACCTTGCCCCTGATCATCGGAAGAAACTCTTCCAACGCCAGTTCCACTGCCATCATTTCCAACAGATTGATATGCAGCTGGCTCTCCTGGAGAGTCCATGTTCCGGAGACCTGGTGTTCTCCCAGGCTGGTCCCCACCCCTCCAGCGATGCATCCGTGTACACGGACAGCTGGGGTGGGGTAGGTGCAGTGAAACCCCATCTAGGAGATTCTGACGCTTCTTCCACCATACAAGATGTGACATTATCGGCTCCAAAACTGGCACCAGTTTTGACAGGGCATCTGTTCTCTGTTTCCACAGAGACATCAGATACAACTGGATAGTCTTCACATTAGAGCAGCGTACGGGATCACCTGCTCCATGGAGACCATCATGCCCAGCATCTGAAGAAACTGCCGTGCCTGAATGTGGTTTCCCACTCAAAAACTCTTGAGGATGGCTAACAGAGACACCACTCTGGGCTCTGACGGGTAAACCCTGCCCTCCTCGAGATCGAATCACATCCCCAAATAAACGAAATGTTGCGTGGGTGTCAACTCTGATTTCTCCTTGTTGACTATCAAGCCTAGATCGGAAAGTAGCTTCAGAGTCAGAGCAGTATCCACGTTCAACCTGGCTGCCAAGTCTGCTTTGATCAGCCAGTCATCCATGTAGGTGTGTAGCGCCACGTTCTCTTTTCTGAGAAACGCTGTCACCGCAAGGACCACTCTTGTGAAAACCCTTGGAGATGTCGACAGGCCAAACGGGAGAACAATAAACTCCCATACTGGATTCTGAAACGCAAATCTCAGAAACCTGTGACAACTCCTGTTCATTGGAATGTGGAAATATGCATCTTTCAGATCGATCGACACACACCACATTCTTTTCCTCAATCCCGCCATTACCGACCTCAGCGTTTCCATCTGGAACCGAGGCGTATGGATAAACCAATTTAATGGCCTGAGATTGAGTACGGGTCTCCACCCCCTCCCCCCCCCCCCTGTGCTCTTGGGGACAAGGAACATATTTGAATAGAAGCCTGGAGCGTTCTGGTGCGCTGGTTTTATTGCTCCCTTCAGAAGCAAACCCGACACTTCGTTTTGAACGGCTTCTATCTTGTCTGATTCCCTTGGTATGGGTGTCCAGACAGGTGCCAAAGACAGATTCTGCGGCGGAAAGTCCCACCACTCCGGCATGTAACCCTGGGATAACTATCCCAGGACCAGACTGTCTGACGTCACACCTCGCCAGGCCTCGATGAAACGCATGAGCCTTCAACCCACCATAGATGCCTCGACGTCTAACGGGGTTGTCCGGCTCGCGATACGCTCCACCCCCCACCCCCCTTTTTTAACGAGAGAGAGAGAGAGAGATCCTGGCTTTCTTAGCCGGCAGCGGCTGAGAAAAACCAGACGAAGCAGAAATCGCAGTATGCTTAGCTTTCGCCTTGCCTTTCTGCTTCTTCTGCTTCTTTGAAGATTGAACAGTTAACGGTTTCCCTACAGCCCCTAGTGCGTGCGCTTGCCGCACTAGCTCCAGCTGTAGGTTTACTGCCAACCGATTCTGCGCAATGCTGGCAGTGTCCTCTAGGATGGCCGGCGCCTGGCCACCGAAGATGCTAGGCCCTGTCAGTGGTGTCCCAAGAAGACGCTCCCTGACTGCCATAGCCGGATGCATATGGTCAAGAAGCATTTGCCTCCTGGACTTTGTCACACGTGCCTGCACCCTTGCCAGAGCATCCATAGACAGCACCAAGCCATCATTGACACAGGTGGCACAGGGTGGCCTGCCCCCGCTTCAGCCCACACCGACTGAAGAAGGCGATACGAATGGTTGACAGCACTCATAGCTGCCCCCACACCCTCATCGCATAGGGACAGGTCTTCATCCTGGTGTGCCTGGGACTTGTCCACAAGTGCCGGACTGGGGCCACCCGCTCCAGCACTCTGAACACCCAGAACCCATCGGTCATCCTTGGTGACCGATGGTACCACACCATACCTGTTGTATTCCCCCCGTGGAATAGGACACCTCGCCCGCACCTCCCTGGAGGCCGCAGGGAGCTGGCCCTTGGTCATGAGCTGCTTACTATAAATAGCCTCAAGCAACTCGATGAACCGTGGATCCAGTCCAACAGACTGGATCCGGGCTGCGGGCAAGATCCCCGTCCTAATCGATGCAACCGATGGATGGGGCGCATCCTCCTCGGCCGTGGCCGAAACCACAGACAGGTCAACCCTGGCTAGCCAAGCCAGAGCATCCGACCAGTCTACTTCTGAGGAAGACACACCCGTGAACACGTCACCCGTTGAAGCGTTCATGGGCCTGCCAGCCACAGCCTCCCAACAAGGAGCCGCGGCAGACACGCCAGGCACGCCAGTACCAAACGGTTCCGCCGCCACCCCATGAAACACACCCATCCATGGGGTAGGCCTGCACGGAAAACCGTGCGGACCCATAGCAGACGCGGAACCGTGGCCAGACACGGGCGCCAACGGCACCCCATGTCTGACCGCCGGACCATGCAAGATAGGTGAGTACCACGCCTGGCCTGGCACACCCGTCACCGTGTCGGCTGGCGTCAAACCAACCATCACGGGACCGGTGCCTGGTACCAGATTGGCCTCAACCACGGGCGGAGCCGCTGCCCTGGCTTGCGCCAAGCCAGACAGATGGAGGACGGTTCCGTCCAGGACGGAATCGACCTCCATATTCTCCACCCGTGGCATCACAGGCCGCAGCAACCTCTCCTCCTCGGCCTCCTCGTCTTCAGACTCCAAAGAGTCGTCACTAGACGAGGAAACCGTGGAGCCGTCCTGGCGGACAGCTCCCATGACTGACGGACCAGCCACCGCTACTGGACCACCCGGAGGTGGCCGCAGAGAGACAGAACCCGTCAGGCTGGAGCCCAACCAGACTGCCAGGGGGCCATACGAGACGGCTCCCTCGGTGACCAGTCCAGAACCCTGTCCAAGGACAGGGTCCATACCAAGCATGGGGAGAAACTGCCCCCCAACCTTCGGCAGTAGGGACGACACCAGCGTGGGCAGAATGCTATGCAGAAAACCCTGCATAGCCGGACCAAACCACGCCGGCGGTGCCATCTCCGCCACCTCCGGCTGCGGACGTGGAGCGCCCCCACCGTCCAAACCGGACGCTCCATGATTTAACTTCGAACCGCCTGACCCCGCGTCAGACCCAGCCACATCCTTCTGGGCAAGGAACTTTAACATCATATCCACGGACCACACTGCACACACATTACACCTACAATCAAGGTTACATGGAGTACATCTAAAGCAGACATGGTCCTTAAATAGGACCCGTACGAACTTGTGGCACTCGTCACATGATGCCGGGCCGGCTTGGTCTATAAATAAGCACAAACCTACAATAAGCAAGCGGAACGAGACACGGATGGAAGGCAGACAATTAATTTTCAAATAATTTGACCATAAATTAGCTGTAAAACCCTCCCGCACCCCACCCCGCAATGTTACAGCAAAGATCGCATTGACTATGACGACAAGACCGAAGCGGGGATAAATACACCCATAATTGATCCTCCAGGATGTATAATGGAACCAGGAATCATATCGCATAGCATTCGGGGTATATTTACCAATCAATATAAATTATACTCCTAACGAAAGCCAAAACGATATGTGAAGAAACAACAAAATGTAAACAAACTGCTGTAGCACATGGTAAAACCGCAGACCAAACATCTAATCAAGAATTTTGAAACGACCGATCATTGCAAACAGATCGTGATAACACGCAAAACTTGAACATTTGAAAGTTTTCTGGTACCATTTTTAGTACGCAGTGCCCAGAACAAGATGCGCGAATTAATGAAAAAATTTTCTTCACATAAACATCCGAGCACCATGGGTGTGACGTCACCCGCTCGGATCTTACGGAGAACGACGTCAGCCGATATTCGTGTTACAAATACCGTAGCAAACACCTATTATCATATCTGCCGATCGCCTGTTGGGGTTTAAAGAAGGCGATCATCCGGCATATCTCGTTGTTAACACACGTCCCAGATTCTTTGGGGTCCGAAATTGGAACATGCGACACAACGAAATTTAGAGACCTAAGTCTTTTAACTTATGGAATAATAAGGAAATATACGACCCGGTTATCCTCGGCGTTATCCATATTATCCAATTATCCTTGTAAGAGGATCACTAGCTATCACAATCACAGACAAAACGATTTAGATTTATTCCTTAATCTCTCCACTGCGACAAGCATGTATAGCTCTTGTTGCTATGCAAACAGGAATGAGCTCTATGGTAGACGGGTACTCGGCAGTTGGGAGCCGAGTACCCGGTTCCAAGGAGTCGGTAAAGCTTTCTAAGTCTATAGTCCTAGAGCCAGCTGTCAGGGCCAGCTGTATATCAGAAGTAACAGAATGGTGAGTATTGATCGAAGGAGAATAATGAAACGTCAGTAAAAACACTAAATCTAAATATAAAACTGCTTTCCTCACCAGAATGATGTTCATATGTGCCTTCTTCAGAAATTCCATACTTTCTCCATGCCTAATTTACCTATTTCCAGACAGATTTTCTCAGTGTCCTTTTAAAAAATGGTAAAATTCTGCAGAAAAATGACAGAATTAGCCGCCAAGATTGTCTATATTTTGAACATTATTTAATAATTTGCAAGCACTTGAGTATCACACCTGACAATATTTAAATTGTCCATACTTAAGGGTATATTACAAACCATTAGTAGAAAATGTTGAATTTTACATGTATCTCAATGTAACATCTTCCCACACCGACCCTACAACTCTGGTCTAACATCAAAAGAATTCAAGCGGATCGCGTCCTTGTCTAAGCACAATGTCAATTATTAGAATTAGACAATGCGATTACACCCTGCATTGGCTTTATTGTGAAAGAACGGTGCTACAAGAGTCCCTGGATACGAAAATTGGAAGCGGTTCTCATGTGTGCATTGGACTTCAGTTTTGACAAAACAAAAGCAACACAAATCAACAAGTTTGAGAAGTTCAGCGGCCGTAAAAAGTTAGAAGAAACGCGTAAAGATGAAAATCTCAGCAAGATCGACACGGACAGGTGGGTTCTTAACCTCAGTAACCATAATATCACTGAAAACGAGCTCGACATTCTTTCCAAAGGTTTTAATTTTGCGGTTTCCTCGAACTCCATCCCTGTCGAAGAAATTATTGTCTGCACTGAAAGTGCTTGTCAACATCTTGTTAACTCACATGCAGACAGCCTTAGAAGCGAAGTGATAAAAACCATCACCTAATTCAACAAAATACCAAATAGGAGAAGCAACATTACAATTGAAGAATGTAGGGCTCTACAACATCTGAAACAAAATGACTCCATTCAAATTTTGCCAGCCGACAAGGGGAGATGCACAGTGATAATGGATAATGGTGACAACCAATACAAAATCAGTGCCCTTCTTTCAGCTCACCACACATACTCCAAATTATCTTCTGACCCAACCAACCAGTACAAAAGCCACCTGCTAAAACTACTCAAAGACTTGAAAAGCCAGAATATCATTGACCAATCCCTATACTTCAAACTCTACTACCGGAACCGCTATTGTCCCAAGATTCTATGGACTCCCAAAAATCCATAAGACCAACATTCCTCTGAGACTCATCGTTGCCAGCATTGGATGCATCACATCTCAAGCCTCGAAATATCTCACACAGATCCTGAAATCACTAGTTGGCCACTCAGAGCACCACATCAAAAATAGCAAAGATTTCACCACCAGAATCCAGCCACTTGAAGTCCCTCCCACACACAAACTAGTTTCTTTCGACATCAGAACACCTTGGCAGACTCTTCAGACAACACCACATCAAAACTTACCACAAGCCCATCAATACCGTAGGATCACAATTAGTAAGACCTAAAGATAAACTGACCACAGATGAATGCTCTGGAGTCATCTACAAGATCGAATGTGACCAATGCGAGGGTACATAAATAGGCGAAACGAAAAGGCCTCTCAGCACCAGAGTCAAAGAACATCTTAAAATCAATTCCAACTCAGCTGGGGCAAAGCACACAGAATCCACTGGCCACGTAATCCCCGCCAACAGTGCCTCGGTCATCAACATCGAGACCAACTTATTTAAATGGAAAGTTAGAGGCCATAGAAATCTACAAGCATCAACCAACCATGAACCGAGATGAGGGCTACTGTATACCAGCAGTCTACCAGTCCATGCTGTCACGCGACTCCACAAGAACTGACCAGAGTGACGTTGCCAGCGACCATCAGTTAGTGCTGAAGAAGTGGCCGAGATGGTCATGAAAGCTACACTCAAATAATTTCTACATCCCAGAAAGGTAACTAATTTTTCCTTATTATGAATCATCCTGGGTCGGAATCAATTTTGTCGGAAAAATGGTATGTGTATGTTTACTTAGCTACAATTGATCCCTGTCATAAAGGAGAATGCGTACATACCGGTGAAATGTTAATTCCAGTTCCCTTTTCGCACCTGTTCATAAAAAATTTGCGCAGTGTATGAAACACCCATGTTATTTTTGTGTTTAAGATAATAGCGAGAGTCTATCCTTTTGCCATCTGCATCTGTATCTGTATGTGGAAATTCATCCTCGATGGGCTCACCCCTATTCCATAGGGTACGAACGGATTTTCAAAATGTCTATATAACACAGTCTTAAATACACGAATACCTGAAATTTGCTCTGACTGAGTAGGATTAAATTAGTTAATGTCAAATTGATAGCAGAGTTTTTCATTCACACATTAATAAGAAAGTTCTGTTAGTAACATTTATAACTTGTAGAAGAAAAGGTAAATTTAGATTTTGTCTGATTTACTTTGATTAGTGTTCATTGAGGTATTTATACAGACATAATTGCCTCAATCAATTGTGTACGTTTGAGGTGCAAGGTATAGCAAAGAAAACGTGTAGTTTTTGCAATTTTGAGAGAATTTGCTGGGGACAGCTTAATGTTCAATCTGGATATCATCATTGTATGGTCAAGTATCAGCTGAGTTGCATTTTCAGGATTAGCTAATAACGTGTTGATGATGACTGGGTCATTTTTAGGTACATTGTGGTCAGAATACTCTTCAAATATGGGTTTCTTGACTCCTCCAATGTTGTACATACTGTAATGAAGTGATTCCTGTCCTCAGGTGCTGAATGGCAAAGTAAACACTTGTCAGAGACAACATATTGATTGAAACGAGCACGATTTGCTTGCAAGATGTATGAGCCAGTCAGAATCTTTGCCTTTATTACTGCTCGTCTAACATCCCTGATTGTGTTGTCAAGTGAGTTCCAACAGTGGTGAACGTTGTTTACAGTGCATACATTGACATTTAAGTATTTTGTTGATGTCTTCATGACAAAGTCTTCTTTACAGATGTTGTGTACAGCACAGTTGATGTGCTTGATGCGCTTCTCTACTTACGCCGTCCACGCTAACTTTGTAGGCATGATGTTAATTAGTTGATAGACACTTGGGAGCTGATACTTATTAAGCGTTTCTTGGCATTTCATAAACCAACTATTGCTCTTAATATTCTTTGCAGCAAGTTGTTTGGCTGCTATCTGGAATTCTACAGTATCGTCATTTCTGAGGATGTTTCCTAGTAGCTTTTGTTTTTTGGAGTCTATTTCTGCTTGGATGGGTCTTATTCCTAGTAGGCATAGTGTTGCTGATGATGTTGTATTCTTTGGAAGGGACTGTAATTGTTTAAGAATTGTCAGTTGGAATAGCTCCAATGCACTAATCTCAGCCTTTGCCATCTGAATGACCTCTAGGCCAAACAGTAATCTTGGAAGACAGTAGATTTTCCATATATACGCTGAAGTTAATGGAGAAAGTTCACCATTTCCACGAAGTCCAGCTCTCATTAGCGAATAAACTGTTCTTCTTGTTGCTTGATGGATTTTTTCTACATTGCCTTTCCCTTTTGTTGACCATTCTATGCCTAAGTGAGTTTCACATTTAGATTTAAAGATCTGTCTTTGTCCTAGATGAATAACTGGAGCAGATTTAGTTCGCGTGTTAGAGAAATCAATGCACCTTTTCCAGGGTGTATAGTGTATCGCTCTTGAAGTGTGTATTGATGAACTATGTTTAGGAGCTCCTGTAGGTGGTCAGTGTCCTGAGCTAATAGGGATATGTCATCCGCACATGTTGGTGCACTGCAGTTAATGTGTCCAATTTTAGCACCAATATTCACATGTTCAATTATTTTCAGAAGGTTGTTATTAAAGAATTTGTAATGGATTGTTGAGAGAATGCCACCTTGGCGTACTCCTTGGCATATCACAAATGGGTCTGAGAGGGTTCTATTCATCTTGACGGAAGATTGAGCATCAGTATATATCTCTTTGATGGTTCGCCATAATGATCCTTCAATTCCAAAGTTGTAGATCTTTCGGAGTAAGGATGCATGCCACACTACAACTAATGCTTTGCAAGCAATTAATGTTACCGTACTGAGCCGCTGATGATTGTCTTTAGCTTCATTGACCACTTCTGAAATAAGAAGTGCTGTGTTTACTGATGATGATCTTTCAGTGAAACCTCTTTGCTGCTTTGACTGAACATGCTGTTGCTTTGTCCATTGTAAAATTACTTTTTCCAAGATCTTGCCTACAACTGAAAGGACTGTTGTTCCTCTGTAGTTGTTAGGCTGTTTATCATCCTCACCCTTCTTTAATACTGGAGTTAAGATTCATTGCTTCATATCAGATGGAATATAGCCTGTATTGATTATATATTTCATTAGCTTTACGAGATGTGTTACCACACTTGGTGCATGCTTTAAATGTTCTGCTGTTAGTCCATGCAGATCTGCTGATTTGTTATTATTAAATCCTGCAATGATCTTTCAGAGCTCTGCTTCAGTTACTGATTCACATTCTGTCCCTGTAGTATGATTGTTATACACGTCTGCAATTATCTGGACATCCAGTTCCACAATTCTCTTGTGATTTTCATTGAAGGCTTGGTCTACCAGGGGGGATGGCGAGTGAACCAAAATTGTTCTTGAATCCGCTCAAGATGCCAGCATCATCATTGCATATGTCACCATCAATGATAAGCTGATGCGTTCCTCTTTGATGAGTTATGCGCTGCTTTGCTATCAAGATGAAAAATGTCTGCTTGTCATTTTCATGAGGCTCCATGATCTTGTTCTGCAATGATGTTCTCTTTTCACTGTTTAGTAGTCGCACTGCTTGTCTCAGCTTTTGGTGAGCTTATTTATGGTTATTAATTTATTACTGATATTGCTGTTGTTACTGTTAGGCCTACCATTGATGTTCCATAGATAATGTGCCTTCTTACTCTTGTGTATTAAACTAGTTATATATGGAGTCCATGTTTTGATGCCCTTTCTTGATTTCTTTTGATTTCTAGACTGACCAGTTGCTGTGATTGAGGCACTATGCATTAAAAGTTGCATTTCCGGACAAGTAGATCAGCAGCAAGGGTTGAACTAATCTTAGGAGTGTCTTCTTTCAGAGAAACATTCAGCACATTTTTGCATAGTGCTGTATCACATTTATTCCGTCATACAACTTGGTATCAGGTTAGTTACATTGCGTTTACTGTACTCTGACAACGTTGACTGTAGCTGTAATTTTACTGAAATTGTTATTCCCACATCGGTGTGATCTGAGAGATTTAGTTTAGTTTAGTTTCAGAATGCAGGCATACGCTGCCTTTATGTTCTGCTCAATCTCCATTTCTATTGCACATCTGTGCCCTCAAATTTATTTGCCTAACTATGTTATATACATACAAGTTATATACATACAAGTTATATACATACGTGTAACTATGTACCGTGCTAAGTATTTACACATTACTATTTTACACAATTGTATATATTGTGGATTGGCGCGATTCCGCGCTCAGCTCCTATATAAACTATGCACTATAAATTCTCCAGTCCTTATGTATAAGCCTATGGGTTTGTGCGGTTCCGCACCCAACCCCTACATAAACTGTGGACTGACTTATTTATCTTTTTAAATTGTTTAAATTACAGGTTGGCGCGGTTCCGCACGCAACTCCCGTATAACTATGTACCGTGCTAAGTATTTACACCTTACTATTATATACAAAATATATTATATTTAGATTATGTTTGTCAGCTATGTTGTCTTGTTGAACCAGATCTTTTGATTTACTAGTACACATCCAGTAGTCATTTTGGGATTTTGCTCGTCTTAATGGCGGCTGAGCGAATGCTGCCTGTTAGACAGAATTACAGCGCCACCCTTGTATTTAGCTCGTATTAGTCCAGTCAATCTAAGAAATGACCTCGGCAAAATTGCAACAGAATTTCTCCCCATAGATTTATGGCGAAGAAGCAATGCTCTATTACCCCCCCCCCCCCCCCACACAAATCTAGCCAATTCGGCCAGTGGGAAATATATAATTTTATTTGTTATAACCCACACTCTTTTGCGTCGCGTTTATTACTGATTTAATGAGCGCGCACATTTCCCTTACGGTCGTCAGCTCAGAATTTAAATCGCTAACTCTTCCTTTATGCTCCCCTGTATCCCATTTTTAAACTAGCACGCTTATTTAGTTTTATGCTAGGTGTAAATCTACGCTTTACGAACGTTCATTTGTATAGCAGTTATTAAAATATCTGCCATGATACCGGATTTCGATTTCTCTTCTTACACGTTACTTTTAGTGTAGACCCCGTCTATCTTGTCAATGAGAATCACAAGCGGAAACTTTAAAAGTTATACTGATGTACTGAGCTTAGATTTCTGTCATTTCCTCATGTCGTTTTCCTCCTCTTCTTTCTTCTTCTTCTTCTTCTTCTTCTTTTTCTTCTTCTTCAGTATACTTCGGATATTCCGTCGTTAGTAGGAGTATCAGGATCAAGTTATTAAATTATGTTCTAATATAGCAATTTATGATGACGTAAACTTAGCTGGGTGTGATAGGTGATAATCCACACACTTTTGGTTTATTATTCATTAATACATACAATTCTCATTTTTGTCTGAGTGCACTGTATTTACATATACCAAGACATACATTTAAAAAAATAAATGTAGGGAATTTGGAGCGTACTCATTTTAAGGAATTATATAAAATTTATATTTGTAGCTTACAGGACTTTAGCTTGTGTGAGAGATAAAAAATGAAAAAGACGGCCAGCATCCAACCACTGGAAATCTGAAAGGAGAAAAAAAATTGTGAAAGGATGAAAATTTCAAGTGACTCATGGATCACCCTCTCCAAATGAAGTTGCACACTCTAACAAAGAGCGGACTGAAGCAACAGTGCAAGACCAGCGGAAGAAATGCCAGGAGAATGTAGGTCTTGTCCAAATAATCCAGATCACTATGAGGTTCTGACACACCTGGTGTGGTCTCCCGAGCCACTCAGTGTCGGAATAAGGACCAGCGCTCCTGCACTCGTTGGAAATAAAGAACAGACAAATGCCACACCCAAAGCCCTGGCATAGCAAAAAATCTACCAGAGCCATAAGAGACAGTGGTGTATTCAGCCAACACACAGGAATCCTTTCTGAAACTATCTCTGTACGCAGTGGGGCCCTCTGTTCCAACCTCAAAGTGGAAATAATTGCCATCCATGTAGCAGCTGACCTCCCATATTGAATGTCAAGGTGACTGATCAGCAGTACAGGCGGAAGGGTTATGAATATAAAATATACTGTATATACTCTTTAGTCTATTGCCAATTTGCATCTCATCACTTTCACTTGGTAAATGTCAACTTTCAGGGGTTAGGTTTGGCAAAAGATGATCTCTCATGGAATTGACATTTGTGAAATTCCATGCATCAATGATCAGAATTGGCAACATATCATCCTTCAGTGGTCAGAAGTGGTAACAGATACTGTTTCTGGGTAGAAATATCATTTTTCAGCAATAAGAATTTGTAAATTATTTTCTTTCAGTACTTAGAATTGACAACAGTTCAACTTTCCTCACTCACAATTGGTAAATGTTATCTTTCAGGGATTAGGTTTGGCAAAAGGTCATCTCTCATAGCATGACATTAGTTAAATTCTATGCATCAATAAACAGAATTGACAACATATCATCCTTCAGTGTTCAGAAGTGGTAACAAGTCATGTTCCAGGGGTAGAAATATGATCTTTCAGCACTAAGAATTGGTAAATTACTGTCTTTCATGGGTTAGATTGACAACAAAATCAACTTTCTTCACTCACAATTGGTAAATGTTATCTTTCAGTGGTTAGGTTTGACAAAAGGCTATCTCTCATGGCGTGACATTTGTGAAATTCCATGCATCAATGATCAGAATTGGCAATACATCATCCTTCAGTGTTCAGAAGTGGTAACAAATCTTGTTTCTGGGTAGAAATATCATTTTTCAGCACTAAGAATTTGTAAATTATGGTCTTTCAGTGCTTAGAATTGACAACAGATCAACTTTCCTCACTCACAATTGGTAAATGTCAACTTTCAGGGGTTAGGTTTGGCAAAAGGTCATCTCTCATGAGATTTGTGAAATTCCATGCATCAATGATTAGAAACGGCAACAGATCATCCTTCAGTGTTCAGAAGTGGCAACAAATCATGTTTCTGGGTAGGAATATAATTTTTTAGCATTAAGAATTTGTAAATTGTTGTCTTTCCGTGCTTAGAATTGAAAACAGATCAACTTTCCTCACTCACAATTGGTAAATGTCAACTTTCAGGGGTTAGGTTTGGCAAAAGGTCATCTCTCACGGCATGACATTTGTGAAATTCCATGCATCAATGATCAGAAGTGGCAACATATCATCCTTCAGTGTTCAGAAGTGGCAACAAATCATGTTTCTGTGTAGAAATATCATTTTTGAGCATTAAGAATTTGTAAAGTATTTTCTTTCAGTACTTAGAATTGACAACAGTTCAACTTTCCTCACTCCTAATTGGTAAATGTTATCTTTCAGGGGTTAGGTTTGGCAAGAGGTCGTCTCTCATAGCATGGCATTTGTGAAATTCTATGCAACAATGAACAGAATTGACAACATGTCATCCTACAGTGTTCAGAAATGGCAACAAATCATGTTCCAGGTGTAGAAATGTGAACTTTCAGCAATAAGAATTGGCAAATTATTGTCTTTCAGTACCTAGAATCGACAACAGTTCAACTTTCCTCACTCCCAATTGGTAAATGCTATTTTTCAGGGGTTAGGTTTGGAAAAAGGTCGTCTCTCATAGCATGATATTTGTGAAATTTCATGCATCAATGATCAGAATTGGCAATATAGCATCTTTCAGTGGTCAGAAGTGGTAACAAATACTGTTTCTGGGTAGAAATAAAAATTTTCAGCACTAAGAATTTGTAAATTATTGTCTTTCAGTGCTTAGAATTGACAACAGATCAACTTTCCTCACTCACAATTGGGGCAATGTGCACGCTCATTAAATCAGTAATAAATGCGGCGCAAAAGAGTGCAGGTTATAACAAATAAAATTATATATTTCCCACTGTCCGAATTGGATAGATTTTTTTTTTGGTTAATCTACCATTGCTTCTTCGCCATAAATTTACTGACAGACTCTTCACCATGAATCTACTGACATAAATTCTGTTGCAATTTTCCGAGATGCTCCTACAATTTTTCTTAAATTGACTGGACTATATAGATAACTCTATGAATACAACACGACTCTGACCCCGTAACTTGTGTTGGGTTATATATATTACCCCCGCCGCCGTGGTTACACCATTGTCCTATTGCATGATCCTCGCCCTCCCACTACGATCCTGTATCGAGTACCGTGCTTGCACGCCTTTGATGTTTGTGCTAAGTTCACGAAGCTTCATACATATTAATGAGCTGGGGGCAGTCAACTTGTGCCAATGAGAATGCTGGATAAGAAATCAGGAAGTAGACAAATTTACACATGTGCGTTAACCAAACTAGCGGTTTTTGTCACCGAAAACCAATCTACACATTTTCTGTTCATCAGATAACTTGTTTAGAGCAAAACTATTTCAAATTTTTGCAAATGTCTCTTTCCAGTTCAACAGCGTCGAATCAAGGAGGAGGAATCGAACCACCACCACCACCTCAATCGGCGTTGTTTTTGTGATTGTAACTTAGGCCACCAGACGAAGTCTCGCCTATAGCGCGAAGTAGGCAGACATCTGATTGGCTACCTCCAGCCCATTAGCGTAATGTTACTTCGCATAGCGAGAAAACACGGGTCTGCATGTACGACCTCGAATAGTGTAGCTATGTGAGTGGGCGTGTGTTAGTACGATGTGGTTACACGAGATTGAGAAAAAAATGAAACATTCTCGAAGAAGCCGCCCAGTGTGGAAGCCGCCCTTCTCTTTTGCTAAGCGATTCCGTTGTTTGGAATCGATTACTCAACGAGTACCCGTTTATAGATTGAACAGTACCCGAATGCTAACTTGGTGCGCTTCAAAAACTAGCAAACTATCCCTTCAGTTGCAAAATGGCGATGGCGTATAACGCCGGTAAAATATATAAGTCCAGAAGAGTTAAAATCAATGAAAATACACACGAAGATGACTCTTCGGAAAGTGACAACGAAACCGAACCGGCAAAAGTGTTTCATAGGAGAATATCTACAAATAAAGAAATTAAAACATCGGTAAGTTGTTAAATTATTTTAAATTTTTTTTTGAAATGGTTAGATGTGTCGCTTGTCAAGTTTTTTTTGACAAACTGACTGATGGTTGTTATGAAAGATAATTGGATTACGAAAGGTATGTTATATACGTCCTTCATTTCTAAAGGTGTAGCAGTTGATCTGCACTCAACTGTCTGACTATTTATAAAATTAGATGTACATATTGATATCTCAGCCAGGAAACTCCACAGATGTTAGCTTGTTGACTTGATTTTGGTACCAGTTTTCGTTTTTTTGCCAGTTTTCCAGATACTGACCACCACTACTTACCAATATTGTCAGCTCCGACTTATCTATGCCTGTGTCAATTAAAACAGAAAGATCTTACCACGAAGTCCAGATGTATCGACTAAGCGAGACTAGCTCACATACTACAGCGTAACAGTGACATACCAGAATTCATAGAATCGTGATGATGTCATCACAATGAAATTTTCCATAATACCCTGATACTGACCACCACTACTTACCAGTATTGTCAGCTCCGACATCTATGCCTGTGTCAATTAAAACAGAAATATCTGACCACGAAGTCCAGATGTATCGACTCGGACAGCGAGACTAGCTCACATACTACAGTGACATACCAGAATTCATTGAATCGTGATGATGTCATCACAATCAAATTTTCCGTAATACCCTGGAGCCGTGCCATTTTCGGAGGGGCTAATTTAGCATTACGAGCAGTGGGCCGAGCGGTGCCATTTTCGGAGGGTCTAATTTAGAATTACGAGCAATGGGCCAAGCGGTGCCATTTTCGGAGCGTCTAATTTAGCATTACGAGCGATGGGCCGTGAAACCTTAATTGCATGTTCAGTAATTGAGTAAACCAGCAAGATGACTCCTTAGCAAGTCGAACTTGACCTATATTGTCCAGTAAGGTGTTTTCGAGGGTCAAGTGATTTCGAGGTTTTCGAAACCTTTACGTTTTCTCATGTTGCGTCAACCGATCACATGTCATGGTCATGACTGTCTTTAAATAAATAGTGTTTTGTTAAAAATAATTCCATTCTCAAGCCATTCATTACAGTGGTAAATTTTCAAAAAAGCTCGCTCTGCAAATGGATTTCTCTCAAGACCACACTGCAGCCGCCATTATTGGCTGATATTAGGGTTAAGAAGGGTGCTCAAGTGACTATTTGGCCCATTTTTATACGCCCGTGTAAGCGGGGTTGTATTATGTGATGGCGCTCGCCGTGCGTCCGTCCGGCTGACTTCTTGTATGGAGCAGATGTGTTAGGGATAGACGAAGTGCAATGATTTTGTTTCGGCAAAATCTGCCCATATTTGCCCGAGTTATCTCCCTTGAAAGCTAAAATTTGTCAAAATTTCTTTCCGTTGTAGATCTCGAAGAGTTTTTAACCTACACTCACAATTTTTTATTCAGCAGATGTTTTAAGGATAGACGAATTGTCATAATTTGGTTTCGGCAAAATCCGCCCATATTCGCCAGAGTTATCTCCCTTGAAAGAAGTATGTCTGCGGGTGTATGTTGAGTTTCACTAAAACTTGTTATTTCTGCATAGTGCAAAACATGTATTTCCACTATTACTTTTTTAGCCATGATAAAATTGCCTAAAACTTGTAGGGAAATGATATAAACCAACCCAGTCTTTGCGTCAGGCAATATCTGCCAGTTGCTGTCCTGAGTAGCATAGCAGATACGTTACCCAAGTGATAGTTTTCTTCTCCGGAAGTGTGAAACTGACATGTGTTGCTTGTATAAGTTTTCTCAATCTGATCTAGACAGTTTTCTTTACCCACATTCAGAGCTCTAGATAAGCAGGTTTTTTTTTTTGCGTTTTGACCTAATGAAAATGGCCAATCACCCAATTAATTTTTAACATCATGAGTGATGAAATAACCAATCATCCAATTAATTTCAGTTCTATTGCTAATAATGTATAATAACTTAATTAAAAAACCCAATAAATTTTTTAAAAAACGATTTAGAAAAATTCTAAGAGTGAATCACTAATTATTGAAAAGCTTATCTAGAGATATGCCCACAATGCTGATTCAAACAGGTGCTAGTCACCACATATAATATAAATTTCAATATTTTTTTTTTTGTTTTCCGGTATGTAAAACGGTTGTGTAGTCATTTTCAATACCACAGCTGATATTTGCTTCTACCCAGTTATCACCAAAAAACATAATTTGACCTAGTATGGATTTACAACTATAAATTAACTTCTCTGTTTGTATCAGATCCGTTTATGGCATTACTGTTGTTTCCCAAACTCTCCTTTGCTCAAATCATACAGATTGACCTCCTGGGGTAAAAAATTAGAAAAATATTAGGGTGCCCGACTGTATTTCCAGGTTGCCACATTTTCTGCAATGGTCTTGTGAATTGTCCATTTGCAGATCAAGAGAAGGCTATTTTTGAAAATCTACCACTGGAAGGACTGGCTCCGTCATCGAACCAGTCATTCCAGTGGTCAATTTTCTAAAATAGTTTTCTTGATATGCAAATGGACATTTTCTATGAGAAAATTGAAATTTTCTTGAACAAATTTGAGTGTTAAAGGGTTAACAGACTAAATAAATACTCACCATGAGCACTTATGCAGGCCCTGAAAATAACACATTTTCTAGGTTGCCCCCCCCCCAGGACAACCAATGTGTTAAAATTTCATTGCCCTGCAGTAAAAGTGGTTGCCCTGAACCGTAAGTAATGTGTTATTTTCGTGTCCTGTCCTCATTTCACTGCCATGCTAGAGTAGAAGTTACAGGATTATGTCACCCTCGAAAAGACATCCTCATGACGCAGTACTCAGAATCCACCTGTAGACCAGGTAGTGGATTTATAAGCATTCAGTTTATTGTAGGTTTTTTCTAGTTTAATGCAGGTTTTATTTCAGTGAATTTTTTATAGTTACTAAATTTACAGCATTTGTTGATAAAAATTTCCGCTCATACTAAAATTTCCTTCTTTTGATCTGCAAATTGATATTTTCTTGGAGATAATTGAAATTTGCGTGAACAGATTTGAGTGTTAAAGGGTTAAATAACTAATTCACTCTCTGGGATGTCATTATATCTAAGTTAGTGCTATGTGTCTGAATATATTTCCTTCTGAAGTTGTAGAAATGTTAAAATTTAAATTTTGCTATCTAAGCATGAAATCTACAGAATATGTTGAAAATAATGTGAAAGTCTGTGCTTTTAATCAGTCATTTTAGCATGTAATAGTATAAATATGAAATAGTGTGCATAATATTAGTATATAATCGCATATATAACGGAATGAAATGTGTTGCCATCTCAATCAGTTAATCATCCCCGATTAGACACCTTGGCTGTTGTTGTTCCATTGTGAGACCAATATCACACCTGTATGACTGACTAAAGAAACAGTACTTCTAGGTACACGTACCTGCATAGTTTGCTAATCTAAGCTTAGATCTCTATTTTAAATCTATGTTTTGATAGGCTTAGAATTCAAGGCAGTATAATGGACTTGTATTGTATGTCACAATATGTATAGCATGTTAATGCATTGTATGTCTTTTTTAAGTAAACCATACATGACATCCGCACCGGGAAATTGCTGCCAACGCTGCCATTAAAGTTTGTTCAAGGGAAGTTTATACGTAAAAAAAGGCCTCTGTGGACCAATTAAAATGTAGCATGTTTTGGCAGCCATATTGGATTTTATTATTTTAATGGCGGAAATTGGTTTTATCATGGTTTTTGGGTATGCTGATTTCGAATTTCCATGTTTGAAACTGACGGATAAACGGTTTGGCATCTATCTTGGATCTTCCCCCACCTAGAACTCCCATACTAAAACAATGCAAAATTTAAAATGTCTTCTCGAGAACCGCTTGCCCAATTTCAATTAGATTTGTCAGGAAGCATCCTTAGTGCATAGGGAACCACATTTCTTCAAAGGAATTGATTGGCCAAATGATTCAACGGCTATCTTGGATGACCTAGTTTTCATGAAAGCGACTTCTAGAACCGCTGAATGGATCGGACTGCTATTTGGGAAATATGATAGGGCATTAAAAGGGTCATTAACCTTTGTTCACATGAAGTTAATACAGAAAAAACATGGTCACTCTGGACCAATCAAAGTGTAGCATGTTTGGAAGCCATATTGGACTTTATTTTTATGGATTTTGAAGCCGAAATTGGCTTTAAACAAATATAGGTTTTTGGATATGCTAGTTTCAAATTTGCCGCTTTCGAATAGGCTTGCACGATATTGTCCTAGGAGGTATCACGATATATCGTGGTGAAAAAATCGCGATATTTCGATATATCGTACTATAGCCTATTTTATGGCATATGAATTCACGGGGTGAATTGCTTTTGGGTTGAGTTGAACTGCACGGTTTGGCTTATGTAGACAGGTCGGCCTCGCTACCAGTTTTCAGATCAGTTTTAACCAAATATGACGTCTAATTGGTAAATTTCAACAAAAACTTTAAATCCAGTTGCCAAGATGCTTAAAGAATGATCGTTAATAACACGAAAATAGGACATGGTGTAAATTTGTTATGCCTTACACCTTGGCTTAATGTATACCCTGTCCATCGAGAGTGAAATTATTACATTGGAAAACCTAAATATTGCATACTCTGTTATAATCCTTCTCCTTCGATCAATACTCACCATTCTATTACTTCTGATACAAGCTATCCTGGATAGCTGGGCCCTAGGACTATAGACTTAGTAAGCTTTACCGGCTCCTGGAACCGTGTACTCGGCTCCCAACTGCCGAGTACCCGTTTGCCATGAAGCTCATTCTTGTTTGCATAGCAACAAGAGCTACATGCTTTTTTGCAGTTGGAAGTCTTAAAGTTTTCTAAGTCTTTTTCTGTGATTGTGAGAGCTTTGTGTGCGCTCTCTAAGGATTATTTGGATTACCATGGAAGGAGCCGATGATAAACAGGTCGTATATTTCCATGTTATTCCATGGTTAAAAGACTTAGGTCTTCAAAATTTCGCCTGTGTCGCATGTTCCAATTTCTGACCCCGAATCTGGGACGTGTGTAAACAACGAAATATGCCAGATTGATCGCCTTCCTTTAACCCCAACAGGCGATCGGCAGATATGAAATAAGGTGTTGGCTATACAGTGTTTAACACGAAAATCGCCTGACGTCGTTTTCGGTATGATCTGAGCGGGTGACGTCACACCCGAGTTGTCTCAGATCTTTATGTGAAGAAAATGTTTCATTAATTCGCGCATCTGATTCTGGGTGCTGCGTACTGTATTGGTACCAGAAAAAGTTTGGAATTTTCAAGTTTTGCGTGTTATCCCGATCTGTTTGCAATGATCGGTGGTTTCAAAATTCCTGATTTAGGTGTGTGGTCTGCGGTTTTACCGTGTGCTACAGCAGTTTGTTTGCATTTTATTGTTTCTTCACATATCGTTTTGGCCTTCGTTAGGAGTATAATTTGTATTGATTAGTAAATATACCCTGAATGCTATACGATATGGTTCCTGGTTCCGTTTATACATCCTTGAGAATCAGTTTATGGGTGTATCTTGCCCGCTTCGTTGTCGTCATAATCAATGTGATCTTTGCTGTAACGTTGGGGGGGGGGTGCGGGAGGGTTAACATTTAATTTATTTTCAAATTATTTGAAAATTATTTGTCTGCCTTCCATTCCTGTTTCGTTCCGCTTGCTTATTGTAGGTTTGTGCTTATTTATAGGCCAAGCCAGCCCCGCCATCATGTGACGAGTGACATAAGTTCGTGAGGGTTCTGTTTAAGGACCATGTCTGCTTTAGATGTACAAATTGTAATCTTGATAATAGGTGTAACATTTGTGCAGTGTGGTCATCCGATATGATGGTCAAGTTCCTTGCCCAGAAGGACATGGCAGGGTCTGACACGTGGTCAGGTGGTCCGAAAGTAAATCGTGGAGCGTCCGTTTCGGCCCATGGGGTTGCTCCACGTCTGCAACCAGAGGTTGCGGAGATGGCACCGCCAGCATGGTTTGGACTTGCATTGTGTCTTGCCTACCCTGGTGTCATTCCTGCTTCCAAAAGTTGTAGGGCAGTCTCTTCCCGTGCTTGGTACGGCCCCTGTCCTTGGACAGGGTTCTGGACTGCCTGGCTCCGGTCTAATGGATTCTGTCTCTGCTGCCACCAGGTGGTCCAGTAGCGGTGGCCGATCTGTCAGGCGTGGGAGCCATCCGCCAGGACGGCTCAAGTGTTTCCTCATCTGGTGACGACTCTTCGGAGTCTGAAGACGAGGAGGCCGAGGAGGAGAAATTGCTGCACCCTGTGGTGCCGCGGGTGGGGAGCATGGAGGTTGATTCCATCCTGGACGGAACCGCCCTCCATCTGTCTGGCTTTGCCAGTGGTTGAGGCCACTCGGGTACCGGGGCACCGGTCCCGTGCTGGTTGGTTTGCCACCAACGACATGGTGACGGGTGTGGCTGGCCAGGCGTGGTACTCGCCTATCTCGCCTGGTCCGGCGGTCAGGCATGGGGTGCCATTGGCGCCCGTGCATGGCCACGGTTCCTCAACCGTTACGGGTCCGCACGGTTTTCCGCGTGGGCCTACTCCATGGACTGGTGTTTTCCATGGAGTGGTGGCAGAACTGTATGGTACCAGAGTTCCTGGCGTATCAGCAATGGCTCATGGCCGGGAGGCCGTTGCTTGTAAAGCCGTGTGCACGTCAACGGGTGATGTGTTCACGGGAGTGTCCTCTTCGGCGACAGACTGGTCGGAGGCTCTGGCTTGGCTAGTCAGGGTGGACCCATCTGTGGTTTCGACCACGGCCGAAGAGGATGCACCCCGTTCATCGGGTGCATCGATTAGGACGGGGATCTTGCCCACAGCCCGGATCCAGTCTATTGGACTGGACCCAAGGTTTATGGAGTTGTTGGATGCTATTTATAGCAAACAGCTTCTGACCAAGGGCCAGCTCCCTGCGGCCTCCAGGGAGGTGCGGGCGAGGTGTCGTATTCCACGGGGTGAATACGACAAATATGGTGTTGTTCCAGCGGTCACTGAGGATGATCGCTGGGTACTGGGAATTCAGAGTTCTGGAGCGGGTGGCCCCACCCCGGCACTGGTGGATAAATCCCAGGTGCACCATGATGAAGTCCTGTCCCTATGTGATGAGGTGGTGAGGGCAGCAATGAGTGCTGTCAATCATTCTTATCGCCTTCAGTTGGTGTGGGCTGAAGCGGGGGCAGGCCACCCTGTGCCACCTGTGGCGCTATCGTGCGTGAATGACGACCTGGTGCTGTCCATGGACGCATTGGCAAGGGTGCAGGCGCGAGGGACAAAGTCTAGGAGGCAGATGGTCCTTGACCATATGCGTCCAGCTACTGCCGTTAGGGAGTGTCTTCTTGGGATGCCCCTTACTGGCCCTAACATCTTTGGTAGCCAAGCGCGGGCCATCTTAGAAGACACTGTCAACATCGCGCAGAATCGGTTAGCGGTGAATCTACAGCTAGTACTGGTGCGACAGGCGCACGCACTAGGGGCTGTGGCCAAACCGCTAACCGGACAACCTTCTAAGAAGCATAAAAAGCATAAAAGTAAGGCGAAAGCCAAGCCTAGGGCTGCTTCTGCTTCTACTGGGCCAAAAAGTTGTGAAGGCCCCTACCCACCCCAATGTTGTCACTGATCGCCCGAGAGGCGGGAAGGGGAAGGGTAAGTTCTCGAAGGGCGGAAAGAATGGAGCGGATCGTACCTGAGGGTACGAGGGCTCCCTTCGTATCTGCCTGGACCGCACCTGTGCAACAGGAACAGCGGTGCCAGTTAGACCGGCCAAGCCAAGACCAAAATGGTTCTCGCTCTCTCTCTCTCGTTAAGAGAGGGGGGGGGGGGGGAGCTGATCGCGAGCCAGAGACCTGCATTAGGCGTCATAGCATCTATAGTGGGTGGAAGGCTCATGCGTTTCGTCGAGGCTGGGCGAGGTGTGACGTCAGACAGTCTGGTCCTGGGATGGTTATCCCAGGGTTACATGCCGGAGTGGTGGGACTTTCCGCCACAAAATCTGTCTTTGGCACCTGTCTGGACACCCGTACCAAGGGAGCCAGACAAGTTAGAAGCCGTGCAAAAGGAAGTGTCGGGTTTGCTTCTGAAGGGAGCAATAAAACCAGCGAACCGGAACACTCCAGGCTTCTATTCAAACATGTTCCTTGTCCCCAAGAGCACGGGGGAATGGAGACCCATACTCAATCTCAGGCCATTAAATTGGTTTATCCATACGCCTCGGTTCCAGATGGAAACGCCGAGATCGGTAATGGCGGGATTGAGGAAGGGAATGTGGTGTGTGTCGATCGATCTGAAAGATGCATATTTCCACATTCCCATGAACCGGAGTTGGCACAGGTTTCTAAGATTTGCGTTTCAGAATCAAGTATGGGAGTTTACTGGTCTCCCGTTTGGCTTGTCGACAGCTCCGAGGGTTTTCACAAGAGTGGTCCTTGCGGTGACAGCGTTTCTCAGCAAAGAGAACATGGCGCTACACACCTACATAGACGACTGGCTGCTCAAGGCAGACCCGGCAGCCAGGTTGAACGTGGATACTGCTCTGACTCTGAAGTTACTTTCAGATCTAGGCTGGATAGTCAACAAGGAGAAATCCGAGTTGACACCCACTCAACATTTCGTTTATTTGGGGATGCGATTCGATCTCGAGGAGGGCAGGGTTTACCCGTCAGAGCCCAGAGTGGTGTCTCTGTTAGCCATCCTCGAGAGTTTTCGAGTGGGAAACCACATTCAGGCAAGGCGGTTTCTTCAGATGCTGGGTATGATGGTCTCCATGGAGCAGGTGATCCCGTTCGCTGCTCTAATGAGAAGACCTATCCAGTTGTATCTGATGTCTCTGTGGAAACAGAGAACAGAACCCCTGTCAAAACTGGTGCCAGTTTTGGAGCCGATAATATCGCATCTGCTATGGTGGAAACAGCGTCAGAATCTCCTAGTAGGTGTTTCGCTGCACCTACCTCGCCCCCAGCTGTCCGTGTACACGGATGCATCGCTGGAAGGGTGGGGTGCCTGCCTGGGAGAACACCAGGTCTCGGGCACATGGACTCTCCTGGAGAGTCAGCTGCATATCAATCTGTTGGAAATGATGGCAGTGGAATTAGCATTGGAAGAGTTTCTTCCGATGATCAGGGGCAAGGTGATATTGATACGGTCGGACAATTCGACGGTAGTATCATACATAAATCGCCAAGGCGGGACCAGGTCACCCACACTTTGTATCAAAGTATGGCACTTGATTCAATGGTGCAGGAATTACTCGGTTGTTTTGAAAGCAGCTCACATTCCTGGCCGATTGAACATTCTGGCGGATGCTTTGTCTCGCAGACAGAGAATTCTGCCGACAGAATGGTCCCTCAGCCCTCCAGTTCTACGAAGGATCTTCGAGCATTGGGGCAAACCCAACGTGGACTTGTTCGCCACAAAGGAAAATGCTCAAATCATGACTTATGTCTCGCCGATTCCAGATCCAAATGCCGTCGATACAGACGCTCTGGCGATAAGCTGGAGGGGGATGCACGCTTATGCGTACCCACCCACCATCCTTCTGCCGAAGGTATTGGTGAAGATCAGGGAGGAACCGTGTCTGGTCCTGCTAATAGCGCCGTATTGGCCAAGCAGGGCGTGGTTCACGGATCTGCTAGATCTGCTGGTGGAAAACCCAGTGCAGTTGCCCGAGATTCCGAACACAATCTCCCAGGCCAAGGGACGCTTCCTACACGAGCGTCCCGAAATGTTCAAATTGACTGCGTGGATGTTATCAAACAACGTTCCACGTCGGAAGGCTTTTCTCGACAAGCTGCTGATATCATCGCGGCTGCGAGAAGGAGGTCAACCTTCAAGTCATATAACAACAAGGTTAACAGATTTGCAGACTGGTGTGAAGAAAAGGGTATTGATACCTTTCAATCCACTATTCAGCAAATAGCAGACTTTCTCTGTGAGCTGTTCTTTTCAGGACTAGCTCCCGTCACAATTGCTGGATACAAGTCAGCTTTGGCATCAGTTATCCCTTGTCTAGCCAACAGGGATAGTCCAGAGGTGGCCCAGTTAAATGTGATGGTGAAGGGAATGAGCAATCTCAGACCGAGACAACCGGTAGTCATTCCAGCCTGGAGTCTATCTTTAGTGCTTAATGTACTGGCCAAGCACCCTTTCGTACCGTTGCGTTCGGCTAGTCTAAAGCATTTGACTCTAAAGGCGGTTTTTCTATTGGCAGCTTCCTCAGCTAGAAGGCGCAGTGAGATCCATGCGCTTTCGGCAGAGAGGGACCGATTTATTGTCTCTGGAGAGGGTCTGCGTCTTCTGCCAGGAGCAGAGTTTATGTCAAAGAATCAATCTTTGAGATATCCCGGCAAACCGATCATAATACCGAAGTTAACAAGGTTTGATCGTGATGCCAGTGTCTGGTGCCCGGTCCGTGCTTTGACTAAGTACAAGAAACGGACTGACTCGTTACGGTCGAACGATAGACATCTATGGATCTGTCATAAGAAGCCTTATGGCGGCGCATCCATGGATACTATCTCTCGTTTGGTAGTCGAATGCATTTAGACTACTCATGAGATGGCGACTGGGCACCAGGTGCAAGGCGTAAGGGCACACGATGTTCGAGGAATAGCCGCGTCGACCGCCCTTTACAGTGGTGTTCCGTTAGAGGACATCATGGCCGTTGCACAATGGCACTGTGAGTCCTCATTTACGGATTACTATATGAGGGATGTGTCAGACTCAGCCAATCCACGGTACGTCTGAAGTCCAGTTATCATAAGGTAATTCATTAGTGAGAGTTTTTTGTATTATGTCTGTATCATGTTCATTCATCTTATATATTCATGCTCATTCCCAAGCTAATACATGTGGATATGCAAGGAGCAGTTAACCCTCTTGGCATATTTGTGTTTCAGGCGAGATGCATGTTCGTGAGTTCTCTCCCTTTTCTTAGGAGAAAAAAGGGGGAAGGGGCAGTGATGCGAATGTGATTCGGTCCCTTTAACTTGATGGTCCTTTTAGGCCTCTATTTGTCAAGTTTAAGTCTCTAAGCTCTTTCTCCAGGGAGCAAAAGTAGCAATTGATGGCTTGCCCCTTCCCACCAGGTTACTGAACAAATCTGGTGTATATCAGAAGTAATAGAATGGTGAGTATTTATCGAAGGAGAATGAAGGAAATTTTAATTTCCCTTTCTCCGAGATCTAACAATACTCGCCATTCTATTACGGACCCAGCCTCCCAGCCCCACGGAGGCAAGCCATGGGTATCTCTTGTTTGGTGGTTACGCAAACAATATGAGCTCTATGGTAGACGGGTACTCGGCGGTTGGGAGCCGAGTACCCGGTTCCAAGGAGTCGGTAAAGCTTTCTAAGTCTATAGTCCTAGAGCCAGCTGTCGAGGCCAGCTGTGTATCAGAAAGTAACAGAATGGTGAGTATTGTTAGATCTCGGAGAAAGGGAAATTGAAATTTCCTGCATTCCATCCATTGTACACCCAAAACGCTATAAGCACGTTTTGCTCTTAGTGAGAAATCAGGTATAGTCTACGCTCTCGGGTAGAAGCCATAAAGCGTGATAGGCCGCATTACACGCTCCCGCTAGTGTTATCCCTGTCACAAATGGTGTTTGTCCATCCGTCGATTCAGAAAATAAAGTCTTAAATCTAGACATGGCTAAGCGTAAGACGGTTATGTCATCATTACAATATTCGATGAGATTTTTATCGACATCGTAGCGCTCGTGTCTTGATATCTGGTAGTTGTACCATCGATCAAATTTGATTAATTCATTCGCATTCATATTTTGTGGACAGAATATCTCCCTCTCGGGAAAGGGTATTACCGTACCCCAATATTGAGGCATGTTGAGCTGATGGGGAAATGTCCCCTTTCGAACAGAAAGATTAAAGGAAAAAAATTGATGGAATCGATAAACCGAATAGTACCTATGTCAAATGAGAGAACTGAACGACCTTGCATGATAATATTTGAAGGTTTAAGATGTGTGTTAGTGGTTTTGCAAATGCATTGAAGGAGTAAAAGAGAATCATAGGCACGTGCGTTGTGAACGATCACCAAGTAGTCAGAGAAAACATTTTCTAGTGATACGTTTACCGATACGCGCAGACTTAACACGTGTCAACCACCTAACGAACTGATCCACCGCGTCTAACCCGTGAAAGCGAACATATCCATAATTTGTGCCTCGATGACATGTAGAGCAATCATCTTCGAGTGGTTGCTCGAAACACGCATCACAGCATATGTTGGCAACCGCGAGATTGATTTTATGCTCAGCTAGAATATTAGTATTGCTACTGTCGATAGGCGATAAATATGGTTGTGTGTCGTAAATGATGTATTTTTGAAAATTTTCGTAACTGCAATTGTCGTCATTCGTACGCATAGAGCATGCATGGGATAATGACGTAATAGGTTCTTCAATTACTTTATGATAGCATGTATGATTTTCAGTAATAACATACTTTTCTTTACACGCGTGACATTTTGTCATACCGCATACGTGTTCATCGTCATCTTTACGTATGCGACTGAAACAGTGGTGCCAAGCCTTCACCATTTCGCACGTCCCATTAGAGAGGTGGTTCGATATACATTGACGGTTATAAAACTTACGATGATTAATCTGTACACATTATCTTATGCGTAGCGTCTGTAGGACTACAAGATCCTTTATCAGAATAAGGTGTCTGACAACTACGACAGCGCGCAGAGCATGAGTGATCATTAGAGTATGACGCATTACACCTCTTACAGTAATTACGTACCATAAGAAATGCAGCCATAGACGTGATTAAGGATATATGATTATCATTATCACGTTCTGAATGCATAAGATTTATGCATGGTAAACTCAGGGAAGCGCACCCGAATAGGCGTTCATGCGTTGACTCTGAGTAGACTTGAATAGAAAATTGATTGCGAAAATGTTCCTGAAATTTGTTCCAATCAGTACTATTAATTTCGCGTACAGGAATACTACAAACCGTATGATATTCACGCGCCATATGCGCCAAATATGTTTCATTACGTATCAAATTATTCCATTCTTTTGCAGAGATTAATTTGTTCATTTTCTCAATAAATTTTATTCCTAAAAATATTCCTGCCGCGAAACAGAATGGATATTCGGCGCATACGGGTATAATACATTTTTTTATACGCATGTATGCATCTAAATCAGATGAATGTACTTTTAATAAATTTAAGTGTCTAGAATCGCTTGCGCCTATGAGAGTATCATTTCGTCCACCTGAGTTGTGTAGTACTCTACACGAAAAACGTGAAATTCAAAACCCTCTGATAACCTACAATCAGTATTTGACTGAATGACTTTTTCCACTGATTCTAAAATTATGTCAGGTGTAATTTTATTCCATAGCCTAAAATCCATCGCTATCGGCATTTCCAAAGAAGGGTGAATCAACTCGATTCTCACGTGATCATTCGGCTGAACATTACTATATTCGCTATACGTATCGAGCAAAGATTCAAAGACGCCTGACATGAACTCAGAATGAGAAAGTGGTGTATCGGCTATAGGATAACTTTAAAAAGATACATTATATTCAGTACCTTCGAGATGAAACTTTTTACTGCGTTATTTGCGAACAGTCTTCACAGATATATAGTCGGTATAATCAACTACCGACCCTCCGATTTGAGCGTGTGCTCATGGTGTTGCAAATAATGATTAAGTAGATCATCTGTAAGCACTATATTCTCTGATATACATCGACTGATTTCATCAGCGATAAGACTAATATCATCTGTCGAATGATTTGCTTGCGTGTCAACAAGAGTTTGATGAGTAGGAACAACGATGCAATAAGCGGAATCGTTAGGAAGGCATTCTAAATCCTGTGATATGCCATTAGCAGTAGGCTCAATACGTACAGGAACTGGCGCATTATCAAATAAATTTAGGTCGGAATCATTAGGAAGGCATGCTAAATCCAGAGGTATGTCATTAGATGAAGGCACAAGAAAGTCAAGAAGGGATGCATCGTCGAATAAATTTTCATCGTAATCATTAAGAAGGCATACTAAATCCTGAGATAGGTCATTAGCGAAAGGGGCAACGTCAATTAAATTTAGATCGTGTCCATCACGTACATCGGTCGAATAATTAGAATCAATTGCGTCACATTCGTTATGAGGATAATTAACAAATGATGATGGTACGGTACTCAGATCAGGAACAGATAGTTCAGTTCTAGTATGTATGGTTTGATCATCGGTAGAAGCAGGTTGTGCAGGTATGATTATGTCATAATCGTATAAATCGTCCAAATAATTGAAAAAATCAGCATCGGTATCAGACAGTTCAGGAATGACTTCGCGTAATGCAACGTCGTTATGTTCATCAGATACGTGCGGAATTGAAAAGTTGGGTTCATACAACATAGAACCCAGATTTAAAAGGTGATCCACATCTTCATCAGGTGAATTGGGTAGATCCACGTTTAATCTTGATGCATCAGAGTCATTTAATATTATGTATTCTTTAATATCGGTGCTTAAATTATCTGCCATTTTGTTATGTCTTTAACACATGCTTAATATTTAAAAAAATTATTCTCTTAAAATCTCTATACGTTTTCTTTAAAAGGAACAAATAGCGATAGCGAACTAGACAGGAGGGCTCTGCTTAAATACGCGCAGAAGGCCCCAGGCAGAGACTCGCCGGCCGACATTGCATTCCTCCTCCTCCTCCTCCTCCTCCTCCTCCTCCTCCTCCTCCTCCTCCTCCTCCTCCTCCTCCTCCTCCTCCTCCTCCTCCGACCTCCAGTATCAGACCACCTCTTAAACTCTATTATTTTTACATTATCTACCACGGTAGATAACCACGGAGGGGGGAGCGCCGCCACTGAATTAAAGCGTAAAATACACAACTTTTAAGGGTTAACAACTTCAAAATATTGGAACATTCCAGAGTGGTGCAAATCTCAAATACGTGTGCGGCTGTACGCCATTGTTATCTAGAAAACATAGCGTTCTGTGCGTCATTGTTCTGAGAGCAATAGCGATTTGAAATGGAGCGTTTTGATTGGTTAATAAGGACCTCCTGGTGGGAAGAACAATCACGCACAGCCGCACCCTTTACTACTCCCATGGACCCACTACCCCAGTTACATTTTGGGGGCCTATACCCTCAAAAGGACCCTTGTGATAAACCCTGCTTAATAACTGTATTTGGCCAAATATGATCAAATACAATCAGATACTTAGTTACTTATATAATAAATAGCAGTAAGATATGGTGTTAAGATAAAGTTGTTAATGAGTTATTTAAGCATAGTAGCTGCATGCGGTGATTGAAACAGAATGAACAAAATTGCTTGGTCGATGACGCATCATCGTGAATACCCATGTTCACTGCTCTGATCTTTTGACACCCTGTCTCACCCCTTGGGATGGAGCTGAATGCGAATGTTCTCTTGCACCCCCCACTCATATAGGTAATTCACATTTGGCTGAATTCTGTCCAACCGTTTCAGAGCAGTTGCGTTCAATCGATACCAACATGCACACACGCATAATCGCGTTATTCCCTCTTTTCTTTAAACAGTGTGTGGATAATAAGACATCATCGTAACACTTTGAACTCTAATTTATACCTGATACATATAAAATAATAAACGCTCTCTACATGGAATCAGATGAAAGAAACAATCTATTGCTGCATAGAAGTAAATTATTTTCAAAATATTCAACGGTCGCTGGTTGCTTTGAAATGTAGATGACAGATTTCATGATCAAAGAAGTTAGGTATCAAAACTGGTCTTGAGAAATGACTATTTGTAGACCCAGAGAAGCCTATTTTTGAAAATTTGCCTCAGGAATGACTGGCTCGATAACCGAGTAAGTCATTCCAGTGGTACATTTTCAAACAGTAGGTAGGCTTCTCTTGGTCTGCAAATGGACATTTTCTATGAGAAAATTTAAATTTTTTTGAACAAATTTAAGACTTGATGGGTTAACGTGTTATCATTATATGTTATAAATTATGTAAGATATCGCACGTCTGTATAATGCCTCAACACCTTTATTGAAACAGTGTACATGGTTAGTGGCGCTTGTCAATAAAATATAATATATTAGCTTTATATCACACCATTAATATCCTTAACCCTGGTATCAGCCAAAAACGGCTTCTGCAGTGGTTTTGAGAAATGTCCATTTTCAGACCAACAGAAAACTATTTTTGAAAATTTACCGCTGGAATGACTGGCTCGATAGCCGAGCCATTCATTCCAGTGGTAAATTAAAAAAAATAGTCTTCGTGGTCTGCAAATAGACATTTTTTTATAAGAAAATTTAAATTCTCTTGAAAAAATTTGAGGGTTAAAGAGATATATGTAGGCTTTAATATCAATGGGTTGATATACTTCATCAGTCTATGACGGCTGCCATGATTTACTTTTCAACAAGTCAGTAAAACATAGCCCTGGTGCCTGCCTCCAGTATTGTATACGCTCAGTCATAGTGCCATTTATAGAGTTTGTAAGCATGATGTAAAAGCAACTGTACAGGCAACCTGTGGAATATTTTATTTAAAACTTATTTGATTGGAAATTCTTACTTGTAACTTGCAGCTAGTATTATTAGAATATATAAGTTGGCTGGTCTGTCTGTCACATTTTTGACATTTTTTCCAAACCGCATATGTCGTAACTATAGTGTACTCGAACAAGTTTGTATTGTGTGTCACAATATTTTTTGTTACTTTCTGAACCCGTCTTTTCAACAGTTTTGTTACTTTAAGCTGAAACTTTTCTATTTCTGATCGTGGTTTTAACATGCAATATGTAAGACAGATGTCTACCTTTACCACCTATCTATTTGTCTTGCAAACTAAGATTATAATTACAACCATGTGCCAAAATATATTGTTATCCCCGCAAATTTCGAAAAAAGGAATGAGATATTGCAATCTACTCCGTTCAGTCGTCTGTCCACCCAGCTGTCTCCTAGAAAACTGGTGGAATTCAATCAGATTTGTTATGTGAGTTATCCATGTGATTGCGGACTGCGTGACAACATTTACATTAGGCTCGATCAGGGTTCAGATGTTTTAGTATCATAGTTACCCATATGATGAATCATGAGACAATGTTTACATTATATGGTGCAGCCATCTCAAATCCCCACGTTTACATTTATGTTCTGACACCCTACTCCCACCCTACAGTCTACCCCATTCCCACCCTGAGCCTAATGTAATCCACAATCATATGTGTAACAAACATGCCAAATTTGGTTGAGATCCAATTTTAGCTTTCTGCCCCACATCCACTCTCCCAACCCCACCCATGGGCAGAGCTGACGGTAAATGTTGTCTTGCAGTCCTTAATCTGCTAATCACATGGGTAACTCGCATAACAAAACCGATTGACTTCAACTAACTGTTTCATAGGAAATAGGATGGACAGTCAGATATGGGGCGATTGCAATATCCCCTCCATTTTCTCAAAATAATTAGGCTCCGCCCCCAGGATGAGGGGGTCAGAACGTCAATGTTTGCAAAAGCAATAGTTCAATTAAGTTAATCCGTTAACCATTGTTTACAGCTAGACAGGAAACGTGTTTTGACACTAATTCAACTGAATCCTGTTACTGCCAAAAGCAGATTCCAGTTAAATTAATTTCAAAATATTCAACAGAGTACATACAGTATTCATCCGACTACATGTATTTGTTACCTCGTACAGAATTTGTTATTTCTAGTCTGTTAAAAGGTTAAATTTCAGTCTTTTCAGCATTTTTTCGCATTTGTGTCTTGACATTCACAGCCGGCAATGTTGTTATTGTGTTGTACAAATACAAAAATAATGTATTCGTTAACAAGAACACGGTCCTGTCTTGGAGTGAGTATGCTACGACTTACTGAACTCTTTAAAGGTTATCGAGCCAGCCATTCCAGTTGTAAATTTTCAAAAAGTCTTCTCTTGGTCTGCAAATGGACATTTCTGGAGATCACTGCAGGAGCGGTTTTACGCTGATATGAGTGTTAAAGAGTTAATAGATTATACCGGTTACGGTTTTCAAATACATATAAATATTCTTTTCGATATTTTCAAAATAATTTGACTGGAATTGAAGCTGTTGGTTCTTAAGGAAGCAACAATGGCTTCCAGTCAAATTATTTTCAAAACATTTAACAGCTTTCATGTTTGCCCGGAATTTGAGATGCGCAGAACAAGATTGGAGATTGGTGAAAGGGTACGGGTACTATTAACCCCTCTTGTGTCAACTTAACCCTTTAATGAACCTTTAAATTTTTAGCTATGCCCCACCCATCACTAGCTAAGCTCCACCCACACTTCGCCGTGTTGGGATTGATCGATCCCCAAATACCCTAGCTATCAATTTCCTGAAAACTATACAGGGAAGCTGTTGAATATTTTGTAACTAATTTGACTGGGCGCTGTTGCTGCCTATGGCAGCAACAGCGCCCAGTCAAATTAGTTTCAAAATATTCAAGACTTTATTAAATAGTAAAAGCAAACAATTTGTACGACAACGCATAGACCGTCTTCAAATATGCGTTTGTGACGTACTTATCGGCGGCATCAATGACGTCATTCATTATGATGTCATTGTACACATCACGCAGTTCATTATGACATCATATGATGGGTGAGTACTCTGGAAAGGTGAATTGGTCAAGTGGGTAAATACAACCTCTGCAGTGAGCTTGAGAAATATCCATTTGCAGGCTAAGAGAAGAATATTTTTGAAAATTTACCACTGGAATGACTGGCTCTGTCTCTGGCATGTTCAAGTGGATGAATCCATTTTATCGAACAATCATATGACGTCATAATCAATTACGTCATGTATGACAATAGTTAGTCTGTCATAAATGTCACGTTGTACGAATTGCATGTCTACTATTTAATAAACATTCTGTTGAATGGTTTGAAACTAATTTCACTGGGCAAGGAAGCAACAGCACCCAGTCAAATTAGTTTGAAAATATTCAGGAGCTTACCTGTATAGTTTTTCTGGAAATTGAGATTCATGGAGTTCAGGGATTGATCGATCCCAACACGGCTGAAGTGTGGGTGGAGCTTAGCTAGAGATGGGCGGGGCATGGCTAAAGCTGGATTTATCCATTGCCATAGCTCATTTTTCATTTGTGCACAGTTTGTGCAGTTACTGCTAGTTCAAACTGTTTTCAATTCCCACAGTTTCTGTAATTTTGTTATATTTTGAACATTTTAAAATATCGAAAATGGTTGTGATAAGTAAAAGGGGTACCTACAGGGAATTTGCGTCAATTTTTAACACAAATTTGTAATGGAGCCAGGAGCGATCAAATCTGTCATTCTGACAAGTATCTGACATCATAATTAAATGCATCGCTTGTTAAGTGATATCACAATCAAGATTAGGGCTCAGGTTCGTGAGGATCTTTACGAACCGAAGCGGTTCACGATACAGATGTTCGAACCACGAACCGGTTCACAAACCTTTTTAGTATGCTATTGTATGCAAGAAATTACTCCTAACAGAAAATAACCTATAAAGGCAGGTGGCTTTATTGGCTAAATGGTAGAAAAACACAAATGACAATTCTGACAATAAATGTTAGAAAATAATATAAGATTCATAGCCAGCTTAGTTCCATTCATAGTCATATTCGTAAATCACGATTCAGAGATTGCCTGTCTATTAGCCCTTTCACCACCAAATCCCTGAAAAAGTAAATTCTTTATGATATAAAACTTAGTCTGTTTAATATTTTGGAATTAACTTGACTGGAAGCTGTTGCTGCCTAAGGCAGCAACAGCTTCTAGTTAAATTAATTTCAAAATGTTCAACAGTTTTCCTGTATGGTTTCCTAAAATTAGATATGGGGATTCATCGGTGAAAGGGTTAGCTTATGTATGGCTCACGAATCACACGGCCATGGTTCGTCTTCCCTTGGTTTGCGATTTTTCAAACCAACGAATGTTCGTTACAGCCCTAATCAAAATGGTATAGGTCCATCACAAAGATGACAATGGCCCATCACAAACGTGAGTGAATGGTATGTCGCTGATGAATTTCCAAGGTATTATACCTTTAGTAGTCAAAGTCGGTCAAGAAAATGAAGATATTTACTTACTGAATGTTCATTTGCAGGCCAAGAGAAGGTGCCTTTATAAAATTTACCATTGGAATGACTAGCTCGGTTATTGAGGCAGGCATTCCAGCGGCAAATTTTGAAAAAAAAATTGTGCCTGGTTTGAGTGCTAAAAGGCGAAACTGGATGGGATACAAATGCATCCCTCTCTTTGAAACTGCCTATTTTTGGAGCAGAACTACATGTATGACAATGATGATACTGTTTAAGACTAACTTCATAATGGATTTTTAACCATATCACACACATAAATCCTTTTCATCGGGTCACTGCATATCTTTTTCTAAGCTAGGAATGGCTAAATCGATTCTAGATCGATCCTTAGGCCATACCAATTTAATTTGTTTGTGTACGGTCAGAATTGTTAGGAAATGTACGGTACCAGCCAGAGCCAACTTAATCACATTCGCGACTGTGACACGTGTGTGTCTTGACTATGGCGGTATAAGTATCGACTGAAATAATAAGCGTGCTAAAGTAAAGGCGATTACTGCGAGACCCCTTTAAGTGATACCTACATGAATTGACTATAATCTAGGTCCGTCTATCTTTAACAGTTTAACAATCCTAGTAGTTGAATCTAGTGCCAGAAGAAGATGCGAGATTCATGCTTTATCTACAGAGGATAGGTTTCATGTTGTCTTGGATGACATTGCTTTACGTTTATATCCCAGAACAGTGTTCTTCTACCTTGAAGTAGGCTTGCGCGATTATTGCTTTCAATAATCACGATCGATTATTTAATAATAATCGTGATTACTCGATTAATCCGCTTGAGTACACATTACCCAGGTAAAACAGCAAAAAGCATATCAATGATGAAAGCTGCAATGATGTTGAGAAAGGTCGATTTGCAGGCCAAGAGAAGACTATTTTTGAAAATGTGTCACTGGAATGCCTGGCTCGATTTTCGAGCCAGTCATTCCAGTGATACATATTCAAAAATAGTTTTCACTTGGCCTGCAAATGGGCATGCATTCGCTGAGCAAAATGTAAATTTCCGTGACCGATCACATTAAAGAATAATTAAAAGGTAGGTTTTGAAACATTTTATGCTGTAGAATTATTCACAATTATTCGATTATTTAATTTTTAATCATATAAATTCACGATTTAAAAAATAATCGCGATTTTCGATTTAATCACATAATTGTGCAAGCCTACCTTGAAGTGAAAAAGGGGAGGTTGCTGCTATAAGAGACAAACAGGTCACTTTTTGCGAGGTGGGGAGGGGGGGGGTTGTTGCTGGTTGTGGGGGGGGGGGGGGGTGTGAGGGGCGGGGTGAAAAGGCACTTATTGTTGCAAAATTTGGTTCTTTGTCTTCAAACATGGCATGATGGAGAGCCTTTATGCGCCATTCAAGGTAGAATACTTCAGAAGAAAGTGTTTATTATTTAGACATTCAGGTAAACCTTTGCTTATTAGAAGGCTGTGGAGACATTCTATCCAAGACAATGTTTGGTGTCCTGTATGAGCTCTCACGATGTAGAAAAATAGGACCAGGATGCATCGATCCTTGCACACTGAATCTCAATTTCCAGAAAACTACAGGTAAGCTGTTTAACATTTTGAAAGTAATTTGACTGGGTGCTGTAACATAAGCGAATCAAATTAGTTTCAAAACGTTCAACAGCATGTTTATTAAATAGTAAAGACATACAATTCGTACAACAATGCTTTGTCCGTCATCAATTAAGCGTTCATGACGAACTTATCTGCGTCATTCATGGCATCATTGATCATGACGTGATCCTACACGCTGTGTAGTTGATTATATGACGTCCTATGATTGATGGATGAACTGGAATCCTCCAGTTTGGCATGAAGTAGCCTCTCTTAGGCTATTTCTATCTATGCCCCGCCCATTTCTAACTAAGCTCCACCAACATTTTTCATGTATTGGGACCTATTTATGTACTTTGAATCCTGAATTCCAAGAATCCCAATTTCATGGCAACACTTGAATATTTTAAAACTAATTTAACTGGTGGACTCCCAGAATGTTTATTAAATAACAAATCCATCAAATACATAAAATTTTTACCCATGACAGACATTTCCAGATTCATGACAGTGTTATATTACGTCATTATAATTGTGATGTCCGCCTACATGTGACATAATTGAGCATAACTTCATATAAATGTATACATGTACTTGAGTGACAGATCGGATCCCTCAATTAGTGAGTATAAAATCCCATAGTGTTAAGGATATCATAGCTGCTTCACTAGCACTTTTCACTACATTAGGATGGTGCCTAGTGACATATGGTAAAAAACCCCAATAGTCATGTCATCCTATACAATTTATGTGTTTACTATCATAATATGAAAGCAATGTGCTTCACTTTTGATAATTGTTGCATGAAAAAAACCATGACAAATTTTGCAGTTACAACCATATTTAATGGACTTCTAGTCAAATATCTGAAATCCTGCCCCCCCCCCCCAGATATTTGTATACTTTTTAAAATAGTTTAATGAAATCTTGTTATCCCACTTGTTTTACAGGAAACGAATTCTTTTTTATGGGTTGCCTAAGCATTTAGTGTTTAATGGCCCTTTCCAGTTTCAGCTTTGCCCCGCCCATTTTTAGCTAAGCTCCACTCACGCTTCACCCGTGTTTGGATCACTCGATCGCTGCACTCTCTGAATCTCAATTTCCAGAAAACTATACTGGTTAGCTGTTGAATATTTTGAATCTAATTTGACTGTGCTGGTGCTGCCTATGGCAGCAACAGTGCCCAGTCAAATTAGTTTCAAAATATTAAACAGCATGTTTACTAAATAGCAGAGACATACAAGTCGTACGACGTGTCAGCCTGTTAAGCATTTAAGATGGACTAAATCGAGTCATTCAGGCTGTAATTCATTATGACGTCATCCTACACGTCGTCGCGTAGTTGATTATGATGTCATCCTACACGTCGCGTAGTTGATTATGATGTCATATGATGGATGGATAAATGGGAAAGGTCCATTGGTAGGTACACTTATTTTAGGATTAGTAGAACATAAGAACAGCCCCTAAAGGCGCATTGTTCGTGCTTATAGCACTCATTTACTAAATCGTTTCAAAACCCGGGATTGATAATGTTCATCGCAAAGATGGACAGTCTACTCAGAGCAGTGATGAGGTCAATTGCATTTTATCAATTCCAATTCGACCTCAATTCATTTTATCAATTCCAATTCCGTTTCCACATCAGTTCATTTTAGCAATTCCAATTCCACCCAGAAAATTTCAATTCCAATTCCATTTGATCAATTCCAAGTCCAATTCCATACCAATATTTACTTGAGATCAACATTGTTATATTTTAACCATTTAGTGACCAAGATTGGCCAAGAAAAACTAGATTTATCATTAGCATATGCCCATTTGCAGGATAAGAGTAGAATATTTTTTAAATCTAACAATGCAAGGACTGGCTCAGTTATGGAATCAGTCATTCCACTGGTAAATTTTCAAAAATAGTGTCTTAGCATACATATGATCCTTCCTCAAAACCAGTGCAGACGGCACTTCTGGCTGACTTCTCTGTTAATATTTAAAACAATTAGAATAAAAATTGTTGTTGCCAATAGTCAAATTATTGTCCAAAAAGTCAACATTCAGCAGATCTTATTTTTAGTTCATTTGATGTAATTACGGCTTAATGCCGAGTTTTTTTCTGATGAATATGACTAACGGTTAATGCCATGTCTAATTATTGTAGATACATGTAAACTTTGTTATTTAAATGTTTGCATTAAAAAGCATTAGAATACAATGTATATAGTATAGTACTTACTGAGTGAGAGTACTGAGCACATGTATATAGATGTTTGAATAACACCTCTAGTCCAGGTGTCTGTGTCAGGGAATGCAGAATGAAATAACTTCAAGATCAGAGGCTTTGATTGACTAAAGGAGGTACAAAGCTTGCATAGGATAAAAGGCTTAATTGGTCACTGGTCAGGGAGAATTGAGTTAATTCAATAATGTATTAAAGTTCATTGCATTTATTAGATCTTTGTTTTGTCAGTTCAGAGTGAGAGATTATTTTTGAAAATTTACCACTGGAATTATGGGCTCAGTTATCCAGCTAGCCACTCCAGTGGTAAATTTTCAAAAATAGTCTTCTATTGGCCTGCCAATGCACATTTCTGAAACTCATTGCAGAAGGTGTTTTGGGCGGCCTAGGTGTTAAGGGCTAAGAGTGAACTCGCTCATCACTGAATTATCAGTATCTCAAATTCTAGACTTCAAACCAAACATATAACTAAGTTGTTAAAATCAATTTTAATAGAAACTGTTGCAGCCATAGGACACAAAAATATTCAATAAAGCATCTAATAACAGCTGGCATAATAAATATCATCAACCTGCATATAGAATGAAATCTGGTAAATGGTATCATATAGATCATTTAGGATGAAATGCATTAAGGGCATATAAAGATCAGTGTATAATTTACAGATATGACATGTACATTTTATAGCCAAAAATGTTCAGTAAATCTATCACAAATTATGACTGGAAATGATTGGAATTTATCAATTCCAGTCAATTCAAATTATCAATTCCAAATCCAATTCCGATGTCTTAAAATGTATCAATTCCAATTCCAATTCTGGAGTCCTCAGATTTATCAATTCCAATTCTGGAATTGAATTGGAATTGACTGATCAATTCCAATTCCAATCGGAATTCACCCCAACCCTGACTCAGAGAGTTGCTGAATTGATTCTCTGGGGTATTAAGTCTGACATCTTAGTAAACTTATTTCAAATATTACAATAAATTAAGGCAGCCTTCCTAGACAACGGGCTTTATAAATAATCCTATTTATATATGTTTGATTTGTGTGAATATGATAAATACTGTACAATCCATATAATATATATATATATATATATATATATATATATATATATATATATATATATATATATATATATATATATATATATATATTATTTATCATATTCACACAAATCAAATATATATATATATATATATATATATATATATATATATATATATATATATATATATATATATATATATATGTACATCTACATCACATCTGGTATGTACAGCTAACCTTCAACGCTGTGTTTACATGGCATTATCCCGCCACTGACCTGAGCTATTCTTATACTGAGTACATTAGCCGATTTCCATCCAGCTGTTTCTGTTGTCTTGTTATTATTCCTACCTGTATATTATTCCTACCTGTATATTATTCCTACATTGATAATACATGTTCTATAAACAGTACTGGTTGGCTAGCAGTCTTTGATTGGTAGGTAGTAGGCTTGCGCGATTATGTGATTAAATCGAAAATCATGGTTATTTTTTAAATTCTGAATTTATATGATTAAAAACGAAATAATCGAATAATCGTGATATTTCAAAATTTACCCTTTTATTTATATTTTTATCAGCGAATGCATGTTCATTTGCAGGTCAAGAGAAGACTATTTTTGAAAATGTATCATTGGAATGCCTGGTTCGATGTTCGAGCCAGGCATTCCAGTGCTACATTGTCAAAAATAGTCTTCTTTTGGCCTGCAAATGAACATTTCTAAACACCATTGCAACTTTCGTCATTGATATACCTTTGTTGTTATATCGGTGTAATTTGTAACCAGGTCGATTAATCGAGTAATCACGATTATTCTTAAACAATCGATCGCGATCACTCAAAGTAATAATCGCACAAACCTAGTACCGTATTTATTCTAGTTATACCGCCGGGCTGGTAGCGGTCACCAAAGGGGGTGGGTTAATTAGGGTGGAAAAAGGTTGAAAAAAATACCACGAAATTAGAACGGTTTTCTCAGTCACCTTGAATCAGTATATAATTGTAGTACTCCATGCAATTTCTGCTAAATTAGCTCAAATATTCATAAAAACTACTCGTTTCACATTAGATTTATTCAGACGCTTTAATTAAGACATAAAAGTGACATTTAGCGAAGTTAGGAACAAATGATTTATCGGTTGTTAAATTTGATAGAGACACATTTGTGATGCGTTCACTGATACATTGGAAAATATGCCATAGGCGTACATGTATCGCAACGCAATTTATTCACGTTAGCAGCTCTATCACTGAACGGCCAGATACTGTTCAGCAACAATTTAGGCATTGGTCAAATTGACTGGAGGCGTGTTTGTGTTGCGTTCAGCGATACATTAGAATATTTATAGCCATATCTTAATGCTAATTCAACAACAGCGTTAGACGCTCTGTCAGTGAATGACAGGATAAGCTGACGGAAAAAGATCTTTTTGCGCATGTATTCATGAAGATTACCAAAATGTTGCTGTATGTTTTATTTTTCCTGGATGTTTTTCTTCTTTGAAGATGATGACAGCGGAAGATTTACTATTTCTCACTATTGGTAATTTGCTTTTTTGCCACCGTTCTCAAAAAAAGGGGGGTGGGGTGGCGGTATAATTGGGAGGGGAGGGGGGGGGGGGGCGGCAGGGCGGTATAATTGGGAGGGGCGTGAAAATTAGAATAAATATGGTAGGTAGATTCATGAACGCAATCTAGAACCACTGTGCATTGTTATTAACGATAAGGACTTAACCCTTGGATCGTTAATTTAAATAATCAATGGCTGCTGTAGTCCTCCTGAGAAATATCCATTTTCAGGCCAAAGAAAGAATATTTTAGAAAGCCTCTGGGATGTCTGGTTTGGTAGGTAACAGGTGAATTTGGTAAAATTATCATTTTAGTTTGCAAATGGGCATTTACTTCTAATGTGCATTGCTGCAGACTCTTTTGACCGCGTCTATGGGAGGTTTTACGGAATTCCCTTATGACGTCATTTTCACGCGTGTGCAGATATATGCCGTCTTCGACAGCACCATCTTCCACCAAATTTGTTGAAAAATGTACACCAGTTCATCTTTTAATTTAGTTAGAAATTTTAAAAATCTGACATCAGTGTGCTAAGTGTTAAGAGTTCAGCACGAAAGTGACAGACAGTATAGGATCAGACCTCACTGTCTATCCACATGTTTATTGGTTTGGGATCCACTATCCTAACTTCTGCAGTAACCAATTATTGTCCCTCGTAACCGACTGTATTAGCCCTTTAATTGCCCGTGTCTGCGTCTGAGAAATCTCTTGAGAAATGTAACATATGCAGCCCTCGAAAGTGATTTAAATTTAAAAATGTTACTACTGCGTTGACTGGCTCCGAGTCATGGCTCAGTAACAGAGTCAACCAGTCATTTATCACTGGAAACTTTTTTGAATATTCACTCAGTCTGCAAATCAGCTTTATGTACGCTATGTGAAAAAACCATACGTTCCTGACCTAACTTGACTATGCAGTTGTCCAGTCTTTGTGCCGCTGCTGTCTATGACAACAACAACAACAACAACAGACCCTGTCAAAATAGTTTCAAAATATTCAACAACAGGTTTATGAAATTAGTAAAGCCATACAATTCTTACAATGACACTTAGTCCGTCATCAATTAAGCGCTTGTGATGAACTTAACTATGTTATTCATAACGTAATTGATTATGACGTACCTTATTGTGATGTCATATGATTGACTGAGAAACTGGACTCCTACATTGTAGTTATTCAAATGATAAATTTTGCAAAAATAGTCTTCTCTTGGCTTGTAAATGGACATTCCTCAAGACCACTACAGGGTGTGGTTGGGAATGGCTTGAGATAGCCATATGATTGCGGATTGCGAGATAACATTACATTATACTCCGCCCTTTGGGGTGTGGGTGGGGGTTGGGGCCAGAACATCAAAGTTGGTGAAATTCAACCAAATTTGTTATGTCACTACTCACTTAACCATATGATTGCTGATGATGAGTCGGCCCTCCATGGTGGAGTTGTGGTCAAAAGGTCAAATGTAATGTCTGACGAACAGGAAAACAAGATGTATAGCGATAATAATCAGTTCTTTGTTCAATAAACACATCAGTATGCGCTGTATAGTGGTATATAGCCTTGACATATTCCATGCATTCCAGCACAGATAGAATATACAATGGATGAATCCAGTTTTAGCCATGCTCTGCCCATCTCTAGCTAAGCTCCACCCATGCTTCGCTTGTGTTGGGATCGATCGATCCCTGCACTCCCTGAATCTCAATTTCTAGAAAATTAAACAGGTAAGCTGTTGAATAATTTAAATCTAATTTAACTGGATGCTGTTGCTACTTACATGTAACAGTGCCCATTCAAATTAGTTTCAAAATATTCGACTGTTTATTAAATAGCAAAGACATACAATTCGCACAAAACGACAGACTATTAAGCGTTTATGACGGGCTTTATCACGTTATCACTGTAGCATTTAGACCGATTCTAGAAGATTTGAATCCATCAACATTATGACATCATAATCAACTAGGTGACATGTAGGCTGATGTCATAATCAATTCCATTATGAATGACTCGATATAGTTCATCTTAAACGTTTAAAGGTCATATATGGAGAGTGTATTTTAAGACATCATAATATATCCAGTCCTTCCATATCATGTAGCTCTTATCAAAGTACATAGCTTTAGAATATCGCGTCATGAATTACCTCCCTTGAATTCCAAGCAGCTGTGACGTCATAGTGGAACAACCACTCAGCAAAGTTAATACAGGCAACACTGTTTAACCAGGGTAACTTTTTCATTCTATTGTATTTAGCAATGAATTTTGAAATAGGCAATGATCTCAATGATATTCCCGGTAGACATTAGTCAGAAGTTTATAATAGCGCCGATGCCATATTTAAATATATATGTCTCTGTCACGAAAATCCCCATTTTAGATGAGATCTGCTTCGAGAAAATATCTCAGTGTGATTCTGTAGATACTGTATTTTTACGACACTACATCTTGCTACATCCAGTATTGGTGGAATGGCCGTCAAGCGCAGATCTAGGATTTTATTATTGAGTTAGTCCAATATTGGAGAGGGTCTGTGAGTGAGGTAGTGTCCCCTCCAAATGGCCGTTTGGGGAGATAAGGGTGGGCTGGTTCTTCTCCCTGAAAATTCTGATGCTATGCGGGGGTGGACTTCTCATAGGCTACGTGATTAACCTACTTGAACAAGCAAATAACACTGCATTCAGTTGCAAAAATTATACCAAAATACCCGTGGTTGGGCCTACACATTGCCACTTATGTTTCTTGTCATTCTAAACATAGGCGATAGGCTACACATGCGTGCGTATCCTATATGTATGTGGGCAAGGATTCTTTGAATGTAATGTAGCTAACGTATAAATTTACGCATAACGACACTCTCCAACGCTTTTACTGGAGTAATTTGTAGGTTTACGTACTAGAGACAAATGCTGGCCCTGAGTGTGTACATGTTAGGTAAAACCAGAAGGGTGTCTGATAAAACCTACAAACAGTTGGTCTCGAAAATAATGAGTATGTATATGCTAAGCTTTAAAGACTCACACACTTGTACATTTAATTATCTTGTCATTTACAGGCTAATTTTGTTCACGCACATTTCTATCGAGCCAAAATCGCCATTGAAGCAATCGTGTTCTCAAACATGCCTGGAAACATAAAACCGAGAAAAATCTGCCGCATTGGTTTTTCATAGCTGTTGCCGTTTTTGCGTGATTCTAACTACACACACACACACCCTCTAGGCCTAAACCATGTAGCCTACGTAGCCGCAGCAAAAATGTCAGAATTAAAGAAAATGCATTGAGATCTCACACAATTTTTGTTTTAGACAGATAAGAAAGATCTAGCTGACCTAAGTGTGTCTGTTTTATGTATGCACATGTATTTAATTCAGCTACAAAAACTGTCATTCCACTAGCGCGCATTAGACTCTATGGTCAGTTGTTTATTTAGGGTTAAAATCAATCAACATATAACTTTCTATTATTTTTATTGGGATAAGACCTGAAAAACCTATTTTTATCTTTGCCTGAGCGGGAAAATGCAACCAAACTGTACTTATTTCCTGCTGAAGTTGAACAAAGCTGCATGTATTCAATGTTACGGTATAAAAGCTTGTTCCACTATTACGTCATTATTGACGCTGAAGAGCTCAAAATCAAGGGAGGTAAGTCATCACGTAATTTCGTGTATTCGATCATACGCCGACTTCGCGGCGTAATATTATCTATTTGGTGAATGTTAGACACATACAGCTGGTTTGTTATTAATTAGTATACAAGAATGCCTTAAATACTTGCAAAATTGTGTATTAAAAGGGATTTCTCCAAATATGACCTATAATAGTCAGTCAGGTTGTACAATTCGTACAACCTGATTGACTATTAAGCATTTAAGATAGACTAAATCGAGTCATTCATAATGGAATTGATTATGACATCAGCCTACATATCACCTAGTTGATTATGATGTCTTTGGCAGCAACAGCACCAAGTTCAGTTAGTTTCAAAATAGCCAGCAGGTCACCTGTGTAGTCTTCTGGAAAGTGAGATTTAGTGAGTGCAGTGATTGATCGATTCCAAGTTCCAACACGCCGTACACAGGCAAACAGACTCAGTGGGTGGAGATTAGCTAACGATGGGCGGGGCATAGCTAAAACTGGATTCCTCCATTCTTTGACATTCCATAATCCTATTAAGAGATGAAAAAAATTCTACATGTATATTTCATGCTTGCAAAGCAGTTTAGTGAGGCATGGGTTTTATGTCTCTGCTTCCAGTTTCCAGGGAGGATGAGGTAAAAATCATTTATCAAAATGCACAACCAATTAAGTTAGTACTGCACCATTCCTGTAGCCTACTTTTCTTCAACAATTGATAAAATTTCAATATGATCATTGAGCCCAATTTTTTAAGATAATGGACTTTTCCAGTTTATCCATCTGTCATATCATGTCATAATCAACTACTTGATATGTAGGATAACAACGTCGTATTCAATTACAGCATGAATGACTCGATTTAGTCAGTCTTAAACGCGTAATAGTCAGACACGTACGAATTGTATGTCTTTACTATTTAAGAAACATTCTGTCAAATATTTTGAAACTAATTTGACTGGGCGCTATTGCTACCATAGGCAGCATCAGCACCCAGTCGAATTAGTTTCAAAATAGTCAATAGCTAACTTGTAAAGTTTTTGTGTTGCCTGCGAAGCAGAAAGCTAGACATATGTGTCACTTTTCTGATGGCGATGGCGCCAACAATGTTATGTTTTTGCGTTTAACAAAACGTCTCCGCTTTTATTGTTACGTATAATGTTAGGAAGCATGCCACTCAGAAGTCATAACGTCGAGCATCAGTCATTCATACCTCTAAAAAACTTTGTTATTTTTCAATGTTAAGTTTTTAGGCTTAGCAATTCTTATCATGTTATATTTCAGGATTGCTTAACACTAATGGAGTACAAACTGAGTACATGGTTGCTTATGCCAAGAGACTACAGGTTAAAGGTCAAAGTCATTCTGCCTCTGCTTTTTCAACAAAGTTTTTCCATTTGTTAAATTATATACATTTATATTTCAGAATTACTTAATATTACCAGGACACACAGTCCCCTATAAAATAAAGAAGCTGCGTGCTGATAGTGACATCAATAGATCCAAGGTCACGGTCATCATAGCTTTGATATTTCAGCTCTCATGCCTGTATTTCCATTCAGCAAATCATTTATATTTCAGGATTGGTTAATCTTATTGGAACTAAACCTGGATACATGGTTACCTTTCCTGTTAGAAAGCAGCATGATAACAGAGAGGTCAGAAGGTGAAAGGTCAATGCCCCAGTGACAAACAGGTGAGAGGCGAGACTTAATTCTGCAGAATTCTTGACTGGAAATAGATGTTTAGCGAGTGCAAGGATCGATCGATGCCAACAATGGGCAAAGCGTAGGGAGCTTAGCTAGAGATGGGCGGAGCATAGCTGTAACTGGATCCCTCCATTGTGTTGCTCAGCAAACTGAAATGTTATCTGAAATCTTGGGCATTTTCTTACCAGTTTGTGCTATAAAAGCGTTAACAATGGCCTTCACCTTTAATCTAAGCTTTATCAACGAATGAAGAGTACAGACGAGATAATTAATTCCATGATGTTTTCGTTAGAACTTCATCCTAATTATAGAGTTCTTTTTTAAGAAGTAACTAATCAATTGTATCTCAATATATGCCCATGATGAGTGCGCAGTACTGCATTTAAAGATACCTGCGTAAAGATTAGAATTTACACCTGATCAGCAAAACAAGTGTCTTTATCAGCAAAAACTAATAGTCTCGGTGGCGTTAAAGTGCAGGGTTTGTGTAGGTACTGGTACGTTTGGAAAAATATGGAAACCATTTTCGAAGCCGTTAACACTTTAATGGCAAGGATTGGACTAAAAAATAGAAATATTGTTATAAGAAATGTCAATTTGGACACGAAGAAAGATATATTTTTGACAACTTACCACTGGAATGGCTGGCTCACTAAGCATGCTAGTAATTCCAATGATGAGTTTTCTAAAATATTTTTTCTCTTAGTATTCATGCTGACGTGTCATTAGACTTCAGTCTTTTATGGCTGGTTGGACCATTAACAGATTAACCCTTTGCTTGTCAAATTTGGTCAAGAATATCAAAATATTCCTTATTAAATGTCCATCTGCAGGTAAAGAGAAGAGTATTTTTGAAAACTTACCGCTGAAATGACTCGCTCAATTATCGAGCCAGCCATTCGAGTGGTACATTTTCATAATTACTCTTCTCTTTACCTGCAGATGAAGATTCCTCAAGACTACGACAGAGGCCGGTTTTGGTTGGCTTGATTATTAAAGGATTAAAATGTTAGAAAATTTACTTTTTACGCCATTAGTTTGAAGTTTGGAAAATTGAAATCATATTTTACATGTATTGAATTCTTTTTTCTCCTGTAAAATGTAAAGAATCATTGAAACAGAGCTTCTGGTTTTCGGCTACTGATTTTGACTGTTTTCAATTAACAAAACATTTGAAAATGGATGCGGATTGGAGATGTCATAAAATGGATCGACAAATTGCTAAAATGAGTCTGAAAACGGTCTGGCAAAAGTATGGGATCTCATTCCGTAGAAAGTGTATTCACACTGTAAGTATTCATTTCACACCGTTCATCCTTCAAATTTGGTCAAGAAAATTAAAACTTTCTCATAGAAAATGTCGATTTGCAGACCAAGAAAAGACTATTTTTGAAAATCTAACACTGGAATGACTGGCTCGATTATCGAGCCAGTAATTCAAGTGGTAAATATTCAAAAATAGTCATCTTTTGGTGTTCAAATGGAAATTTCTCAAGACCACTGCAGAAGCCGTTTATGGCTGTTATGTGTGTTGAAATGTCAACCCTTTCAACGTCAAATCCCCGAAAAATCTAAATTCTTTGATTTATAGAATATATGTTCAATAATTTGAAATTAATATGACTGGAAGGCAACAATGGGTTCCAGTCATATTAATTTCAAAATATTCAACAGCTTTCCCGTTTGTTCCCAGATAGTGAGATACGGGTAATTTATCAGTTGGAGGGCTAAATAGTAACGGCTCTTGATCATACTCTAATGAAATTATTGCTCTCGTCCCATAAGGGTGTGTGCGTGCATTCGCTCGTGTGCGTGCATGTGTGTGTTTGCCCGTATTTGTGATTGGAACTGTCTCAAATTACTGATCTGATTTGGCAAAGTTTTAACGCAATTGTCTTACACTGAAAGAGGATTTGTAGACTTCTGGCTAAAAAGGCGAACCAAATTCTGGTTCTATGGATATATTAGAAACTACTGTTCCATTTTGCTTAAATTTTATAAGTTGTGTGACCATACACTAGGACTAGGATACCACAACATTGGACATGATCCGAAAAATCTGGAAAATATGAAATATATGGAAATTAAATAAAGAATCTGAAAAATCTAACACATTTTTACAGTGTGACTAAAAACACTGGCTATGCTATCTCGGACAGCTCTCGTTCATGATGTTTTATATTTAAACATCTTTTTTACAAAGTGCCTTAATTAATGTGAGTCTAAATGTTCAAGATTAAGCAAGAAATTTGACACTTAGTGAATGTCCATTTGCAGGCAAAGAGATAATTTTTGAAAATTTGTCAATAGAACTTAGATTAACTAGGTCATCAAGCGAGGCATTCAAATGATTTATAGTAAGAACAGCAAGTTTGTCCAATACCTGCGTCGTCAAGGCTCGAAATAAACCAAGGTTGCCCATTCTTCTTGCCTTGGTGCCCGTCATAGACTGCTAAATAAAGTATCCAAAGTAAATGTACAATCATATAAATGTAGATAGTAACACTGAAAATACTCTGACTGTAATGCTTGTACTGTAGAAGGGGAATAAGGGCGTCTACAAATGTTGACTATGCCCTTCCTCATGAGGCATAATCTGCCTTGATGTCCTAAGACATTGCCTTAGTGTCCCTGAAATTCTGAAAGCCGGTAAAGCAACATTGCCTGGCTCTTTTAACTGATATCTTCAAGCTCTGCATCATCGAGTTATTTTTCAATCGGCCCACACTGAGGTCAAAAGTGTCTGTTTTGGAAACAATGTTGCTGAAAGCTGTTGCTGTTGCATCTTCGCGTTTGATTCCCCCATATGTCTGCAGGATCCCATGTTGAAGCTTCCATCTTGAAATTTGGAGAAGATCCCTCCAGTAGACCCATCGTTATTGAAAAATGTCTATTTTGAAAACGATGTTGCTGAAAGGCGAAAGCTGAACATGCTGTTGCATATATTTGATTTTTACCCCAAAATTGGCATATGTCTTTGGCACCCCCAAGGCAAGCTCCCACCCAAATTAGGAGAAGATGCCTCCAGTACAACCAGAGTTGCTGTATTAAAAAATGTTTTAAGAACAAGAACAAGAAGTAGCACTCCATGCTCACATTAACTCTGGGATCTAGCAAGGAAACGTCTTCTTCAGCAAGTTAGACTGCAGGTGGACATTCCTTAAGACCATTGCAGACGCTGATTTTGGCCGGCTTCGCCATTAAATGGTTAAAAATAAAATTTCCGTAGGAGCTTATCTAGACAGTTATTCTGAGAGACAGATTGCACAAAAATAATCTGACAATGGTGAGGCGGGTGGGGGAGGAGTGATGGGCATATATCAGGAATCTTTGAGTTTCATCTTTGTTGATGTGAGCACTGATAAGGAGTTAGCCCTTTCATTACTGATTTACAAGTGTTTGGTCCTCGAACTGTCCGCCGGCTGAATTTCTGCATATTACATTTTCCATGGAGGTTAACTATATATGCTGAACATTTTGAAAACAATTTGACTGAAAGTTGATGGTGGCTAAGCCACCAACAACTTTCAGTCAAATTGTTTTCAGAATAGTCAATATTTCCACACAGCTATTGCCTATTTTAATTATTGACTGATGGCTTGAGGCAGTCAGACCTTGAAATGCCAGTTTCTTAATTTCAAGACGGCTATTTTGGAAGGCTGTTGAATATTTAAAAAAATAATTTGAGCCAAACATGTTACTGCCACAGGAGGCAACTGTTCCCAGTTAAATTGGTTTCAAAATGTATATAATAAAAACGTTTCTCATTTCTGGTGTGTGTGGGTTAAAAGGTTAATCTTGTCACTGAGCGCTGTAAGATGGTTGCAATGGATGAATCCAATCAACCGATCAAGTATATAATGTCATAATCAATTATGTCACATGTAGGCTAACGTCGCAATTATTGGGGGATGATATAAATCATAGTGTAGATAGCAGCGACGCGACAGCGACACCAGCGCATGTACATAGGAAGAGGATGCCACTAAAAGTAAAAGAGAATAGTACCGTACCCCCGCCCCCACAGATTTAATGACTGTTTTAGTGTGATTGGCATCCTCTTACAATGTACATGAGCTGTGTCGCTGCCTTCGTCGCTGCTATCTACACTACGGTTTATATCATCCCCAACATACTCCCACCTCGAAGGTGGAGCTTACCGCTTGAACTATCTGTGGGGACGGGATCTACGGCCTTGATTGTATACCGCCTACGTAAATAAAGTTAGTTCAGATCTAGCAGTAGCTTAATCAAGTACTATTCTGTTCTCTGTCTTCTCTCGCCAATTCGTGAACCTGTTTCTTCGTGTGGATGCTAACTCCCGCAACAATCAATGTATGTAAGGAGTCCGTCAGGAACTTTTAAAAGTCAGTCAGTTGTATGAATTGTATGTCTACTATTGTTTACTATTTTAAAAAAAATTTGTTGACTTAAAACTAATTATCTCCCTCAAATACAAAGTTTGAGGGGATGTTCATGTTCATACGTACATGTATCATGTACGTACATGAATTGGTCTCCATGCAAGAATTTGTGTTCGCATATGCGGATCTCACGCAAATTCGGAATATAACGTAAGTCATAAAATGAATGTAAATTTCATGTTCCATTAGTTTGTCGTCCGTATTTGCCAAAGTTATCCCACTTGAAAATTTAAACGACTGATCTGCAGTGACGTAAGTTAGACCAAACAGATCTGAACCAAATTCAGATTATGACTTAATAATATAAAGCCGGAAGTCAAATTCATATTCCGTTGGTCTTCGTCAATGTTTGTAAAGGTTATTGCCCTTGAAATATATGAACTTGATTTATTCCAAACAATAACTTGTCGTAAACTAAAACGTCATTAATTTTCACAAGAACTTGTGTTAGACTAAGCACATTCGTGACGAACCGAATTTGGAATATAGATTAAGTGTTAGACTAAGAGCATTCAAACAGAATTCGGAATATAGATTAAGTGTTAGACTAAGCACATTTGAACCGAATTCGGAATATGGATTAAGTGTTAGACTAAGCGCATTCGAACCGAATTCGGAATATAGTTTAAGTGTTGGACTAAGCGGATTCAGAATATAGATTAATGCTACAGAGGCAGAGGTCAAATTCGTGTTCCATTAATTTCCAGCAATATTTGCAGTTGTCCCCCTTTGAAAAATAAAAATGTTATTAATTAGGCCAATAACTCATGCTAAACTAACCAGATTTGAAGGGAACTAACTTCAGAATATAGCTTAATACAACCAAGATAGATGGCAAGTTCGTGTTCCATTAGTTTTCATCAATATTTGGCAGTGTTATCACCCTTTGAAAAATACAAACTTCGTTAATATGGCCATTTCCGGTAAATAACTCATGCTAGACTAAGCAGATTTGAACCCAATTCATAATTTAGATTAATACTATTAAGACTGAGGTTAAGTTCGTCTTTCTGTAGTTCTCGTCAATATTTACCAAAGTTATTGCCCTTTAAATATATACATACTTCGTTAATTTGAAGGTTTCCGGGCAATGCCTCATGCTAGACTAATCGAATTTGAAACAAATTCAGAATTTAGATTAATAGTATTAAGACAGTGGTCAAGTTCCTGTCATAATCAACAACATGACGTGTATGATGACATCATAATCAATTACATCATGAATGACTTAGCTGCGTGATGTATGTTCATCACGAGGGCTTAATTGATTGCGGACTAAGCGTTGCGCGAATTCTATGGCTTTACTATTTAATAAAAATGCTGTTGAATATTTGCAAACTAATTTGACTGGGCGCTATAGGTTTTAGTAGGGCACCCACCTTTAAATTTTAAAATCACTACTTCGCTGTTATTCAGGAAAGGATCTCAATAAAACTTGAGAAAGTTAATCTATGGGTAACTGTTGCCATTGTTGCAGAGCCTGATTATCAATTCACTGCTCTCTTGGTTTGTAGTACTCCGGGAACAGGGTTAGAATTTTACAAAATACTGTACTAGTCTGCAAGACTGGTAACCATATGAAACTACTAGTCCGCAAATAATTTTACAAATCCATTGTCATTTATAGTCAACATTAAATGTTCATTATAATGGCAGGCAGGCATATTTTATTGTTCAAATAGTTCCAGGTTGGGTGTCACTGCTCAAATAGTAATCAGCTGGACAGAAATGGCTTTTCATCAACTCCTTTTCAAAGATGTGTTTTGTTTAAACGTGACATTTAGAGATAAGAAAAAAATAATATGTACGAAGTTGTTAAAAAATTTCACTAGTCCATCGGACTGGTTTAGTCGTGATGAGCACAAGTTCGTACGATTATTTACTAGTGTCGGACTAGTGCGAAATTTGAACCCTGCAGTAATAGTGAACTCCAATTCAGGTGAAGCGTCAACAGATTTCATGAGTCGTCTCACATTATTAACTCTACCTCTAATAAACATAGAAAATCAATTTCTTTCATTTATTATGGTGTCTCGCACATGTAGAATGCTTTGAACCTACAACTCCGATATTCCCTTGCTAATGGTGTTCTGTTATCGCTAAGTAGGGATATTTAATTAGTGCGCCATTCATGACTGAGGTATTTCTCGGGTGAGGTAGAGGGTGGGGCGGTGTTACTGTGTCATTGCTCGAGGAGATGTGTATCAGCATTGCGTGATGAAATATACATAGATGTCAATCCAGACGCCTTTCAGAACTTTGGTGCTGGATTGTATTTAGGCCGTTAACCCTCAAATTTTATCAAGAAAAATTAAATTTTGCAGACCATGAAGACTTTTTGAAAATTTATCGAGCCAGTCATTCCAGTGGTAAATTTTCAAAATAGTCTTGTTTGCAGATGAACATCTCTCCACTGCAGAAGCCATTTTTTGGTTTATATGAGTGTTAACGGGTTAATGGTCATACCGGCCAAAACCGGCCTCTGTTATGGTCTTATGGAATGTGCATATCTAGACCAAGGGAATAGAATTTTTGAAAATTTATCACTGGAATGACTGGCTTGATAACAGACCCAGTCATTCCAGTGATAAATTTTCAAAAATTGTATTCTCTTTGTCTGTAAATGGATATTCAATTGGCAGATATTAAAATTTTCCTGACCAAATTTGATCATGAAAGGCTTGCCTTTCTTATGCGCAGTGCTCCAGAAACGGAATGGATGAATCCACTTTTAGCTATGCCCCGCCCATTTCTAGCTAAGCTCCTCCCATGCATTACACGTGTTGGGATCGATTTATATACTTTGATCCCTGAATTCTCAGAGCTCCAATTTCATTGTAAATACAAGTACCGTAAGCTCTTGAATATCTTGAAAATTTCCAAATATTTAACAGCATATTTATTAAATAGTAAATCCATCAAAGACATTCAATTCGTACACTATTACTCATTAAAATTATTGTTTGGTGGCTTGCTGGAGTTAAACGGGTAACCATTTAACACTGAGATCAGCCAAAAATGGCTTCTGCAGTGCTTTTGAGAAATGTCCATTTGCAGACCAAGAGAAGACTATTTTTTTTTAATTTACCACTGGAATGACTGGCTCGATAACCGAGCCAGTCATTCCAATTGTGAATTTTCAAAAATAGTCTTCTCTTGGTCGGCAAATGGACATTTTCTATGAGAAAATTATAATTTTCATGAACAAATTCGAAGGTTAAAGTGGTTAAGTACATTAATAACTTTTGGCAATTATAAAAAGAATTTCTCTGACATTTCTGTTTATGAGAATTTTGAAACATTTGTGTTTAGTCAATGACATTAACAGTTTTGATGGAATACGCCCACATACCCGACCAATACTTTGCGATTAACTGAAAGATTGATAATGTTTTATGAAAATCATCACGATGTGCAAGAATTGAATATCATGCATGCTTTAGTGCGTTTGGCAAGTATCGGGATCTAACTCCGCCGAGTCCTCATTTCTCTAATATCAAACAATTTATCCTGCGATAAAATATCCTTTCAATATGGAAAACGTTTGACTATTTTGAATAGAATTTCACTGGAAGTTGTTGTTTTGGATAACAGCAAGAATTTTCAGTCATTGTTTTCAAAATAATTATTATGATCTTGTCACGAAGCATGCAGTAGTAGATATACATGGTGTATTGGGTGAAATGGGTTAAAGTCGGTATCATGTTTCTTCCAGACATTGGTACAGTACTCTTTTCATTAAATGGCAGATTTAAATTTTCTCTTTGATTGAAAAAAAGGAATGACAGAAATTAATCTTTTCTGAGTTAGTGCTGTATAATGTGGGCTATAGATTTCAAAGGTCGATCTCGATTTTCTCTGTAATATTTGGTATTGAAATATTGTGTTTAACCCTTTCACCAATAAGTTCCCGATATCTTATTTTCAAGCCAACCTTACAAGAAAACTTTTGAATATTTAGAAATTAATTTGACTGGAAGCCGTTGCTGACTTAGGCAGCAATGGCTTCCAGTCAACTTAATTTCAAACTATTTAAAAATCATGTAGTTGAATGGGATAATAGTCCATTTTTTCTTCGAATTATTTTATAAATCCTTTATGTTAATCCTTTAACCCTCGAGGTTGTTCAAGAAAATGTCGATTTGCAGACCAGGAGAAGACTATTTTTGAAAGTTTACCACTGGAATGACTGGCGCAGTTATTGAGCCAGTCATTTCAGTGGTAAATTTTCAAAAATTGTCTTCTTGTCTGCAAATGGGCATTTTTCAAGACCACTGCAGAAGCAGATATGAGTAGTAAAGGGTTAACCCTTTACTTTAACAGCCATGCTGGCGAAAAACGGCTTCTGACGCTTCTGCAGTAGTCTTTAGAAATGTCTATTTTCAGACCAAGAGAAGACTATTTTTCTGAAAATTTACCACTCGAATGACTGGCTCGATAACCGAGCCAGTCATTCCAGTGATAAATTTTCAAAAACAGGTTTTTTTTGGTCTACAAATTGACATTTTCTATAAGAAAACTGAAATTATCTTGAACAAATTTGAGAGTTATATAGTAAAGTAGCTTCAGGTTTGATGTCAGGAAGACTTTCAATTCACTGTCCTGTCGACAGCTGTAATCTGTTATTGATGGTAGATAATCCAGGTCGGATATTAGTATGGCCACTGAGAATGAGATATAGATCATTGACACCGGATGAAGAATGTTGACTTGACTCTGACCATTAATGAATCTAAGCCAATCACCTTACAGTAATATTATCAAGATTTATTTTCGGATAGACTGGCGTGCCTATAATAATGGCCGAGATTGTTCCTAAACATCATTTACATGGCTTTAGAATTACCTTATTTGTGCTCGCCTAGGCATGCACGATTAAATCGAAAATCGTTATTTTTTAAATCGCGAATTTATATGATTAAAAATTAAATAATTGAATAATCTTAAATAAATACTCCTGCGTAAATATTTCAAAATCTACCTCTTTCTTACCCTTTAATTTCAAAATATTCAACAGCTTCTCTGTATGGTTGCCTTGGAAATGAGTTTTATAGGGATTCATCAGTGAATGGATTAAAGAAGTGATCAGGTTTGAGATTACAAACATTGGGTTAGTAAAATTTGATGCCGGGATAGTAAAATCGATGATGCACTATCTCTCGTCTGGGTTGGTAGAAAAAATCCTTAAAATCTAGCCCGGAGACCAGAAGATGGACATTTCACAAAGACACTGGAGAAACTATTATTTTCCCAGCATCCCCATTAACCATTTAAACCTCAAATTTGTTCAAGAAAATTAACCTGTCTTGATAAAATCTTCAATATCAGGTTATCAACCCTAAATAATCACTTAACCCTCAAATTTCATCAAGAAAATGTCAATTTTCTCATAGAAACATTTGTCTATTTGCAGATCAAGTGATTATTTTTGAAAATTTTGGCTTGGCTAATCATTGCATTGGTAATGTTTAGAAAATAACTCTTTTGGTTTGACAACCGACATTGACTAAGCAAAGGTTTGAGTGGCATGATCAACATTGAGCTTTTGTTTCAGGAAATATCCATTTGCAGACCAAGAGAAGACTATTTTTGAAAATTTATCACTGAGATGACTGGCTCCGTCATTCCGGTGGTAAATTTGGAAAAATAATCTCTTGGCTGATATGCGTCTTAACCCTTAGCACACTGATGTCAATATTCTATCTTTTACAGTGTCAATAGCAAAGAAACTATATTTTTCAACAATTTCTATTAATTTAATTTGAAAATTACAAACTTTGACGTCAGTGTGGTAAGGGTTAACACTTTGTCACTCAAATTAGCCAAAAACGGCTTCTGAAGTGGTCTTCAGAGATGTCCGTTTACAGACCAAGACAAGACCATCTTTGAAAATGTTGTAGTTCAATGACTGGTGCTATAACTGAGTCAGCCGGTCGATTCTTCCAGGTAATGTTAAAAAGTAATCTCTGAGACATTTTCAACGCAAAAATTTAAATTATCGTGATAAGATTTTAGCATCGCAGGGTTAAATTGTGGCTGAATGTTTTATGAAGAATTTGATTGAAAGATGCTGAAGTAGACAAATCGTTCTTAAAATAACACAGCACATGTTGGTTGATGTCACAATCAAAATGATGTAGCTCCATAATGAAATTGTATGTATTTGATGAATAATTTATAAACATTCTGCTGAATAATTTGAAACTAATTTTACTCGGAGAGCAACCCCCCCCCCACACACACACACACAGTCAAATTAGTTTCAAAATATTCAACAGCTTACCTGTATAAGTATACTTGAAAATAGGATTCTGAGATAAATCAATTCGAACACAGAAATTTATTTTTAACCGTCTGACTGCTGAGTTTTTGCAGATGACATATCCAAGTGATTATATTTCGGGACCCGGTAAATATTTTGAAAACAATTTGAGTGAAAGTTGTTGGTGACTAAGTCTCCAACAACATTCAGTCAAATTGTTGTCAAAATATTCAGCAAATCAAGAGCTTTTGCTCACTATTGGCTGGTGGTGGCTTGCAGCAGCGAGACAGTTATGTTTCAAATCGATTCAAGCACACTTAAAAATGCTGGAAGAGCTTAGATGGAAATTATGGGCGTGGGAATAGCTTGAAATGGATCGTCTATCATATGTGTAGTTATCCTGTTTATATCAACGTAACTCTATTAGCTTAAACCTAAGAACACATCTCTGAACAATCTCAGAACGAACATTAATCAAAACTGAATCCATACTGTTTATCCCCGCAGACAAGAGGAGCGCAATAAGAGCATATTTATTGTCTTATTTGGTGCATTCTTCTGCTGTGTGGTTTATTGAGTAATAGAACACTGCAGGAACAATCTTTGATGGGATACAATCAGGTGATAATGATAGGTTTGTGTCCTGTTTATCACTCAGATTCTGCTTGCCAATGATTTATCATTAAATCACCCCCTCAACCAAACAACTCCTTAACCCCGGGTGGGGTGGGGGGGGACCTTTTAACCCTCAAATTTGTTGAAGAAAATTTTGATATTCATCGAAAATGTCCATTTGCAGAGCAAGAGATGACTTTTGAAAATTTACCACTGGAATGACTGGCTCGGTTATCGAGCCAGTCATGCTGGTGGTAAATTTTCCAAAATGGTCTTTGTTGGCTCTGCAAATGGTCAAAAGACCACTGCAGAAACAATTTTTAGCCGACGAGGGTTAAAGGTTAACCCTCAAATTTGTTCAAGAAAATTTTGAGATTCTCATCAAAAACGTCCATTTGCAGAGCAAGAGATTATTTTTGAAAACTTACCCCTGGCATGACTGGCCCGGTTATTGAGCCAGTCATTCCAGTGGTAAATTTTCAAAAATACTCTTGTTCTGTAAATGGAAATTTCTAAAGACAACTTCAGAAGCCGGTTTGGTCCAGCTGTGGTGTTAATGGTTAAACCAGCTACCCTCTGGCCACCCATTCTATAAGAATGCATTTTATGAGATCGTTTATGTCAGCTTTCATCTTTGTAGAGAAGAGGTATTCTGTTGAATATTTTGAAAGTGGTTTGTTGGTTGTGGATTTTTGTCATGTCCCAGCACTTCTTCGTATTAGTTCCATTTATATTAATCCAGGTGGTGGAACTTTAGAACAGAAACAGAACTTAAAGGCGCATATTCACACCAGAATGCTTGAAATTAAAACTGTTAAAATTTTCTACTTTTAGAGGCTTAAATTGTGTGCCTAGAATCGGCTAGATGTAATGAAATGAAAGAAAAAATTATATTAATTTATACGTACTGAAATCAGCGTATGCTTAGAATTATTTCGTTTCATTACATCTAGCCGACTTTAGGAACACAATTTAAGCCTCTAAAAGTTGTGAAATTTAATTAGAGATCTGAAGCCCTAATTCAACTTCACAACTAAAAAAATTATATTAAATTATACAAAATGGAATCATCATATATGTTAAGATTTATTTCACTTCATTACATTGAGGTATACACAATTTAAGTATCTAAAAGTATACAATTTTAACAATTTTATTTTCAAGCATTTTTGTGTGAGTATGCCCCTTTAACCCTTTAACACTCAAATCAGCCAAAAATGGCTCCAACAGTGGTCTTGGGAAATGGCCATTCGCAGACCAGGGGAAGACTATTTTTGAAAATTTACCACTGGAATGACTAGCTCGATAACCGAGCCAGTCATTCCAGTGGTCAATTTTTAAAAATAGTATTGTCTTGGTCTGCAAATTGACATTACCCATGACAAAATTTAAATTTTCATGCACAAATTCGAAGGTTAAAGGGTTAATATTGAATGGTTTTCAATTTTATTTAAAGTACTTCATAATGCAATGTGACTTATATGCAAGCATACATCCTGGTTTAGTCATTGTGTCATTAGAGTGGGATACACTAATTATTAAAATTATCTTAGAATCTTGGTACACGGATAAATTATCAAACATAACTGAAATTAAATGCAGTTTGCTAACCTGGTACTGCATTTAACGCTGAAATGAGCATGTTTGCGATTCATTCGTAGTGCAATAGGTAAAGATAGCAGTCCATTTTAGAACGTTCCAGTGTTGCCGTGCAGCAATATATGGATGTGGGATTCGTTGATATTTCTGGAGGACAGCTGTATTTTCAGTCCTCTAGACACCTAACATTTGTCAAGAATTTTCCCAGCCTGAATTTTCACTGAATTATTTTGCATATATATTTATATAAAATATACCATGATATGTAGATTCAGTAACCATTTAATGGTCAAATTTGGTCAAGAAAATTTAAATATCTGCCTATTGAATGTCCATCTACAGGCCAAGAGAATAGAATTTTTGAAAATTTATTACTGGAATGACTGGCTCGATAATCGAGCCAGTCATTCCAGTAATAAATTTTCAAAAATTCTATTCTCTTGGCCTGTAAATGGACATTCCACAAGACCATAAGAGGCTGTTTTTGCTCGGTATGACCATCATAAACGGTTAAATGAAGTGGACAAAAGGGGTATTTTAAAATTACAATTAACTGGATCATATTTTGTAAAAATATAAAAACTTGTACATAAATATATAGAAAATTAAAAATAAAAGCTTTCATGTGATATATGAATTCAATAATATTATGGAATTTATGATCGTAGTTCTTCATATTGGCGGTTTAAAGCGCCTTGTATCTGAGAATAATAGTAAAGTATTACAGTTAGCGTGTCACTGTGCGCATTTACCAGCCAGAAGTGTGGGCCCACGCCAATGCATTGTGGGAAGGTATCCCAAAATATGGCTATGTGAGAAAGGTCTATTACCATCATGTTTTGTCAGTTACCCATCTATTGCATGACTATAGATACCTGGATACAAAGGGGCATTAACTGTTGGACTGCTGCAAGCCACTATGGGGAATAAATCTGGTAAGCCACCAGCAACTTTCAGTCAAATTGTTTTCAAAATATTCAGCAGGTCCAGAGTTAAACTCCGTCGAAAATGTAGTCTGCAGAAATTCAGCAGGCAGGCAGATTAAAAGGCTGCTTCATGGGCGAGTTTACAGCTGAGGCTACTGACATCACGGAAACTGGAGAGGATTAATGCGCTAATTGTTCTTTATTCCATAGAAATGAATAATTTAAATGGTTTGCACTCGATAAGCTGTGACATGATTATCCCACGAGGCATGATAATATATATATATATATATATATATATATATATATATATATATATATATATGCAGTGATGGTGACAGACATTAACAATTCACAGACTAATATATTTGAATGATTTGATAAGAATCGGTCGGTGATTGATAAAAAGCCTAGATCAGTATGAATGTTAACCCTTTCAATGACAAATTCCTGAAAAATGTAAACTCTACGATGTATAGCATATATTCTTTTGAACATTTTGAAATTAATATGACTAGAAGCTGTTACTGCGGCCTACGTCAATGAATGGCTTCTGAGTGATATTAATCTCACAATATCTAGCTGCTTTCCTGTTTGCGTGCCCTGGGATTGAGATACAGGGAATTTATCAGTGAAAGAGTTAATTTGCACTTGATTAACCCTTTAACCCTCGAATTTGTTCACGAAAATTTCAATTTTCTCAGAAAATGTCCATTTGCAGATCAAGAGAAGACTTCATATGCATATTCATACAAAAAAGCTTGAAAAAATTTGTTGAAATTGTATTCATTTAGAGGCTTGTATTGTATACTTCGGCGCAATGAAACAAAGAACATATGATGATTTCATTCCGTATAAATTAACAATTTTCTAGTTTAAAAGTTGAATTAGGGCCTCGTGTCTTTAATAGACCTTTCCCACATTAGCGTATTTTGGGAAAATTCCTTCCCGGAATGCATCGGGCATCGCGATAGCTGACGCGCAAACAGCATTACTTTACTATGGGAAACAGATACAGTGCACTTTAGGCAGTGCATATGAAAAACCATGTTCATAATATTATTGAAGTCATACGTCATTGGAACGCTAGGCCAATTTTCTATACATTTCTGTATTAGTTTTTTATATAGCGATCAGCATGTCCATCCGTCTCCGTTCGTCTGTTCCCGTCTTGTCAATGCAACTCCTAGAGGTCTCAATTGATTAACTTAAAATTTCATCAGTATCATGTGCAGATGTGCATGTGCTTTTTTCGCGACCGAAAAATTGTTCATTACAGAGTTATACCCTTTTAAATATTTTAAAGCTAATACATAAACTGCATTGCCAATCATTTCTTGTCAACGCAACTCCTACAATTTAGCTCCGATTCTTTTGAAACCTGGTAAGTATTATCATTACCACGTGAAGGTGTACCTGTCTGTCCAAAATGTATGTATGTCCATCTGTCGGTCCATCCATCTCTGACAATCATTTCTTGTCAACGCAACTCCTAGAGGTCTCAATGGATTACCTTAAAATTTTGTCCACATTATCAGTATCATGTGCAGATGTGCATGTGCTTTTTTCACGGCCAAAAAAATTATCCTCTGCAGAGTTATCCCCCTTTAAATATCTTAAAGCTGATACATAAACTGCATTGCCAATCATTTCTTGTCAATGCAACTCCTCCTACAGTTTAACTCAGATTCTTTTGAAACTTGGTAAGTGTTATCATTACCACGTGAAGGTGTGCATGTGCTATCCGTATACCTGTACGTCCATCAGTCTGTCCGAAATGTATGTATGTCCGTCTGTCGATCCATCCATCTCTGACAGTCATTTCTTGTCAACGCAACTCCTACAGTTTAACTCCGTTTCTTTTGAAACTTGGGAAGTGTTATCATTACCATGTGAAGGTCTGCATATGCTATCCCTATGCCTGTACATCCATTCATCTGTCCAAAATGTATGTATGTCCATCTGTCGGTCCATCCATCTCTGACAATCATTTCTTGTCAACGAACTTCTCCTAGAGGTCTCAATGGATTAACTTAAAATTTTGTCAACAATATTAGTATCATGTGCAGCTGGGTATTCATTACTGAGTTATCACCCTTTAAATATCTTAAAGCCGATACATAAACTGCATTACACTTAGTGACAAAGGAATTTAGGTTTTAGGAGGAGTTGCATTTTTCATTGATTAGTTTTTAGCGCACCTGGTCCGAAGGACCAAGTGAGTTTATGCCATGTCGACCGTCCGTCCATCAACTTTTGCTTTAAAACACTACTTATTAACCACTTGGCCGATTTCAACCAAATTTGACTGGAGGGGCTCTAGTTGTAGGCTCCAGAACGTCCATTCGGAATTTTGATTCCCCCAATTTTTTGGGTCAAAATTGGAGATTTTATTAAAAATTTACCGGAAATTGTCAAAATGTTTCTTCTTACCATTCTGAGCGATTTCAACCAAATTTGGCCGTACGGTCCCAGTAGTCGTTAAAGCTCCAGAACTGCCATTCAGAATTTTGATTCATCAATTTTTTGGGTGAAAATCTGAGATTTTAATGCAAAATGTACTGGAAATTGTCAAATTGCTTCTCTTTACCATCTTAACTGGTTTTAACCAAATTAAGCGGAAAGGATCTTATGGCCATAGGCTTTAGAACCTCCATTCAGAATTGTGATTCGTCAATTTTTTGCATGAAAATCTTAGATTTTATTAAAAATGTACCAGAAATTGTCAAATTGCTACTCCTCCTTAGCTGCTTAGCATATTTCAACCAAATTTCACTTATGGATTCTATGCTGGTAGGCTCTAGAAATTCTGTTCAGAATTTGATTGATCAATTTTTGGGGTGAAAATCTGAGATTTTATGAAAAATTTACCAGAAATTGTCAAAATGCTGCTTCTCCTTAGTTGTGGCTAGAGTGACCCTATCACGGTAGACTAGAATTTCTATTCAGAATTTTGATTGGTAAATTTTTCGGGTGGCCATCTTGGATTTTCTGAACATTATCCACTATATCTATTTAAATGCAAATGGTTCAAATGCTAATTGTCCAGGTGAGCGCCACAGGCCCTTGGGCCTCTTGTTCTAAAATATTTTCCTTTACAATTAACGTTGCATGATTGGCCACTCTTGATGTATGTTTATCTGAAATGTTTGGATCGGGGGAGGGGGGGGGGGTGTGTGGTTTGTGGCGATATGCCGTCTTCTGATGGCTCTTGTATAGTTTTGTAAAATTTATTACAGTTGATTGCAATTTTAAAATATCCCCTATTGTCCACTTGATTTAATGTATCAAATGGTGTATTTTATATACGCAAATAACTCAGGGAAAACATTACAGAAATGTAAAAAATAATGCATTGATGTTTCGGCAATTGAATGCGCTTTCCAATGATATATGATTTAAATAATATAATGCTTTTAGTTTATCATAGGAACGGTTTAGATTTCTGTGTGTTTTAGTGCAAAAGTAACTAAATGCGGTACCAGCCAGAAGTTTTGCTCCGAGTGTTTATTTCGGGGAATCGCTGCGTATTGACGTCAATGTGGGAAAAGTGTATTCAATTTCAAAACTTAAAGAATAATATGAAATCATCATATGTTTAAGATTTGTTTCGTTTCATTACATCTAGGCACACAATTTAAGCCTGTAAAAATATACAATTTTATATTCAAAAGAATAGGGCCTTTACGCCCAATAACTTACTTAATGTAATTCATAGATTCGCATGACTTACGAATCCATCTTCCATTTCAGTATCCAATCAAAAACCTGTATTTGCCATAGGGAAGCGATACAGCATGTCATCATATGATTAACTCTAACCCTTTAAAACTCATATCAGCCAAAAATGGCCTCTGCAGTGGTCTTAAGAAATGTCGATTTGCGGACTGAGAAAAGACTATTTTTGAAAATTTACCACTGGAGTGGTAAATTAAAAAATAAATCTTGGTCTGCAAATCGACAATTTCAATGAGAAAGTTTATTGCAGAAATTCAAGCGTTAAAGGGTTAATGACCAAATTTCATCAAGAAAATCTAAATATTTCCATTCGCAGGCCTATTTTTTGACAATTTACCACTGTAATGGCTCAGGCTCGCTTTCAGATACAGTTATATAAGCTTTAAATGTGTATAAATAGTCTTCATGGTCTGCAAATGGACATTCCTCAAGACCGCTGCAGAGGCCAGTTTTGGCCCTCTGTCATGAAAGGGTTAACGATTTAACACTATATTCCTTGTATCATAAAGAATTTGTTGTTTCTGGTCCGTGAAGGTTTTTGGGGTAAATTTGTAAAATACAACTATAGGGCTTTAGATTTAACCCTTTATTAACCCTTTAATGTCTAAATTTGTTAAAGAAAATCAAAATATTTCCTTATTGAATGTTCCTTTGCAGGCCAAGAGAAGAGTATTTTTGAAAATTTACCACTGGAATGATTGGCTCGGTTACCGAGCCAGTCATTTCAGCGGTAAAATTAAAAAAAAATAGTCTTCTCATGGCCTGCAAATGGACTCTCCTCAAGACCACTGCATAGACCGTTTTCGTCGTGAAAGGGTTAATGGTCAAGCGGCCTATACAGTGGTTTTGAGCAATGTCCATTTGATGGCCATGAGAAGACTATTTTTGAAAATTTACCGCTGGAATTCCTGGCTCGCCGGTCATTCAAGTGGTAAATTTTCAAAAATAGTCTTCTATCACCTGCAAATCGAAATTCCATTTAAGCAAATATTTTAATTTTCTTGATGAAATTTGACCATTAATCAACCCTTACTGCTCTGATTTTAACATTTTTTCTTTTTACGGTGCCAGTAGCTACGAAACTGGTGTACATTTTTAACAAATTTTGGTGGATGATGTTGCTGTCTATGACAACACCATCTTCCACCAAATTTGTTTTAAAATGTGCACCAGCTCATCTTTTAATTTAATTTGAAAATTTAAAAGTTTGACATCAGAGTGCTAAGAGTTAAAGCCCTGAACCAGTATATATATAAGTACGTCTGTTGTTCGGTTGTATCTTTTTCATTTCTATGTTGCCTTAGTTGTAGCTGTAGCATGTCTCACTTGTTTGCGTAAATTCCTCAACGCTAAGACAGGAGATTAGATCAATACTGCACGACTATAAACAATGGCATTACCAACGTGTGACAGCAGCAGGTTCGTGATGACGGAACGAGAAATGATAAAAAGAAGATCCAGATTATGATCATTTTATATGAATGTCATGTCTAATGATGCTAGGCAATAACACATTTCATCACCGACTGAAAACTCAGACAACAACATAGTTATACAATGCAATCATGAAAGTGGGGAATTCACACTATGCATAATAAAACTGCAGGGTTTCTAACTGTCACAGTCACTGGCGTAATGTAGTTTATACTATGACAGGATTTGACAGTGTTTTCCTCCATCAACATATCAGTAGTAAGATCTATCAGCAATTCATGGAGGAAGTTTAATAGCAGGGGACTCGAGACATGATTGAGCAATTCCAGCTGTTGTTATTAATGTTCAAATGTTGGATAGTGGGCAACAAGTCATGGTTAACCAATGTCACTACATCACATCACATCACATTACATCACACCCACATCATATCACACCATACCCACATCGCACCACCACATCACACCACACCCTCATCAAACCACACCCAATCCCACATCACGGCACGGCACGGCACGGCCCGGCCCGACCTGGCCCGGCCCGGCCCGGCCCGGCCCGGCACGGCACGGCACGGCACGGCACGGCACACCACATCACATCACATCACATCACATCACATCACACCTACATCACACCACAGAGAACTTAATAAGATAGTTTGCAGGCTATATTGCCAATATTAATTATTAGTGGCGAAAATTAGAATAATAAATTATTGAGGGCTTCTGTTTCTCTGTTTGTCTGTTTGTCGGCGTCCAATCTCAGTTAAAGGACAATTCCGGGATTGGTAAACGTGTACTTTATTTGAAAGACTGACTAACATATTGGATCATAAATAAGAACAATAGACAAATAATACGAGTAATTATACCCTCGTAAACATGGGATTATTTTATCTCCCGGGCGGCGCCATTTTCCTGCAAAGAGAGCGAGAGTTCACGAGATCCTGACGTCATCTCCGCACCAACGCTATCTTTGCCGAGCACGAAGGTTGTACAGTAAATACGTATATACATAGAGCCCTAACATGAGCTAATTTGTAATCGCGTTACGACATTGTCCAGTTAAGCTAGTAAGTTTTTCAAGTAATCTAGTATCCTAAGTCGGTGGGGAATCGTTAACCCCTAGACCGCTGAAGCATAGATTCCATTTTTTCTATCCTATCAGAATGTGTTAATTTTGGTAACAATGCTGCTGTAAGTCATTGCTGTGCACGACAGCAACACGTTTCAGCAACATATTTTTTCAAAATGTACCCTGGAACTATCTCTGTAAGTGGGCTGTTATGCATTTTACACCATGCGATAAGGGTTAAATGAAGTGGCATACTTGACACGTGTGTATTGTCAAATTACTCAGCCGACTCCAGATACTGTTATAGCGTGTGTCACAGGCAGTGTAAATATATATTCCAAGAAAACATGATATGATAATATTGCCCAAATCACAGAACCGATTGTAATAATTTTGATACCTACCTGTAGCTGCAAATTCGAAGATTTATCCAATACTGGGGATGTTAGAATCGGCCTAGAGGTTCAGAAGATACACTCTGTGGGAAAAACTATGCCAGCAAAATTTCAAACAACAATTTCAGGATGCGCTCTATCCATCATCCCATATCAGAATGAGTATTACAGCTACAATGACAGAATTTGCTGTGCCGAAGCTTTACAATGTTATCATATAACAGGAAAAATTTCATCAAAATGTCTTAATTATTAAAATTACTACAGCTTGCCGGGAAATATTGTTCGTGGATGAAAATTTCCAGATTTTATGTCAAAATGTTAATTCATTTGTTTGCTATCTCTGGCAATATTCACGTGAGAACTTATAATTGGTCAGGCAAATAGTAATTTTTTCAGCTTTAAGCACACTCCAATTTAATTGACGATACGCAAAGATAGAGTCTGCGAGACAAAAACCATCTCATGCTGAATTGTACCAAAAAAAGGATAACATTCTCAGATCGAATTTTAGATGAATAATAATTTTTATATATTCCAGTCTTTTGAACCTCTTGTCCGATATTAAGATCCATTATATCATATTAATCCCGAGGTCGGCACCTATTTAGAGATCCTAGAATCATTGGAATCGCTTCAGCGGTTCGTTTGCTATTATCATTTATGTATACTTCTTTAAAATATATACCCGCATCTATTGGCCTCGCTCCTCCAGTCATAGCAATAGCGGTGGTGCGGGGCTCATGTCGCTAGACGCGATAAAATGGCAGCGCCCAGATATGCGAAAAGTGGTCAATTTTACTGGCTTTATCTAGCAATAGTTCGTTACACTATTTCTATCTAGTTATTATTCTGGCGCAATTTCATTAAACATGTAATAATCTTTCAAATAAAGCACACTTTTTATCATCCCGGAATTGTCCTTTAACCATTACCAAAAATGTCAAAATTTTCAATTTTCAAATTAAACTAAATGATAAACTGGTTAAAGCTTATGATCATGTCGATAGTCACTTACAGGATTGGCGGTATGATCAGCGAACGAAAAGAAGAAGAAGATAAACTGGTGTTCCTTTTTCACGAAATGTGGTGGAAGATGTTGCTGTCGTAGACAGCAGTTCATTGTCCACCAAAATTGGTGAAAAATGTACACCAGCTTATTTGCTATAATTGTCATTGTAAAAGATAGAATATTGACATCAGAGTGGCAAGGGGTAACTTTATATCTCGACAGGGTTTCACCCTTGCCATATGCAGCAACACCACCCAATCAAATTAGTTTCAAACTATTCAACAGCTTACATGTATAGTTTTCGGGAAATCGTTAGTCAGAGAGTGCAGGGATTGATAAATCCCAACATGGGTGAAGTGTGAGTGGACCTTAGGTAGAGATGGGCGGTGCATAGCTGAAACTGTATTCCTCTATTCGGTCACCAATAGGACTTTTCCAAATACAGGAATTCTGCGAGTGTCCAGGTATAGTTTTGGGAGTCCAGACATGAAACATGGATGTTTAACCCTTTGATAAATGGGCCAAAACCGGCCTCTGTAGTGGTCTTGAGGGATGTCCATTTGCAGAACAAGAGAAAACTATTAAAAAAAATTTACGACTGGAATGCCTGGCTTGGTAACCGAGCCAATCATTCCAATAGTAAATTTTCAAAAATTGTCTTGTCATGCAAATGGGACAGCCAATAAGTAAATAATTTAATTTTCTTAATTAAATTTGACCATTAAATGGTTAATCGGGCTCACAGACATATAATTTGTTTAAAATCATTTGAAATAATTCTTTCAGTAGGGATTTTAAAACAAGAATTACATTACTTCAGTGGTAGATGTTTTGGGAGTAAAACATGAAATTTGTGTTTCTAGGATCGTAGACTTCCACTATTTGAAACTTGGGTTGCACGATTATTCACTTTTCATAATCGCGATCATTTAAGAAAAATAATCGCGATCATACAATTAATCATGAACTATATTAACTACGTCAATGCTGCTTAGAGGACGTTATTACGCTACTGCAAATTGTAAGATTATGGGTTAAGCACATGGGTATACATACAAGGACAGAATACCCCTGTTGCTGATTGCAAACAATGGAATGTATCAAGATTTTTCTAGGACGGTACCGTATTTCGTTTACTTGTAGCCTATGTGCTAATAGAAGTCCACCCCCTAACTTTGACATATGAGCTCCAATGATTTCTTAGCAGTTTCAAAACGGCAAAACTCTGTATTAGAAGCCCACCCCCTAACTCAGCAGATAATTTGTAAGAATAGCGTGTATAATAATAACAATCGTGTCACAGGATGTGTCTACTTCAGACCGATCTCTGCCCTGATACATTTCCGGCCCCTCTAGTAGTCAATACAGGCCTCGGATTTGTAAATCTCGACCACCTATTAGATTAATACTAATAGTAGACCACGTATGTTCAAGATATAATAAAGTTTATTCCACACTTTTGTAGTTAAAATGCGCTTAAAACAGTCTTGGCGTGATTAAATAGCTTCCTTATAAATATATTTCAAGACCAAATTTATGTACCAAACAAGTACAGGAGAAAATGTGCATCAATTTTGTAACGCCGATCAACCTTAGATGATCCAAATTGAATTATTACGAATGGCAATATAGTCGGCTTTTTAAGTTTGCGAGCCAGCGGCTCTGTTGCGATGGGAGGCGGCGTGTTCTCGCGAGATTATACGCTAACGGGAGTTTATCAAACGGGTACCCGTTATTCAGATCAGTATAATACTCAGTTCCTATCGCGCAATGATAATATATAGAAATTCCTGAGTTCCGAGTCCCCGATTACAGAATATTTATATCCGAGTACTCGCTCTAAAATAAACTCTTCAATTGGAGGCGAATCACGTGATTTGTATATTTTTCGCGACGCCATTTTATATCAAATTGTGGATTAATTTTGATGTAATAAACGACCTTTATTAAAGGATACGCAATATTTAGGTGCTCAAATCAAATAATTTCACCTCCCCGGTGATGTTTTGAGGTATACATTAAACATAGGCGTAGGTGGTGAGAGTGTTTAATTTCCGTGGCGTCAGTTCTAGAACTTTTTGGGGAAAACTGTTAGCGCATAACTATTCAGAGAATGGGGAACGCGGGATAACCATGTTTGATTACAACAACAATGACAAATAGCGACCAAGTGAACAATCTTTATTCATCTAAAACTAATCATGAGTCAATACAAACAAATCAGTTATTTATTTATTTAGTTTATTTAATCATTCACACATTCGGCTGATAGCCGGATGTTTGTTTCCATGCTTGGTAATGCGAGCAGAGTTTCACAAGCGTAAAAGTGTCTTGACAAAAATTTCAACATGGCGATTATACGATTATTTCATTTTGTAATCGTCCACGATCATTTTGAATTGTATAATCACGATTAATCGAATAATCGAAAAATCGTGCAACTCTATTTGAAACCCTGGTCAACATAACCAGGATCTTTGAACTCCAAATCAACATCAGTCCTCAGGCCACCACAGGCAGTCGGTAATTAACCATTTAACACTCACACTTGTCAAAAACCGCTTCTGTAGTGGTCTTGAGAAATATCTATTTGCAGACCATGGAAAGACTATGTTTGAAAATTTTACAACCGGAGTGACTGGCTCTATAAACGAGCCAGTCATTCTAGTGGTAAATTTCCAAAAATAGTCTTCTTGGTCTGCAATTGGACATTTTCTATGAGAAAATTGAAATTTTATTGAACAAATTCAAGTTAACGGGTTACGTCAAACAGCATAGAATTTGAATTGCACTCTGGAAAGAGGTCGGCCAACAAAAATGGAATGATACCATAGATAGAGATACAAAGAAAATATCCAGTATCCATAGGAATAGGTCAATGTCACACTAATGTACAGCTCAGCAATAACGTGACATGTTTCCAACACGAAACAAGGACAAATTTGTCCAATACCTGCATTGTTGATATCTTTTTCAATCAGTCTGTCGTGAAGTTAAATGTGATTTTGTCGGAAGCAATGTTGAATGTTGCTGAAAGCTGTCGCTGTATTTTAGCATTGGTATATATCTTCTGGAAACCCTGGGAAAGTTTCCACCCAAGTTTGGAGAAGATCCCTTCAGAGGAACCAGCGTTATTGAATAATGTGTCAAGTGTTCATTTTGAAAACAATGTTTCTCAAAGCTGTTGCTGTTGCATTTTAGTTTTTAACCCCCCACATCGGCACACATCTTTGGACAAGTTTGGACAAGATCCGTCCAGTAGACCCAGAATTATTAAAGAATTTCTTATCTCTAACACTCATATCAGCCAAAAACGACTTCCGCAGTGGTCTTCAGAAATGTCCATTTACATACCAAGAGAAGACTATTTATGAAAATTTACTGCTGGAATGACTGGCTCGATAATCGAGCCAGTCATTACAGTGGTAAATTTTCAAAAATAGTCTTGGTTTGCAAATGGACATTTTCTATGAGAAAATTAAAATTTTAAAACCAAATTCGAGGGTTAATAACAACAAAGGTGAAGAAGAAGCACGTCATCCTCGCATTAGCCCTTGCATCTAACGCCGCAGGTAAAAATAAAACATGCCGTTGAATACCGTCTTCCAATCCAATTATGTACAAAATATTCAACAGAACATTTCTTTCTAACATATTTCTGTTTTTGTCTTGGAATCATCTTATTTATGACCTCTGCTGTATTCATTCAAGCCGTATAATAGACCTTTCCCACATTAGCGTATTTTGGGAAAATACTTTCCTGGAATGCATTGCACATACCACTTCCGGCTGGTAACCGCGATAGCTGACGCGCAAACAGCATTACTTTACTATGGGAATCAGATACGGTGCACTTTAGGCAGTGTTTATGAAAAACTATGTTCATAATATTTTTGAAGTCATACATCATTGGAAAGCTAAACCAATTTTCTATACATTTCAGAATTAGTTTTTATAGTTTTATAAAATTTAGTACAGTCGATTGCAATTTTAAAATATCCCCTATTGTCCACTTGATTTAATGAATCGTAAGTCGAATGGTGTGTTTTATATACGCAAATAATTCAGTGAAAACGTTGCAAAAATATAAAAAATAAGGCATTAATGGTTAGGCAATTGAATGCGCTTTCCAATGATATATGATTTACATAATATAATGATTTTAGTTTATCATAGGAACAGTTTAGATTGCGGTGTATTTTAGTGCAAAAGTAACTCAACGCGGGTTAGCGGCGTGTTGGCGGCGGTACCAGCCAGCAGTTTTTGTCTGAGCGTTGATTTCGGAGAATGCCGGCGTAATGACGTCAATGTGGGAAAGGTGTATTGCGAGGGGATAATAATCAATAGTTGAGCTGGCGATGTGAGATGACTTATAATTCGGAAGCAGGGTTTGAAATAAGGTCATGATATTAACACTAATGGTCAAGACCAGCCTCTGTCATGGCCTTGTGGAATGTCCATTTACAGGCCACGAAAATACAATTTTTGAAAATTTACCACTGGAATGACTGGTTCTTGTGGTTAATTTAAATTTTTTTTATTCTCTTAGCCTATAAATTGACATTCAATAAGCTGATATTTAAATTTTCTTGACCAAATTTGACCATTAAAGGGTTAAATATTATAGAGTGTGAATGTAGGAGACGTTTTTTATTTCATGCCAACAACTGCTGAAGTTCCGAGTTCTTTAACCCTTTAACCCTTGAATTTGTTCCAGAGAATTTTAATTTTCTTATAGAAAATGCCCATTTGCAGACCAAGAGATGAGTATTTTTGAAAATTTACCACTGGAATGACTCGCTCGGTTATTGAGCCAGTCATTCCAGTGGTCAATTTTCAAAAAATAGTCTTCTCTTCGTCTGCAAATGGACATTTCTCAAGACCACTGCAGAAGCCGTTTATGGCTGATATGGGTGTTAAAGGGTTAAACATTTGTTTCAATACACAAAAGTAGTGCTCATGCATACAAAACAGGCCACATAACGGGGGTTTTAGGCTTCGTAATCGGACAAAGGGTCTTGGATCATGTCATTAGTTTTGAATACGTCGACTTGTCTATGCATACGGCCCAACTGCCGAAAAAGCCAAAGAGAATCCAGCAATATTAGATTCCTTCTATGCAGAACTCAGTTCCGCCATTACAATCCCAGCTAGATGGCAACTGTTCGTGTGTGGCGATTTAAACTCCAAGCTGGGTAAACTCGGAATTGCGGACAAAGGTTCAGGACTTGGCTTATGCATGGGATCCTATGGAGAGGGCACACGCAACAGCAATGGAGATGAACTAGTGGCATTCCTTAGTTCCAATGGCCTATTTGTCACAAATATGGCTTTCAAACACCCATGCCGTCACCGGACAACATGGACTGGACACATTACTGATCGCAAAGCCCCAGAAGGTTCTAAGGCTACAACAGCTGTCTTCAACCAAATAGAGTTCATACTCTGCAAGACAGAAGCAAAACCTTTACTCCAGAATGCTCGTTCGTATGGAGGCACAGACCTCAATTCTGACCATAAGCTAGTCATTACACGCCTTCAGATGAACGATCTCATCTTAATATATAAACACCATACCAGGCAAGAGGGTAGACTCGCCTACAACCTACTCAAGCTCATCAGCGACACTGACACTCAAATGTCATACAAAAAAGCCCTCGGGGAGCAGATAGCTAACATCGATGTCAGCTCCGATCCAAACGAAGCCATAACCAAAATATTGATATCTATGGAATCATCCGCTACCAGCACCATAGGTGTTCTAAAAAAAAAACCAAACTAGGTATACTGGCGACCCTCTAGTAGTAAAACTGTCAGCAGAGCAGAAAGCGTTACGGCTGCGCATCTATCAAAGTGGCCAAAGTGAAGCCTGCACCAAACTACGCCGGGAGCGCAATATTATTCTGCGCCACATTAGCGAACGCTTAAAAGATCTTGCTATTCAACAGGCAGACTCCCTAGCAGATGAAATCACTGCCATGGATGACTGCCACAAAATGTTTCGGGCAGCCCGAGCCCTGAGAGTTACTTAATACACACCACCACTCACTGTACACAACTCTGAAGGACACTTTATCGGGACTGACCAGGGAAAAGCCGAGGCGATCCGAGAATGGTTCAAGGAACCGTTCACTGACAACGATGGTGAGCCCTTGCAGCCGTTCTCAGGAGACCCCAGGCCATTACTAACACCAATTAAAACAGCAGAAGTTGAGAAGGCGCTTAAAGCCATGAAAAATGGACGTGCATCTTGACCTGATGGCATGAGCAATGAACTATTCAAATATGCAAGTAACATCTCAAAACCGATCAGACACCTAATCAATTCAGCTTTTATGCACCACCTTCCCATCGACGCTGTAGGCCAAGGCACCCTTATCGCACTACCCAAGCCCAAGAAGCCACCTGGGCCCCCAGCCAATCTGCGACCCATTGTGCTCCTCAACAGCGTACAGAAAATACTATCCAATGTTACTCTATGCTGCATCCGAGACAAGATCGATTACTTTACCGGATCATGTCACTTCAAACATGGACGCAGCTGCGCAGACATTGTATGGGCTCAATGCATGCTTGTGTCAGTAGTCATGTCCAAACACTTGGACTTCCACAAAATGGGCATTGGCATGTCACGAGTATTCGACACAATTAAACGCTCAAAGATCCTAGATGTACTACACCAGGCAAGTTGCAATGAAGATGAGCTATGACTAGTGAGACTACTGCTTGCAGACACCAAGCTGAGAGTACGAGTCAAGGCAGTGAAGTCTGTAGAGTTTGAGACAACAATCGGCTCCCCACAGGGTGATGGTCTATCTTCAGTGCTTTTTACCTTCTATCTTGCTGCCGCATTGAAATCTGTGCAGGAAAGCTCCACAAGACCAAACCACCCAGTGTCAATAGTCAATACTGGGCATGCCGCTAGAGATGGAATATGCTGACGATGTGGACTTCATAGACGAGGAAAAGAAACCCATTGACGAACTTCTCCCAATAGCTGCAAGCAAACTAAAAATTGAGAATATCTTTATGAATGAATCCAAAACAGAGTTCACCCACATATACCTATCGATAAAGCATGAAACTATAGAAAATGACGACCCACTTGTGCCATGGAGGAAAAGTAAAATCCTGGCTCGCTGCTTTGCAGTCCTGCTGACATTTCTGCACGCTGTGTCATTGGGAACATAGCTTTCCAGTCCTTCTGGAAGCTATGGATTCGTAGATCAAAGATGCCCTTGATAAAGAGGCTACGTTTATACAATGCAACCTGCATATGGTTGATGCTGTATAACTAGAAGCTGGGCAGCTCCAAAGGCATCTCTAGACAAATTCGATGCAGCATAATTTCCAATGATGCACTATACAAGATGTGTAAAACGTCGCCGCTGTCTGTAAAAGTCACCCAGCAAAGATGGTCCATGTTCGGAGCCAGCAAATACAAAGCCAGGAGAGGATGTCATTGCATAAATCTGCTAAGCGTGCTACGAGGTGACCAAGAAAGCAGGACTCGGTACACTCAAGTCAAGAATGAACCTGAGGAAGCTAAGGATTTCGGCTGAGGACAAGACACAGTGGGCAAAAGCAAAGAAGGACTGATTGCAGCTGTAGGATGTTTCTACTACTTAGGGTTGCACGATTATTCACTTTTCATAATCGCGATCATTAAAAAAAAATAATCGTGATCATACGATTAATCATGAACTATATTAACTACGTCAAATTTGAAATTTGGGTTTCTAGGATCGTAGACTTCCACTATTTGAAACTAGGGTTGCACGATTATTCACTTTTCATAATCGCGATCATTTAAGAAAAATAATCGCGATCATACGATTAATCATGAACTATATTAACTATGTCAATGCTGCTTAGAGGACGTTATTATGCTACTCCAAATTGTAAGATTATGGGTATACATACAAGGACAGAATACCCCTGTTGCTGATTGCAAACAATGGAATGTATCAAGATTTTTCTAGACGAAACACGGAAGGTACCGTATTTCGCGTAATTGTAGCCTATGCTCTAATAGAAGCCCACCCCCTAACTTTGACATATGAGCTCCAATGATTTCTTAGCAGTTTCAAAATGGCAAAACTGTATTGGAAGCCCACCCCCTAATTCAGCAGACGCCATTTTATATCAAATTGTGGATTAATTTTGATGTAATAAACGACCTTTATTAAAGGATACACAATATTTAGGCGCTCAAATCAAATAATTTCACTTCTCCGGTGATGTTTTGAGGTATACATTAAACATAGGCATAGGTGGTGAGAATTTTTACGGGAGAAATGCGTTGAATTTCCATGGTATCAATTTTAGAACTTTTTTGGGAAAACCGTTAGCGCATAGCTATTCAAAGAATGGGGAACGCGGGATAAGCGTGTGTGATTACTACAACAATGACATTTAGCGACCAAGTGAACAATCTTTATTCATCTAAAACTAATCATGAGTCAATACACACAAATCAGTCATTTATTTAGTTTATTTAATCATTCACACATTCGGCTGTTAGCCGGATGTTTGTTTCCATGATTGGTAGCGCGAGTAGAGTTTCACAAGTGTAAAAGTGTCTTGACAAAAATTTCAACATGGCGATTACACGATTATTTCATTTAATAATCGTCCACGATCATTTTGAATTATATAATCGCGATTAATCGAATAATCGAAAAATCGTGCAACCTTACTACTACTACAGGCGCAGAATACAGTAATCATACATACACGAAAGTAGCTATATGCTATATGCTAGGGCCAGTGCTTCGTCAATGACAGGGTTCCTAGAACTTATACATGACAATAATAAAAAACTACATACAGTATTTATTCTAAAATACCGGGTGGGTAGCAGTCACCGAAGGGGGGGGGGGGGGGTTTGGGGGGGGGAGTTAATTATGGTGCAGCCCTCAAAATTTAGCGCGCGAACGATTGTTTCGTTCGCATGTCGGTTACGTGAAGTAAAATTAATGTGAACGAAAAAATAGTCGCGTAAGTGACAAAGCTCAGAACGGTAGTTGTTATTACACCACAAAAACATCCATTACCGTTCACTCACTACTTGCTAAATCAATTATCTGCATTTAGCTATTAGAATAAGATTTTTATGCCTGCATACACACCTCCCCATGCCTATTCCTATTAATATGGACCCTCAACCAGGCTACTGGTTAAGTCCATCTCCAGCATACTGACAGTTATAGACTGGCACCAGTCTATACTCACCCCATAGTGACGCTTGTCACTAAGCGCGCTTGCGCATGCGCACTGGAGCCCAAATAGGAAACAGATTCACTTTTCAATTATTCTGCTTGCAGAACAACTGCTTAAAATATTCGTCTATGCAGGCATAAAAATCTTATTCGGATAGCTAAATGCAGATAATTGATTTAGCAAGTAGTGATTGAATGGTAAGTATGTTTTTATAGTGGTTAATAAAACAACAGACCAACCCACAAGGGGGGTCTGTGGGGGGTTATCTCTGATCGTGGAAAACAGAAAAGTTTCAACAACGTTGATATGAAGCATGCTATTTACAACGGAATTTAGCATTTTCAAACATCTAAAAGATCGACAACATCTGTCTGTCAAATTCTATAAAGCGACAGCGCGCATGTGTCGGAAACAAACTTCCGTTGTATTTCCGCTAGCATTACTACATAGGCCGGGAACTAGTCTCGCTACACGTTATGCATCAACAACGGACTGTTCAATTATAAACCGTTGCATGCAAGTACGTGCAACCGGCGGCTGGCATGTTCCCGATGTATTATTTTATATACGCGATTGGATCCCGATATAACATAGGAAGACATGCATTGTTGAGGGAGTCTCACAGTATATTCTCCTTGAGTTTCAGTTGGCTTGTAGAGACAGCTGTTTAAGAATTTATCTGTTAAATTAAACTGTTACATTCATAGATCCTAGCTACTGTGTCAGTGTGTATTTGTCCATGACACACAATAATTCAGGCCTCGAAATTCGACGGGATTCTCGTAATATTCCCGAAATTGGAAAAATACGGGAATCCAACTGGATTCTCGTAAATAAACGCTTCCAAAAATGTAAACATTCCATTTTTACAGAATGCCACAATCCCGGTTACTAATTTCAACAATAAATATTATGTCACGAATCAGCCTAGAGGGGGGTCTGCTAATACACCGGTAATGAGAAATGTCTCGCGTGACTGCACAATCGTAGTTAATAACAATCGATAATGCGCACTCGTAGTTTCTGATTGGCTCGCGGGATATCCGATTTCAATAGGCATGAATGAAAATTACTATCATAGTAAAATTTTGATCACATGCCTCGTCATTCATAACGAATTAATCACATGATTTATTTCAACCAATCTCTGTGCGACTCTCGCGATTATTATTGATGGCTAATGGCGAACGAAAAATCTAGTCACTGTGCCGCTTTTAAACGCAGTAAAGCAATATGTTAGAGCCCACTTTGACGGGTTATATGCCCCAATATATTATTGTTGGAAGGTTCTGACAGTAATACCACCCGATATTTAAGTGGTTCATTGCTTTGGAGCGACCGCGAAAACGGGACTATATGTCAGGAAAACCGGTGCGTAGTAACTCTTATTTTCAAGTAAATCGCATTTGCACTAAATTGTCAGTTTAAAGCGTACAAGTTAAGAAGCGTCAAGCTATCTACTAAATACCTTAGAGCTGGTTACACTTTTTATTGTGGCGGACTTGCAGGTTATTGTTTGTTTATATTAGACATGTACGCTGCTTGTACAAGTACAAATATTTGGTAAAGTTACAAAAGAATGTACCCGTCACAGGTACAATTTTATAAACATTTCAACTCCTGTTGTTTTTGGGGCAATTAAGACAGTAGTTCTTTGATACAGGTGGAATTCTTTACAAATTAAAGCATATTCTTTTAAATATAATAGGTGGTGGTGGGTGGGCTGGAGAGGGTTGCTCAACTAGGTAAGCCACAACAATGTAAGATATTCAATTCTTTGTTTTTGTAGTGGGGTTTGTGGGTGGGGAGGGAGGAGGGTGTTAAGATATTTATAAATATTGGGTCATTAGTCACTAATTATTATAGTGGGTCTGGAATTTTGAAATATATGTTTGGAAAAAGTATGGAATTTTATTGTGCCCAAGGTGTATGAACCCTGAAATTGTTGCAAGCTGGAAAGATGTTACCAATGAGTGTTGTCATACAAATACTGATATTTTGGCAGAGAAAATGTACATTTGCAGACCAAAAGAGTATTGTTTTGGAGACTTAACACTGAATGACTGGCTCGGTTATCGGGCTTGTAATTTCAGGGGTAAATTTTCCAAAATATACTTGGTCTGGAAATGGAACGAATGAATGGACATAAAACAAAAACTCATTCTGCTTTTTGACAAATTTACTTGAGAAATATTACAGTACTTATATCACAATGGATGAATCCATGTTTAGTTATTCCCCACCCATCTCTAGGTAAGCTATGCTCCAAGCTTTGTCTCAGAATCTCAATTTCATGGTAACTATACAGCTAACTTGGCGAATACTTTTTGAAACAAACTTCCCCTCAAAACAATCAACAGAATGTTTATTAAATTGCAAAGACATAGTACAATTAATACTTACTGACAGACTACTATGAGAGTTAGTATTGTCTGTCAATTATAATAGTGACTGGTGACATCAACCTATATGTGATGTAGTTGATTATGAGGTCAATAGTTGAGTAACTAAACATATTTTATCTGTAAATTAGGTAATTGGTGGATAAGTCCATGCTGTAATCAATATGCTAATGATAATTCAGCAACATGCACTTTAAATTCATTATTAACTTAATATACAGATGAAATATGTTAAGATAAAGCAGGTTTGGATAAAAAATGGCGTAACCAATTTGTGCAACCAATTGGTTACGCAAACTGATTTTGCGCAACCGAACAATTGGTTACGCAGACCTGAAAACACGGGACCCAAAAATGTGTCTCGCAAATAGTTGAAATTTTGAGGGCTGGGGTGGAAAAAGTTTGAAAAAAATACCACGAAATTAGAACGGTTTTCTCAGTCACCTTGAATCAGTATATAATTATATACTGAGCCAAAAAAGTTTAGCAACAGTTAAGTTTGGTTTGTTGTATTAAAACTATGCGTCCATTTATAACCAAATTTGCAGGCATGTTTCATCAATGTAATGTCTCGCTGATCATGAAGAAACGCAAATCATTTCTTGCATTTCTCGGCCGCACGCTTACTGCATGTGAAAATGCATTTTTCATGCACTGGCCCACATTGGCGGGCAGAGAAGGCAAAAATTCACCATATTGCAAAAGCAGATAACGAACGTTAACAGAAAACGCTTAAAAGTTTACCCTATCGAACATGGGCCGCCGCCCAGGGCTACCCGAAAATCAGCGCCATGAAGCAATGGGAAGCGTTCCGGTGTTGGACTGGCCAGCGTGATCACCGGACCTGTCTCCTATCGAACACGTGTGGGACATTCTTGGCCGTATGGTGCGTGAGAACCATCCACATCTTCACAACGTGCGGGAGCTGGAAGCTGCACTGCTCCAGGAATGGGATGCGATTCCTCTTCGTGACATCAGGTGCTTAATTCGAAGCATGAGAAAGCAATGTACGGCGGTGGTTAATGCGCGCGGAGGTCACAACCGGTATTGACAGCTCAGTGTCATTATTTAAATTGGACCCTTTGAATGATGCTGTGTTAAAGGAGCGATGCTAGCATTACAGTAACAAGAGACTGTTGTTCAAATTGGAAAATAATCTATCAATTAAATAATATATTTGAATCAATTTATTGTTTTTGTTAAATAACATTTATACAGTAATATTCTCAGTGTGCTAAACTTTTTTGGTTCAGTATAGTATTTCATGCAATTTCTGCTAAATTTGCTCAAATATTCATAAAACCTACTCGTTTCACATTAGATTTATTCAGGGGCTTTATTTAGGACATAAATGTGACATTTAGCGAAGTTAGGAACAAATGATTTATCCGTTGTTAAATTGGATGTAGATGCGTTTGTGATGCGTTCACTGATACATCGGAAAATATGCCATAGCCGTATCGCGACGCATAATTCATGTTAGCAGCTCTATCACTGAACGGCAAGATACTTATCAGAAACAATTTAGGTATTGGTCGAATTGACTGGAGGCGCATTTGTGATGCGTTCAGCGATACATTAGAAAATTTATAGCTGTATCTTAATGCCAATTCAACAATAGCGCTAGACACTCTGTCATTGAACGACAGGCTGTCGAAAAAAGATCTTTTTGCGCATGTATTCACGAAAATGACCAAAATGTTGCTGCATGCTTTATTTTTTCTGGATGCATTTCTTTGAAGACGAGATGACAGCGGAAGATTTATTATTTCTTAATATTGGTAATTTGTTTTGGGTTTTTTCACCGTTCTCAAAAACATGGGGGGGCGATATAATTGGGAGGGGCGGGAAAATTAGAATAAACACGGTAATCTAGGATGAGACCATAATTCATAGTTGTCAGTCCCTGGTACCCACTAATTTTAAAATGGATGAGAAATACTGCTTTGGAACACCAGATTTCAGTTTTGGACCCTCAAATTTCAGATGGGGACCTCCAGATTTCATTGTGTGGGGGGCCCCCTGTGACCTCCAAAATTGAGATACCATGAGAAACACTTGATTCAATAAACAAATATTTTGATTGTAGTATAATTAATCAATTGTATGCGTAAACATGCTAGTTTGGCGATCTCAAATAGTTGCTGCCAAACTGATATTGCTGGCAATTACCCGATTTATGCGAGAATTGGGTTGTTACGACCGTAATATCATTCAGATTGCTTTATGCATTGATTGATTTCAGTGTCTCAACTTCAGGACAGCTAGCTATATAGGAAAGCTATTGAATATTTTTGAAACTAATTTGACTGGAATCTGTTGCTGCCATAGGCAGTAACAGCTCCCAGTCAAATTAGTTTCAAAATACTCAACAGAATATTCCTTACCGTATAAAGAATTTGTAATTTGTGGTGTATACTGATTAAGGATTAACACTGCTTTAAATTTACTCAAGAAAATTACATTTTCTCAAAGAAAATCTTAATTTGCAAACCTAAGAGAAGACTATTTTTGAAAATTTACCACTGGAATGACTGGCTCTGTTATCGAGCCAGTCATTCCAGTGGTAAATTTTCAAAAATAGTCTTCTCTTGGTCTGCAAATTGACATCTCAAGATGACTGCAGATGGCATTTTTGGCTGATTATAGTGTTCACGGGTTAACGGGTTAGGTTACCCTATATTGCTTGAAGAATCTGATCCAGTGTTGACAACCCGTAATTGAATTTTCCTTCGCATGGTCAGTTGACATTCTTACAGTAATTTTGCACTTTATATGAATGCGATAAGGTTGTGTTGTCAACTTGTCATACAACAATTTGTATCAGCACATGTTGCTGTGTGTGTCATAAGTCACTGGTGATTATTGCTTGGACCTGTCAGCCAAGAAGCATTTCTGATGAGGAATGTCTCTTTTAGAAAGCTTAGCACTGGAATAAGTGGCTCTGTAAATAAGGTAGTGTTTTCCATGATGCGCTTCCAATGATAGATTTTTTTGGGTTATTGATAGTTGATACATCCTAATAGCATCCATTACGCCAGATCAATTTAATGTTTTGTTTTACGAAAATTCCCAACACAAAACACAAGATCAGAGATAGGGGGAAAAATTAAAAATAATACACAATTTCAAGCACAAAAATTTTATGCTATTACAGCATTAATCCTTTGAGTTTCATCATGTTAATTGTCAAGTTTGACCAAGAAAATCCATTTGCAGGCCAAGAGAAGACTATAAATTTACCGCTGGAATGGTTGAGCCAGGGACAAAAAGAGTTACAGAAAATTCTGAGGAATTCCGAGTGATAAGGATTTGCCTGGCAAACATTGTTAGATGAAAGAATGTTAAAAATCGTCCCCTTAGCCCTTACCACTCTGATGTCAATATTTTGTATTTTGTGGTGTCAATAACGAGGAAACTGGTATCCATTTTTCAACGTGTTTGGTAGACGATATTGCTGTCATAGACAGCAGATCATCTTTTAATTTAATTTGAAGATTTAATATTTTGACATCAGAATGATAAGGGTTAAAATTCTAGCTTTATTTTATTCCTAGATCTGTAAAAATTAAGTTACGAGAGTTTGTAAAACCAAATAATAAATTGTTTACTATTGGTATGACCTGTGCTCTAGCTGCCAACTTTCTACATACATTTGAATGGATTTTAAACAATGATAGACGATATTAATAAAACTTTAGTATCTCCATGATGGAATCTTTCAGCAATAAATCACGAATTAGTAATATTTAGGAATTATCTATTAAAGAGTTTTAATTTTCCTGACAACAAAGAAAAGTTGTGTTGATTGCCAATGTTTGGGCGCTTTTAACCCTTTAACACTCATATCAGCCAAAACAACTTCTGCAGTGGTCTTGGGAAATGTCAATTTGGAGACCAAAAGACAATTATTTTTTTTTAATTTACCACTGAATGACTGGCTCGGTTATCGAGCCAGTCATTCCAGTGGTAAATTAAAAAAAATATTCTTCTTGGTCTGCAAATGAACATTTTCTATGAGAAGATTTAACTTTTTCTAACCAAATTCGAGGGTTAAAGATTTAAGAGATACAATTCATATTGTTACTGGCCAACCTTTTCCTCTCTCCTGTCAGGCGTGTCATTTGATTGTGATGCTGGCTAACAAGTGATGCAATTTGATTAATTAAAAAAAATCTCTTGGCCACCAAATTGACATTTACTTATGAGCAACAGTTTAAATTCTCTTGACAAATCTTGACCATTAACCATTTCTAGCCAAAACCGGCCTCTCCAGTGGTCTTGAGAAATGTCCATATTATGTGATAGCATTTACAGGCTTGCGGGCGGCATAGTGGTTTCCGCACAATATCTGTGCTACTGATTATCGGATAGCTTTGAAACTTCATAAGATGATTGGACTAGGTCTGAGGAAGAAACTTATCGAAATTGACGATGATCCGAAATCCAAGATGACCACCAGCCACCTGCAGCCATCTTGAAAATTGGTTTCAGCACGATAATTTTGCTATCATTTATCGGATTGCTTTGATACTTCATAGGATGATGGACTCGGTTTGAGGAAGAAACCTATCAAAATCGATGATGATCCGAAGTCCAAGATGGCTGCCAACCACTAGTGGCTATCTTGAAAGTTGGTTTCCGGATGATAACTCTGTTACCGTTTATGGGATCACATTGATACTTGAGAGAATGTTTGGACTAGGTATGGGGAAGAAACCTATCAAAATTTACTATGATCTGAATCCAAGATGGGCGCCAAACAATAGCAGCCATTTTGAAAATTGATTTCCGGAAGGTAATTCCATACATGAGAACAATCGGCCTAGGGTAGGAATTACTACCCTGTCATTAAATCTTTGTAAAATGAAATGGTCTCTTCGTTCTGAAACATTCAAATCTGCATTTATTTTTAATTTAACAAGGGTGTATGACTTAATTTCCTACTCTGCTTGGCGAAGTCAGACTCATGTATGTAATTCTATTAGCGTTTATCGGATCACATTGGAACTTGATAGGGTGGTTGGAGTAGGTATGGGGAAGAAAATTATAGAAATTGACAATGATCCGAAATCCAAGATGGGCACAAGCCACGGGCAGCCATCTCGAAAATTGGTTTGCGTACAAAAACTCCATTACCATAAATTTATCGTATTGCTTTGAAACTATAGGCTGGTTGGACTGGGCCTAGAGAAGAAATCTATTGAAACTGACAGCCATCTTAAAAATTTGTTTCCGAATGATAACTCCAATTTTGTTTTGTGGATCGCTTTGAAACTTCATTGGATTCATGGACAAGAGGAAGAAACATATTGAATTTGTAGATGATCTGAAATCCAATCAGGCCGCCAGCCACCAGCTGCCATCTTAAAAATGGGGTTTCGGACGATAACTCCATGACCGTTTTGTGGATTGCTTTGAAACTTCAGCGGATGACTGGTCAAGGTCTGAGGAAGAAATCTCTGTTTTCTGAAAGCTCGCAGAACTGGTTTGTCATCATGGCACGGTATTATGCACCGTTTGCGAAGCTCTTGTTTAAGATTACCATTGGAAGGACTGGCTCAATAACTGAGCCAGTCATTCCATTGGTAAATTTTCAAAAATATTCTTGTGGCCTGCAAATGCGAATTTAATAAGAAAATATTTTCACTTTCCTGACAAATTTTAGCCATTAAGTCATTAGAGGGTTAAATATCTGGTTATAAGCTTGTGCAATTACGTGATTAAATCGAAAATCGTGATTATTATTAGCCCACCCGAAGGGCCAAGTGAGCTTATGCCATGGTTGCCCATCTGTCAAATCGCATCTCCTCATTTATCCTTTGACTGATTTCACCCAAATTTGGCTGGAAGGATCCTATGCTGGCGGGCTCAAGAATTTCTATTCAGAATTTTGATTGGTCAATTTTTCTGGCATCCATCTTTGATTTTCCGAAAATTTTCCCAAAATCATTTGAAACGCTACTACCCCAATTTAAATGGACCGACTTCAACGAAACTTAGGTGGACTAATTCTATGCTGGGAGGTTTCAATATTTTCGCAGGTTATCTTAGATTTTCTGAAAACTTCGGGAAATCTGTTAAAATGCCACTACTCATTAACCACTTGGCTGATTTGAAGCAAACTCTGTTGCAAGGACCCTAGAGTGGTATGCTTCAGAATGTGTGTACATAATTTTGATTGGTCTATTTTTTCAGTGGCCATCTTGAATTTTCCAAAAAAATGGCGGGAAATTGTTTAAAATTCTACTCATTAAATGCTTGGGCAATTTCAACCAAATTTGACTGGAAGGATCCTATGGTGGTAGGCTCCCGAACTTCTATTCAGAATTTTGATTGGTCAATTTTTCTGGTGGCCATCTTTGATTTTCCAAAGATTTTCTGGAAATCATTTAAGACACTACTACTCTAATTTAAATTGCAGCACTTCAACGAAATTTGGTTAGACTAATTCTATGCTGGGAGGCGTCAACACTAAAATGTGAATTCTAATTGGGCAATGTTTCCGGTGACCATCTTGGATTTCAGTTTAGGCTACTTCTCATTAACTGCTTAAATGGTTTCAAGCAAACTCAGCTGGAAGGACCCTACAGTGGTGTGCTTCAGTTCAGAGCTTGTATACAGAATATTGATTGGTCAATTTGCTCGGCGGCCATCCTGGATTTTCCGAAAAAATGGCTTTCAATCGTCTAAAGCGATACTACTGATTAACTGCTTCTTCCATTGGCTATCTTGTTCTCCAAAATGAAATCTCAGGAACTGCGTACCAGGAACTGCGTACCGGTCAGGCTGAAACTGATTAGATTTAATTTCATCGATAACTAAGGGTGATTATAGCTGGATCCTTGATAAAACATTGTTGGCATGGACCAATAAAACTTTTGTGTTTGATGGGAATATAGGATTTTTTATTGGCTGGATGGAATCTATGGTTCAATCTGATTGTGTAGTCATCGTTCATCATTAATTTGCCACTAAATATCGATTGTACCAGATTCCCAATTTTGTATTGTCTTGTTACTGCTGAATTTAAAGTATTATGCCAAGGTTCAAATGCTAATGGTCCAGGTGAGCGTTAAGTCCCTTGGACCTCTTGTTTAATTTGTGAATTTACATGTATGTGATTAAAAATTAAATAATCGAAGGATCATGAATAATTTCTACTGCATGGAATATCTAAAAACCTACGCTTTAATTACTCTTTATTGCTGTCTCGGAAATTGATATTTTGCTCAACAAATACATGCCCATTTGCAGACAAAGAGAAAACTATATTTTGAAAATTTATCACTGGAATGCATCGAGCCAGGCATTCCAGTGATATGTTTTCAAAAATAGTCTTCCCTTGGTCTGAAAATGGACATTTCTAAACACCATTGCAGCTCTCATCATTTATATGCATTTGTTGTTATGTCTGCATAATTTGAACCCAGGCTGATTTAATAATCGAGTAATCGTGATTATTCTTAAATAATCAATCGTGATCACTCAAAGCAATAGTCTCTCATGCCTATCTGAGCATACTTGATCTATTCGCTCTCGACAGGATTATTAGAACAGAACTGTGATTGAGTGTATGAACAATCATTCAACTATTGGCTCACCCTCTCAATCACCTTTGTTTTACCACTAACTATTTTCTGAAATGACTCCTTTCCCCACTATTGCTTTCTTAGATTTGAGATGATTAACTCTTAGTTGCACTGAATTTATTCTAGTGAGCTCACCGAGCGTGAAAGACTAAGCGTGCTTATGCCGTCAAGGCGACTGTCTGTCCTCATCAACTTTTTCCCTTTTAAGCGACTTGTTGTCAAGAACCCCCGGGGTTGCTTTCAATTAAATTTGGCAGAAGGCCTCCTAGGGACAGTGGTTTTCTGTTTCAACATTTGCCATTTTCCATTTAACAAAATTGCTGATTCTGTTTCACTTCCTTGCGCAAACTTACATCAAGCTGCATGTACACTTAACCCTTACCACACTGATGTCAGAATTTTAAATTTTCAAATTATATTAAAAGATGAACTGGTGTACATTTTTCAACCAATTTGGTGGAAGATGGTGCTGTCGAAGACAGCAACATCATCCACCAAAATTGTTGAAAAATGTGTGCCAGTTTCTGTGCTATTGACATGGTAAAAGATAGACTATTGACATCAGAATGGTAAGGGTTAACAATGTCAATAGAACAGTCAAATTTGTGCTGGAATTATGTTATTAGTATGTCCAGAAAGTACAAAGTTATGGTGGCGGGTATATGGGTAGGTAAAAATTTACAATTTTACCTCACAATGTCTTACACTCTGGAGGAAAATGCCTTTAACCAGTTAATTTCTGTTTGAATATGACGTTTCTGTTTCAATTTACAAATGCCTTGCAGAAAAATGTGATTTTCCGTTGATTTCCATTTGATAATCACTCTTCCATTTCAAATTATCGATTCCGTAAATTCCGTTTATTTTCTGTTATTGCGGAAAACACTGGCCCAAGCCTCCTTAAGGCATCAGAGATCCAAAACGAAGCTGTTTCTGGAACAATTTCAATTGTGGTCATCTTGGATTTTGATGCTATTCTTAAATGCATTTATACATTTTCTCCGAGTTCCCTTGGCTTTGTGTTTTCAAACCGACCAAAACCAGCCTCTGCTGTGGTATTTAAAAAAAATTTCCACTGGAATGACTAGCTCAGTTATCCAGCCAAGTTATCGAGCTAGTCATTCCACTGGAGTGACTGGCTCGATAACTTGGCTGGATAACTGAGCCAGTTATTTCAGTGGTAAATTTGAAAATATTGTATTCTCTTGGCTTGTAAATGGACAGTCAATAAGCAAATATGAAAAAAAAATTGACCAAATTTGACCATTAATGTGTTAAGAGACCCTTTTCTAATGTATCTCAGAAGCTACTGGGGGCCTGATTTGGCTCAAATTGAACCCAAGAACGATGACCGTACACTACGATTTCACAACTGTGATCATGATCAGGAAAGAAAATGAAGAAAATCTAAATAATCTGCAAAAATCCTAAATTTGGTTAAAATAATACTGTGTCTAATACTGTATATACAGTACAGCTAAGGTTATGCTCAAACGAGTTGAGCTGCTCATGATATCGTTTTGTCATTGCTCACGATATCGTAAGCAATAGAAATTTGCCAACAGCAATATAGTAAGCAATAGAAACTAGTAGAATTAAAACAACAATATTCGTACCCAGGTAGCTACGTTCTTTGGCATATACGTAAATAGGAAGGTAGCCTCGAGTACATACCCGAGTAACTACGAGAGTGACCGCTTAAGTTGCGCCAGTGTGGGGTTTTTTTCAATAATTTTCATTTCCCGATAGAAGAGTTTAGTGTACTTTGTGTTAAAATGCATCATACTAGCCAATCACAATGTAGAAGTAGAAGAACTAGAGGAGATCATCTAGAACATTGTGTAAAAATAAATATCTCGCTACAATGGATGCTTAAGCGATCTATTTGATATACATGTAAGGCTAATTGGCTAACATAATAAGCTTTGTGGGAATAAAATTGAAGCGCTTTGGATAAATAACCCTGACTTTGAGCATATTTAAGAACCAATAAATTCATTTAATATCAGTTAAACCAGCGAGGATGCAATAAATACTGTTCGTGCATTTTAAATTTGCTAGTCAATGAAATATGGTACTTTTGCATTTTTTTCACGATTGCCAAACCAAGAATCGATATCGTATCGTAGTGTTAAAATCGCGAGTATGGAACCCCTGAAAACCTTGTATGACATACTAATTAGAGTTTTTGCACAAACATACATGTATTCACAAATTCTAGCATTGAACCCACATAATTCATAGCTGTGATCCCATGTTACTCTCTAATTAATAACAGGAGCCGGTGGAGAGACCCTCTATCCCACCCGACCAATGGTTGGCAGAAAGCAGAGGACAAACAAGAATGGTTTGGGTGACAAGAAGACATAGATTTTATTTTCCTGCAACACAGAGGATGGACCTTTACGTCCCAGCCTTATATCATGAGGCTGAATTAAAATCTATGGTACTCCAAAGATGGAATGCTCACCCAAAATAATTATAGCATGGATGGGAAAATCTGCATGAGAATCAAAAATCTTAGTTTGGGCCCACAGATTTCAAGTTGGGACCCCCAGATTTCTAGTTGTGTGGTCCCTGGGACCTCCAAAATTTAGATGCCAGGAGAAACACCGAGTACAGCTAAGAAATGTTCTGTTGCATATTTTGAACTTAATTTGATTGGAAGTCATTGCTGTCTATGAGAGAATTTAAATTTTATTGAACAAATTTAAGGCTTAACCTTAAGCACTGTGGTGTCAATATTCTATCTTTTTACTGTGTTAATAGCAAAGAAACTGGTGTACATTTTTCAACACTTTTGGTGGAAGATGTTGCTGTCTACGACAGCAACATCATCCACCAAAATTGTTGAAAAATAAACACCAGTTCATCTTTTACTTTAATTTGAAAATTTAAAATTTTGGCATCAGAGTGGTACGGGTTAAAGAGTTAAAGGAATGCATCTCACTGAGATGTTATTCTCATGTTTGTCTGTTCCAGAAAACTATTCTGCTCGCTTCAATCAATTTTACGTTCAAACAATGCACAGTTTACACCCAGTCTAATGATGGCGCCTTGACCCGGTAACATTTACAACGGATCACTCAGCCACAAAGCCAATGATGATTATCAATATACCACTATGCTTAAGCAAATATTAGCCAACAGTTCATCAAACTCTTGATAACGGAAATTTCCGAATCATAAATTCCCGTCCATTTCTTATGAGAACGAGTGTACATTTTAGAAATTTATAAAAGTTCCTGTAAGATGTTGCTGTCTAGACAGGTCACAGGAACTTTGTTTTGACAACGTACACCAGACTTTGTTTTCGTGATCATGAAGAAATTAAGCTTTGTGTGTTAAGGTTTTAGCCCGTCGACTCGCATTCGGCAGAAACGACTGGACATGTATGGTTGTGATATTTATCCAAGCAAATTGATGTTTAGCCAGCGGGGCTGGGTGGTTGAGGGTTGGGATTCATTGATTAATTGGGCGAGTGACTGACCATGCGGTGACAGTAGGAGTTATGGAGACCGATGATGAATCACGATCATGGTGTACAATAGGGCAATCCAATCTGTCAGTCAATATAAAGTCATAATCAAATACAACACAGGTAGGCTGATGTCACAATTAAGACGTCATGTATGGCGTATCTAATTCTGGCAGGAACTTTTAATAATCTATCATGTATATACGAATTGTTCGTCTTTACTATTTTAATAAACTTTCTGTTGAATATTTTGAAACTAATCTGACTGGGCAAACAGTAGTGTTGTTCCAATTAATCGATTTGATCGATGATTGATTTGTTTGCATGTCCAACCAACAGATCGATCATGATTTCAGAACTCGATTCTGACTGCTTATAAATTAACGATATCAAATCTGCAGATGATTCTTTTTGTTAGGCAATGCCATTTTAATTTCATTTTTACAGATCTAAATACCATACATAGTATTAGTATTATTACTCTATACGAGTCCATACTCTAAGACCCTCTCAACACTGAAACCACCATACCAATAGCCTAAGGCAGCAACAGCTTCCAATCAAATTAGTTTAAAAATATTTAACAGATTATTTCTTAAAGGTTAAATATCCATGAACATGCAATAATTATTTCATTCAAAATTTCAGAATGGGTAAAAATGAGAAAATATTATGATCGATCATTAAATGACCATTGGTTACTATGTAAAACCAATCATCGATCACAAAACTAGTACCAATTCCCCAACACTAGCAAACAGACAGACAAATCGTGATCGCATAAGCTCACCTATATAAGCTCTGACACCTAGGTGAGTTAAAAAACTCAGACTAAAATACCCAGTCATATGCTTCAGACTTACATATATCAGTCAAATTGATTTCAAAATATTCAGCAGGTCCAGAGGTATTGCACATTGAAATTACCGTTAAAACTCGACTAAAGGACGCAGTTTTTTGGTCAAAACACATGTACTAGAAAGGGGGGTGCGTACTATAATCGAGAACATTCCTTCCGCACATTTTTGGGTCGAAATTTTTCTTAAAAAGTCACAGATTATACCACGGAAATTGAACTAAATGTTACCCTAGCCAATTCGCGCCGCCTGACGACTATGTTTAATGTATACTCCAAAAACACCAAGCGGAAGTGAAATTATTAAATTGGGGCGCATAAATATTGCTTATTCTTTAATACATATCACTTATTACATCAAAATTAATCCAGAATTTGACATAAAATGGCGTCGAGAAAAGATACGTGTATAAATCACGTGATTCGCCTCCAATCGCAAAAGATCTTTATTCTAATTAGAGCGAGTACTCGGATATAAATATTCTGGACTCGGAAATTGCTATATATCATCGTTGCGCGATAGGAACTGAATGTTCCCGTACCTGTTTGATAACCAACTCCCGTTAGCGCATAAGATTACACAGCGCCTCCAATCACAAAAGAGCCAGATAACCAACTCCCGTTAGCGCATAAGATCACACAGCGCCTCCAAACGCAAAAGAGCCATTACAATCTGTTTCTATCACGCGATTTCGATGTTTTCAAGGAGACATTTTATGCCAAAATTAGATTGATTTTGATGTAATAAACAATCTTTATTGAAGATACACGATAGTTAGGTGGTCCTATTTAATAATTTCTCTAACATCATGATAATTTTTAGTCATGCATTAAACATCCGTATTGATGGTTATTTTTGATACCAATTTTCGATTTTTTAAAGGTACGTTTTTTCTAAATCTAACAGCGTCTTATACTTGAATACAAGTTTTTTGGGCGGATTTTGGTCAAATTTGGGACAGCGTCCTATATTCGAGGGCGGCCTTTAGTCGAGAAATTACGGTATTGCGTTAATAATGCTTTAGCTTTTTAACCACATAGACACCTGGGCCCCTAATATCAAAACTTAAGGGGCCCTGTTAATTCTTCAAGGGCCCAATCTTATAATTATAATGGTACGGCACACAAGATCCCACATTTACAAACACAAGATATAATAATATAAGATTTCCTAGGTCTGTAGAATGTGTTAAATACATTGCTTTCAGGCTAACCCTTTCACCGATAAATTACATGTATCACAATTTCATGGCAAACAAACAGAAAATCTGTTAAATATTTTGAAATTAATATGCCTTAGGCAGCAATGGGTTCTAGTCATATTAATTTAAAAATATTCAGCAGAATATGCTATACATCGTAAAAAAAATTTCTTTAAAGATTGAAAGGATTAATGAAACGGGCTCAACCTGCAATTGAGTTGTCAGATATATAAGATGATTTTCTGTCCACAATCTTAAAAGATGAATGCAAAATTTAGGTCGCCACCTGGGCTAGTGAGTTTGAAATTTTGGTATCCCAGCCTAGAATCTTGTAGTCATGGGCTACTGGGCCCCTGCTAATCTTCATCACTGAATTATTGACTGGTGGCTTGCAGCAGTCGGAGAGTTACTACTGAATGACGGGTAACACAAATCACTGATCTTCAACCAGATGATAGTCATTGCCCAATGGGCAACCAATGCATTACAAATGTATTCCCTTAATCCTTTAAGCCTTAAATTTCCTCAAGAAAATTTAAATTCTCTCATAGAAAATGCCAATTTGCAGACCAAAAGAAGACAATTTTTGAAAATTTATCATTGGACTGACTGGCTCTGTTATCTAGCTGGTTTTTCTAGTGGTCCTTTTCAAAAATAGTCTTCTTTTGGTCTGCAATTGGACATTTCTCAAGACTACTACACAAGCCGTTTTAAGTGTTAAAGGGTTAAACATCGCCTTATTTTGTTTGCTAAAAACAAATTTGTGATTTTGTTGTCTGTCCGTAGGGAAAGCTAGGTGAGTGAGTGAGCTGTTTGCTCACCATGTCATTTTCGTTAGTCTTTTAGTTGCCTTATTGTTAAAAAAGTTCTTTTCAAAGAAACTATATTGCATTAGACTTTTTTTGGTAGTTAGTTATTCCTGCAATGCAATCCACGCCTATAAAGCTGAGAAGTACATCACGCTCTAACATTCCTGCTTTTTCTGTTTGTTATAAATGGATGGGATTACGGTTGCACCAATGGGGCTGATTTTTGTTGTGCCGAAGCAGAGGACAGCTGCACTTAGTGATTCGAATGTCGTCGGGCATCCACAAATTAAATAGGATGGTAAAGTTTTTCATAATGTACTGATGGTTGAATGTGGCCCGGCATGACCTCTACTTAGCATAAGTTGGTCAGTTAGTCAGTGTCTGTCTCATGTCAATCACAGTTCTGAGATTTTGTACAAACCAGCCTACAGTCGCATATAGCATGTGACACGTTTTAAATATATTGCTGTAAGCGGTTGCTGTTAACCATATATGTCACAGACATGACAGACACAGTGACCCCATCAAGCAAAACCAACACCGGCTACCATTCTCAATGGAATTGTATTTGCCCTTAATGGATGCTGACAATTTACAAGGAAATTGAGTACTTAATATGATTCAACCCTGGCGGCTGTATTTAACCAGATCAAACAATCGAGATGATAATTTCGATGTCGCTTAATTATTTTCTCCACTAATGTTAACGCGCAGTGTCCAGACTCGTAGATGACAGACGGAGAACTGAATATATGATCGCGGTGTTTGCACACCGACTGTATAAAAGCCTGATAAGGATTCCTAGAGCCACCAACCTGATGAATATATCAAGCAGCGCATAATGTTCCATACACCACAACATTATATTCACCATTTGAAACTGCAAATTTGTATATTTTAATTTTCTCAGGCCAAACGAAGATTAGTTTTGAAAGTTTAGCACTGGAATGACAGGTTCAATTACCAAGCCATTTGAATTGATAAACTGGTTAGGAACTCTTCATTCCGGTAAAAAATTTCAGGAATACTCTTCACTTGATCTGCAAATGAAAATTTCTCAAGACAACTGCAGAAGCCATTTTGGTCAGATTGAGTGTAAAGGCATAACTCTTTCAAGACAAAATTTTTAAGCTCTAACCACGTAGCTCTTTGACAGGAACTGATGAAATACACGAAATCCTTATTTTGTGTAATATCTAAATTCCATTGAATATACAGAAAATATTTTTACTCGGACGGAGACATTGCAACCGTAATCATTTTCAAAATATCAGCTTTTTCACAGATGATTTCCCATATCTCATTTTCAAAGCAACCATACAGGAAAACTTGAATATTTTGAAATTAATTTCAGCAATGGCTTCCAGTCAAATTTATTTCAAAATATTTAACAGAATAACTTTTATATCGTAAATGATTTACTTTCTGAAGGATTTTTCAGTGAAAGGTTTAATGTTTTAACCCTTTAACTCTCAAATGTGATCTCAGAAAATCTTTATTTTCTCATAGAAAACGTCTGTCCACTTGCAGACCAAGAGCAGACTATTTGTTTTAATTTACCACTGGAATGACTGGCTCGATTATCGAGCCAGTTATTCCAGTGGTAAATGTAAAAAATAGTCTTCTTGGTCTGCAAATGGGCATTTCTCAAGACCACTACAGAAGCCATTTTTGGCTGATATAAGTGTTAAAGGGTTAAGAACCATGTTGGTTGATATTTATGGTCAGAATGTCACGGGTGAATCAATTAAGGAAACTATGTGGCTGAGGAATTGTGAGCCTACTTTAATAATCTCTGACGTGCGGTGCTCTGCGATGATGCAGTGTAGGAGACGCAAGGTTCATGTGACATATATTACAATAGTGTCATATTTATTGAATAACCAACAATACTATGAGACCTTTCGTTCATTCTATTCATCAACATCTCACCATCGTCGTGACAATGCTCATCTTTTGTTCTGCTATCCTGGTTAATTAGGCACCTTTGAAAACTTTGCCCTTTATTTTCCAAGCCATCCAAAACTGGCCTCGATAGACTTGAGGAAGCTTCATTTGTATACCAAGAGAACCCTTACAGAAATTTAAGCATGCGATAAGCGAATGATGTTAGCTCGCAGTGTTAGTTCATGCAAGCTATCCATAAGCACACAGCGTTAGCTTGCGCAAGCACACGATAAGCTCGTATTTGAAACATCACGAGGTTGCACGAGCTTGCACAAACATAACATTTGCCTACCCGCATGCTCCTGCAACCTCGCACACTCTTAAGCCCGCAACCTCGCGCATGCTTAACCGCGCAACCTCACGCATGCTAATTTCATAATGTTATTGAAGCGATACATCAGGGCATAATTTATCTGGTATCGCATCTCAATTTGCTACTCATATTTAGGCAGTTGCTATACATTCTGCAACATGCATAGCTGTATCTGCTATGTAAAATTTGTACAGGATTGCAATTTATTATTGATTTTCTGAAGTTCTATTATTAACCCTTTCAATGACAAATCCCCCGAAAAAGTAAATTCCTTACTATATATAGCATATTCTGTTTGGCAGCAATGGCTTACAGTCATATTAATTTCAAAATATCCAACAGCTTTCCTGTTTGTTTGCTCCGAGATTTATATATAGGGAATTTATTTGTGAAATAATTAATTGCTATACATTTCTGCCAACAACTATACAATTTATAATTTACATATCAATACATGCTATGCAAATATGTAATTCTAAATTATGCCCTGCATACATCATTGGAAAGCTGAGCCAATTGTCTATTAATTTCTGCATTAGTTTTTATAGTTTTGCACAATTTAATACAATTAATTGTAATTTTGAAATAGCACCTATTGTGTGCACTTGATTTAATGAATCTAAGTATAATGATATATTTTATATGCAAATAACCCGGTGCAAATTTTGCAAAAATATGAAAAATAATACATTATTATATAGGCAATTGGATGCACTTTCCAATAATATTGTGATTTTACTTTATCATGAGAACGGTTTAACCCTTTAATGGTCATGCTGGACAAAACCAACCTTTGTCATGGTCTTGTGGAATGTCCATTTACAGGCCAAGAAAATACAATTTTTAAAAATTTACCACTGGACTGATAACCGATAATTCCTGTGGTTAAGTTTTAAAAATTGTATTCTCTTAATCTGTAAATTGGCATTCAATAGGCAGATATTTAAATTTTCTTGACCAATCTAGACCATTAAAGGGTTAAAATGTGATGTATTTTAATGCAGTAGTAATTCAATGCAGGTCAGCAACCTTGTTTTATTTCAACATTAACATTTTATGGTTAGCTCGATTTGTCTGTTTATATCTGATGTTTGGTCAATCATAATGGACCCAAACTTGAGCACATGCTTCCTTGCGTCATGACACAATGATATTGAGGTTAAAATTCCAAAGAGTAAGGTCACTGTACCCTTGGTGAAACCTTGTTTTTTTTCAACATTAACATTTTACGTTTAGCTAAACATAGCAGTATATATCTTGTACACATGCCTCTGGATAGTGAAGGGTCATCACATAATGACCGTGGGTCAAGAGGTCAATATCACTGTGACATTGATAAATACTTGCTTTTTCAATATTAACATTCTGCATTTTCTCTAATAATGAGACAATGATGTTGGGCCAATGTGTCTAGGTCATTGCGATGTTGATAAAAGCTTGCTTTTGGCAGAGTTAACATTTTGTATTTAGCTCGACTTAGTGGTTTATATAGTATTTTACTTCGATTAATCATGCTGGATCCAAACATGGACATATTCTGTCTTGTGATTAAAGGAATGACACAATTTTTGAAAACATTTTGTGGATAATAGGTCATGGTCACTGATAAGTGTAATGAAGGCCTTGTGTATTCAGCCTCAATGATCTGTATTTAAGTAGAATTAAATTTGACTTCATGCAGCTTCATAGTTGATTGCAATGTCATAAATTCGATCTTCGTGTTTGCATTGCTACCAGAGTTCTCATCTAACCCTTTAATGATCAAGCCGGCCAAACCAGACCTGCAGTAGTCCTGGGAAATGTCGATTTGCAGGCCAATGGAAGACCATTTTTGAAAATTTATCACTGGAATGACAGTTCAGTGGTCAATTTTCAAAAATAGTCTTCTCTTTGCCTGCAAATGGACATTTTCTAAGAGAAAATAGAAATTTTCTTTGAACATTAAAGGACTCAGGATGCTGAGCATGTATAAAATACTGACCATAGAGTATGTCATTAAAAGTTTGATCAGAACATGATCAATATGTCTTGGTCAGTCCGACATTTCTGGACATCATTATTTGTCTGAAATCATATCAGCCATCATCATGGTTCAGCTGGTCAGCCTGATATTATTGGATGTCTGGATTCATTATATGAAATCATAAAATCGGTCATCATTACCTGGTCGGTCAGCTTGACATTCTTGGACGTCTGGATTCATAGTACATAGGAAATCATTTTATTGGCTATCTCCATATGTGTGTACTACTACACGCTTTGTTAAGCTACCAGACCATAATTTTAATGAACCAAAGCTTGATGAATATTTTGAAAACAATTTGAATGAAAGGCTTAGCCACCAACAACTTTCAGTCGAATTGTTTTCAAAGTAATTAACAGGTCCAGAGATACAAGCCCTGGAATATATTGTCTGGAAAAACACAGCAATCAGACGACTACTATAACACTTAGTGTATAAAGGAACCTGTTCTAGAGCTCTGTATTGTTTTATCACTTGAACACTCAAACCAGCCAAAAATTCCTTTTCTGAATGGTCTGAAGTGGTCTTGAAAAATGCAGATCAAGAAAACAGTTACCGACTCAGTTATTCCAGTGGAAAATTTTCAAAAATATTGTTCTTGGTCTGCAAATGGACATTTCTTTTATTATAATTTTTAAGCAAATTTGGTTAATATGTAGCTCAGATAGATATTAAGCTTTCAGTCTGGAATTCCAACGTCTGTTTCAGACGACTATACAAGAAAGCTGTTAACTAATTTGAAACTAATTTGACTGGAACCTGTTGCTGCTATGATAGGCAGCATTACAGCTGGCAGAAACGGTTCCCAGTTGAATTATTTTTTCAAAACATTAAATAGAATATTCGTTTTATTATAAAGAATTTGTAATTTCTGCTCTGTAAGTGGTTAATTGTCCAACTTCTGCAAGCCACCAGATGATAATTTAAATGGGCAATAAATTCGGGACCTGTTGAATATTTAGCATCTAAGTTTTGGATGTCCCAGAGACCACACACCATGAAAGATGGCGTCTCCAGCTGAAATTTGAGGGTCCTTGGATCTGAAATCTGTTGTTCTGAAGCAGTATTTCTCATCCATTCTAAAATTAGTGGGCACCACGGCCGGGGACTCATAGCTATGAATTATGGTGGTCTTATCCTAGGTTACATGTATGTAGGTATTTTTGTGCCTATAAAACTACTTAGAATAACAATCATACACAGTCTTTATGGGTCAGATGGCACCCTCTGCCACTAGTTTTTGGGGACCCAAGCTTGATTTTGGGGCTGTATACCCCCAAAAGGACCCGTATGAAATTATTCAGAGTTAATCCCCATGGAAAATGTAGTCTTCAGGTATTCAGCAGGCAGACAGTTAAATATGGTTACATTGGTTGTTGGTTGGTTTTTGTTTTATTGGCCGCTTACACCTAGATGTATTTGAGCTATGCCTCTATCCTTGCGGTGCTTCCCTGAGTTGTTGCGAAATGAAAATAAAACTAAAAAAAGTAAAAATTATGATGCTGCTAGGGGTGTATGCATTGCCTATGCCTGTTGCTGCCTACTGAGCTGTTGTAGGTGGATGTCAGTGTTGTATGTCGTGTACAGGACTGAAATTAAATCTTAAAACAGAAATCAAGAATAAAGTTTGAAATCAAAAATATCAAGAAACGAAACTAAAAGATAATGCTATCAAATAAACATGAATATAACTTGAAATAATGGCATGTGATTAAATAAACAAGAAACGGGAAAAACTGAAATTAAAATCTAGGTTTGTAAATGAAAAATCCAAATTTAACTTAAAATTATAACCTATTGCTGTTAGAAATAATAAGTTGATTGCATTTGGTGCTATATGGAAATTTAAAAAGGCCTAGTCATGTCGCCAAGTCGCTAAAAATCCTTTCATACTCAGGATAAAATGTTGATCCAGCGCTGGACAAAGGAGAGCAAAGCAGAGCGACAGCATCTACACCAAAAGCAAAGCCATGTCAGCCATGACCCCGTGGCCAGTTTTCGTGTTTCCAGCCCCACACAAACACCCACCTATGCGTCATTGTATCATCGGGCGGGTCGTCAACAGGAACACATCAGCAAGCGAGCAGCGCCACCAGCGTCTTCACACGACCAACGGCATCTCTTCAGGGTGGGTTGATTGCAGCTCAACCATAAGCCCGCCTCGGGTACCACGTGGCGCCAACCCACATCCGTCGTCACATCCATTTCTAATCGTCCTTTTTCTCTCCCAAAAAAGAAATCCATTATAAATTTAATGGCTAAGCCAACTACAAATGTTTACTGCAGTTGTTTTGGGAAATGTTCATTTCTGGGAGAAGGTATTAATTAAGACTATATGTTTGAAAATATATATGCTGTGAATTTATCACGGGCTCGTAATCCAGTCATGAATTTTCAAAAATAGTATTCACTAAGGCCTGTGAATTAGAGCTGGGTGGTCTGGCGGTAGTACCGTGAGGACCGCGGTATACCGTGAATCGATACCGTGACCGTTGACATTTCCAAATACTGTGAATACCGTCCATAATGTTTGAGCAATATTTGAGAAATATATTCATAAAATCTGACTTGACCAAGGGTAAATAAGTGCTAATAGTGCCCAAAATACAGGCATCCCTAACTATTAGCCGAGTTGAGGTGAAAGGGTCGTTGTAAAAACAAACATCAAGACGTCAATTACAAAATAATGACAGGCAGAATTGTATGTCAAACGTACGTCTTGAAAGTCTCACGGTAAAATTGCTTTATTTAAAACATCTAAACTCATTCGCTGGCCGTCCGCCGGTAGTAATTATATTCCCTATTCCCGTTTCTATTATTTGTAATTTATTACTCCAAGCATTTTGTCACCGAACAAACACGCTAGAATAACAAAATAACACAAACTGCGTGCTATTCAAACACAACAGCAATCTCGCAAAGACGTATCTGATTGGTTGTTCATGAACTAGACCGTGGGAAAATACATTACTATGCTGAAATTATCAATGAAAATTTGCTCGCGCCGTTTTGATCACTTGCTAATTTATTAACAACGAGCAGCGTTGAAGTCGTTATGTTTTATTTTTCTGTCTTGTTTTAAGAAATTTCTTTACGGATTAAATCCAGTTTAAGTAATGACACCTAAAAATTATAGTGTTTTAGTTTTTGTAATTCATTTTTCAACTGGCTACACGTCGGAAGTTTGTGGAAATAGCTTAATACACGCATTGTTCACGTGAAGCATGGCGAGTAACGAGTCTGCACATCGGGTATTCGGTAATTATCAGAAGCTTTGGAATCCGCTATATTCAATGTTGTGTTATATGTATGTCTATAGGCCTGTTTTCACGAGTAACATAATATACGACTCCAACAGAAATAAAAGAGTACAACACTCGCCCCGTTTAAATACTCGCGGATTTTGTCTGGACTCTGTTTATCAAAGCCCTCGACTGCCAAAATAAAATTTACCGTTTGCTGGTCGCACGCATTCATAGCAAGAACAATCCAGATTGAAAATAGTAATCCCCAATGTCTCAAACAGTGGGTTATAGTTAGCGAGTCGACCACCCCCTTTGACCGATATTCCCGTGAATGATATTACGTCAATAAAAATAGTGACCTAATAAAATCGTGAAACTAAACAGTCGCAATAGCCATGTTTTTCTTCTCTAAATCAGGAAGCCGATTTATTTATTTTACCTATATTTACCGTTGATTGGAGATGGAAGTGAAAAGGAAATGGAAAAAATTGTTCTAATTTGGTGGCATGCCTCAAGCTCAGATGACGGTATACCATGGTACCGCGGTATTTTTTCATGGTGCCAATACCGTCATGTAAATATCAGTACCGCCCAGCTCTACTGTGAATAAACATTTACTTTAAGCAAAAATGTTACTTTAAGCAAAATTCTTCACTATTATCATCCAGGAATCTAATTTACAGTAGCTGCATTCCACATTTTTAGGGTCTGTATGCATAACTCTTGTCTATTTTACCTTATTTTGCCCAAAACTCTTATTAACAGTTATCGCTCTGATGTGATGAATATTCTATCTTTTACTGTGTCAATATTAAATAAGCTGGTGTACATTTTTCAACAATTTTTGTGGAAGATGTTGCTGTCTGCGACTACACCATCTTCCACCAAGTTTGTTAAAAAATGAACACCAGTTCATCTCTTAATTTAATTTGAAAATTTTAACCTTTCACACCATAGTGGTATGGGTTAAAACTAAGGTCGTCCAGCTGTTCTTTGTTATATTTTGGGTAGGTGTGTCGAACAAAACAGCAATTCTCCAATGTACACTACCAAATTCTCCGCAGTAGGCCGCGCCTTTGTCAGCTCAGACCTATAAGCATCAATCAATATGACGGATGAATAGTCTTGGACAAATTATTCTTTTACGCAGTATTGTAATCCAGCGTAGCGGATAATTCATGATATTACTGAAAAAGATTGGTTGCTTAATAAACTTGGAAAATCTTTCAATTTACGGGTTGTTGCATCAGCGGCTACATACACATTCAGCCATTAGTCTCGGAGATCTTATAATCCAACAATAAAGGTTATCCTGTTGATTTCCTAAAATCGAAGTCTGATGATGGGGTGCGTGTTTATAAAGAAGATTTATCTCACGGTTTTCATATATGTCAAATTGTTTTCAAAATATTCAGCATACCCAGAATTAAACCCTCAAAGAAAAAGTAGTCTGCGAAAATTCAGCATGCAGACAGCTGACTCCTATCACTCTGATGTCAAAATTCTATTTTTATTGGATCGACAAGGAAGAATCTGGTATACATTTTTCAACAATTTTGGTGGACGATGTTGCTGTCTACGACAGCACCATCTTCCACCAAATATGTTGAAAAATGGACACCAGTTCATGTTTTAATTTAATTTGAAAATTTAAAAGTTTGACATCAGAGTGGTAAGAGTTAAAGATGTAGATGCTTGCAACACTTGTTGTCGTCATCGTGACTCGTGTGATGTCACTATTTCTTCACTTCATTTAGGTGAAACACTATTGCATGAATCTATATTATCAGACTCAATCTTTCTCCGAAAATTCTCAAAAAATCTGCTTGCAAATGGAGATTCGCGAAGAAAATTTATAGTTTTCTTGGCCAGGGTAAAGTGTTTTTCTTTAAGATCTTGGAAACAAATTTCCACAACACTTCAAAATGTTTTATTCTTCCCGCAATGCATCTTATATTTCCCACAATCATCACGACAAAAGGCATGCCTGCATAGAAAATGTCAATTTTTATTCCCTTATTTATGTTCACAATGGAATAAGATTGCGTGAATAGTTTGCACACCACCGTGGACAAAAGTTCCGCTTTAAAATGCACTAATTGACCACAGGAGAGTTCTAAATCAGGAATTTTATTTCAGTGTTTCGGATGTCTCCACTCGGAGAACATTAATTTACCCCATGATTTGACATTCTTTAATTCCAACTTTCTGATCATCATTTTGTAAACAATGTTGTTGTACATATCGACTGACTTTGAAGCAATACTGTTTCCAAAATAATCACCAGCTGTTCTTCTTAACCCTTAGCACTCTGATGTCAAAATTTTTAATTTTCAAATTAAAATAAACGATGAACTGGTGTTTATTTTTCAACAAATTTGGGTGATGATGGTGCTGTCGTGGACAATAACATCTTCCACCAAATTGTTGAAAAATGTACACTAATTTCTTTGCTATTAACACCGTAAAAAATAGAATATTGACAGGGTAACCTCTGTGGCAATTGATGAGTGTGGCACTTAAGGTTACAATTTCTTCTAGAACAGCACTTATTTTTAACTCACCTGGCCTGAAAGGCCAAGTGAGCTTATGTTGTGGCGACCGTCCATCGTGTGTCCATTGTCCGTCGTCCATCCATCAACTTTTCCTTTAAAACGACTTCTTCTCAAGAACCGCTGGGACATTTTCAATTATATTTGGCAGGGAGCATCCTTAGGCCATAGGGATCCAATTTTGTTAAAACGAAGCCGATCGGCTAATTTGGCCGGCGGCCATCTTGGATTTTGGATGATTTTTAGAAACCTCTTTAAAAATCTCCGAAACCGCTTGAGGGTGGGGATTGAAGGAAACCTCATGAAATATAATCCAGGGCAAGAGCTCAACCAAATTTGTTCAGGGGAACTTGATTGGTCAAATGGGTCGGTGGCCATCTTGGTTAACCTAGTTTTAGCAAAAATGACTTCTCCAGAACAGCTGAAGGGATCAGGCCAAAATTTGGCAGATATGATTAGGGACTAAGGGCCAGTAAAGTATGTTCAAGAGAAGTTGATCCATCAAAAAACATGGCCACCGTGGGCCAATCAAAATATAGCATGTTTGGTGGCCATATTGGATTTTTTTTTATTTGATGGACTTTGAGGCTGAAATTGTTTTTATATAGGTTTTTGGCTATTCTGATTTGAAATTTGCAATTTTCGAAACTGTCGGATAAATGGTTTGGTGGCCATCTTGGATAATTTTCCTGCCAAAAGCTCTCATACTAAAGCAATGGGAAATTTAAAATGGCTTCTTTTCGAGAACTATTCGGCCGATTTCAATTATATTTTGCAGGAAGCATCCTTAGGGCATAGAGATTCAAGTTTGTTCAAACGAACCCGATCGGTCAATTTAGTCGACAGCCATCTTGGATTTTGTCCGATTTTTAAATAGAAATGTTTTTTTAAATCTCCAAAACCATTTAAGGGATCGATTCAGAACTCACGAAATATGATCTAGGGTAAGAGTTGAACCAAGTTTGTTCAAGGGAACTTGTTTGACCAAATGGTTCAGTGGCCATCTTGGATGACCTAGTTTTCGCAAAAATGACTTCTTCCCCAGAACTGCTGAAGCGATCAGGATGAAATTTATGATATATGATTAAGGCCTAAGGGTATATTAAAGTTTGGTCAATAGAAGTCGATCCGTAAAAAAAACTGGCCGCTTTAAAATGTCTTTAAAAATCTTCTCCAAAACCGCTTGGGGGATCAATTCAAAATGCATGAAATATCATCTAGAGCAAGAGCTGCACCAAGTTTGTTTCAAGGGAATTTGATTGGCCAAATGGTTTGGTGGCCATCTTGGATAACCTAATTTTTGCCAAAATAACTCCAGAACCACTGAGCAGATTTGGCCGAAATTTGGGAGATATGATTAGGCACTGAGTGCCATTCAAGTTTTTTCAAGGGAAGGCGCTACGGTAGAAACATGGCTGCAGTGGACCAATCAAAATGTAGCGTGTTTGGCAGCCATATTGGACTTGCAAAAATGTCCACAAACTCATTTTGAAGACTACTCCTAAGCCACCCACCAACAATTGTGACAAAAATGCATAATGCTCCAGGTGAGCGACACAGGCCCCTTGGGCCTCTTGTTATATTAAAGAAAACTACATTTCTGCACAACATCGCTTTGTTAAATAGCTCACTGGGGAAATTTCAGGTGTGCTTTTCAATAAATTGCCCCTACGACTACGAGTGCCAGTCATGTTAAATTTGAGATGACTGATTTTGTTAGATTTCTAGATTCGGGTCCATTCAGTCTGGGTGTGCAGGGCTAGAAATTAACTTTTTTTAATCTTGATTCATAGGGATAAGTACACCAGAAAATTAACAGCTTGGAATTTTGAACCGAGTCTTACCGTTATAACTACAGTCCTGCACAGAATATAAAATAAATCAAATGTTTTGACTGCACCATTTACACCATATTATTATGATAATTAATAATTTAATCGTCAGGAAGTCAAAAGGTTTGCTTACATAATGTCCATTTGCAGACCAAGAGAATTCAATTTTTTGAGAGTACCATTGGAATGACTGGCTCGTTTATCTGCCTCGGCACTGGTCTTGACGAATGTCTATTAACAGGCCAAGTTAAGAATATTTTTGAAAATTTACCACTGGCATGACTGGATCGATAAACGGGCCAGTAATTCGGTCTCATTCCTGAAGCAGTAAATGTAAAAAAATAATCTTCTTGGCTTGCAAATGGACATGGACTAGCAAAAATCTAGATTTTAATGATCAGTCTTAGCCACTACAGTGGTCAAATTACTCCACAATGGTTTGAGCCCGTCATGGTCAAGCCGGCCTCTGCAGTGGTCATGAGGAATGTCCATTTGAAGGCCAAGAGAAGACTATTTTTTCAAATTTACAACTGGATTGACTGGCTCGATAAGCGAACCAGTCATTCCAGTGGTAGATTATAAAAAAATTGCCTTTTTTTGGGCCTGCAAATGGATAATTAATGCTGCTAGGAAGTCGAGCAAGAGGATGTCAGACTTCCTGAACAATCTGATACCCGCCACCGCGATCTGCCCCTCTCATACGCCAAGCAACATATGAAAGGAGACAGCCCTATCGGCCACGAATATCCGACCCCAGATTGGACAGAAAGTCTGGCTTGCAGGAATCAAGGATATGATTAGGAAACAAGGATGATTTTTGGTGACAAGAAAAAGGCTATAGTTTATTTGCTAGGCAGCCAGCAGCGCATTGTGAAGGCACGCCCATTATAGTATTAACTACAGCAATAACTAAAGAGTACTTATGGCACTATAGCCCTCCAACTACTAATAACTGCAACTATAAACTAATAAATAAAATACAGTATCAATACCTAAGCAGCACAATGCTAAAGGTATGCAACACATCCATAGCAGGAGCAGATAACGGGTGGGCGGGTGGGTATTTACGTAAAATAGCTATAATCCCGCAAGGTAATCATGACACGCATACATGGTGGCTGACGGATGACCGAGGATGGCAAACAAGTGCCTGCAAACGCGGGAACGAAAACGTGCGAAAAGGGAACATTAAATGAGAACAAACCAGTAAACAAATGAAATGATTGGTCAAAGTCACATGAAGTGACCAATCTCCAGCCCTTACGTGAGCCCCGACCCAGCATAACTTATATGAGGCAGGAAGCCAGAGGCAGGCAATAGATGACCACCCTGGCATTAATATGCTATTAAAACTTAATACCCACATTAATGCTGCTAGAAAGTCAAGCAAGAGGATGTCAGACTTCCTGAACAATCTGATCCGTGACACCCACCACCGAGATCTGCCCCTCTCATACGCCAAGCAACATATGAAAGGAGGCAGCCCTATCGGCCACGAATATCCGACCCCAGATTGCACAGAAAGTCTGGATTGCAGGAATCAAGGATATGATTAGGAAATAAGGATGATTTTTGGTGACAAGAAAAAGGCTATAGTTTATTTGCTAGGCAGCCAGCAGCGCATTGTGAAGGCACGCCCATTATAGTATTAATTGCAGCAATGACTAAAGAGTACTTATGGCCCTATAGCCCTCCAAATCACCAAAATCTGTATGTGTAGATATATATATATATATATATATATATATATATATAAATCTATCTATCTATCTATCTATCTATCTATCTATATCCTCCTTGGAACAATGACATTAAGAGACTTTATTATCACCAGTATTACATTGTTATTGCTGTTATTATCGTTATTTTTATTATTATTATAAATGTCTGGTCATATTACTTTATATATATATATATATATAGTCTTGTGCACTCACGACCCAAAAAACACACCACAAATCCTGTGATCACCACTTGCGGAATAGATATAATACAATGGCATAGTATGCAATGCACATTGTATGTCCTGGAGTCACAATCATTGGCTCGAGCCGGCCTACGATGAGAGACCACACGGCGTGGTGGTCACAACTAGGATGTCCAATGGTGAGCAGCAATGTCCAATGGTGAGCAGCAGGTAAGTCACACATGCACAGAAAAAACTGACCCGGCACAGAACCTTGGGTCAGTCCCTGACACAGTACAGCATTAAGGCCTGTATATGAACCAGCTGGTGTAAAACCGAGTGGCAACAATGCTTGACCTCTGGGAGGCAATGTATCCATCTGCCTATGCCGCCCTGAGGCAGATATAGGTCACAACAGAAACCTTGGCACCCAGTTGGCCAGCTATCCTCCACTGACAGAGATTATGTGAAACTACAGAACCCCCCCCCCCCACACACCCCAAAAAATTTGGCCATCAACCCCACAAGGAGCCTGTGAGGACCTATTAGTAACATGGCTGGATCTTATTAGATAGCTTTCCCACCACCTCCCTGTGCAAAGATAAGGATGGTTCTAGGTAACCCTTATAAGCATCGTTCGACCAGTCTCCGTGGGCCTGAATTAATTCAGATGGCAAGCCACATTCCAAGGCAAAGGTAGCCCCACCCCGGCAAAAGCTGTGACCCGAATACTCAGAGGGTGGGAACCCTGACCGAGCCAAGCAAAGCTTCAGACGGGATAAGAACCTGGAGTAGGACAAGGGTATAACGCCAGAGGATGATTGAAACATAAACAAGGGGCAGCTGGGGCCATTCTAAATGCTAGCAGAAGTACCTTGGCCAGGCACAGGGCCGACCCCGGGATGTTAGGCAACAGGATCTGAGGTGACCGTTGCTGAAATTGGATGGTCTTGGTGTGGATAACCTGAAGGATAGCACCTCCCTCATGAAAGGAAACTGAACGACGGCTTAGGTGAACACTTGGGTTAAAGTCTATGGGGGGAGCGTATGAACAGGTTAGACTTAGGTAAAAAGGAGAAGAAAGCCACTAAGCAGGCAGCCCAGAAGGTAATGTCCAAGGAGGAGGAGCGGTCCAACAGAATGGCTGGAGTAATAGGAAGCTTGGGGTAAGAAGTGTCCCCCAAAACCATCCTAGCACCCTTCATAGATGAGTGAAAATGGTGCGAATCCAGAGGGTTATCAAAACCTGCTTCTACATGAAGGAATCTGACTACAGACAAATAGTTACGAATTGAACGGAAAGACAGTCTGCGTGCCAAAAATGCCAAATACCTGTCTAGATTGTGCCGGGACAGAGGAAGCCATCGAATCACCAACTGTGTGCAAAAAAAAAAGAGCATAGGAAGATAAGTACTGCCAATATGTTTTCCTGGTAGACGGAGAAAAGACATTCTGACGGAAGAGTGCGACAGTCCTATCCAGCTCTGCTGAAAAAGCCAGGGATGTGCCTGTGTAGAAGAGAAAGAAGAGCATGAGAAAACATGCCTCGCCAACTCGGAGGTATAAACAGGCAAAGCGCCATACAAGTCTAGCAACTTGAGAAAATAATCATGATCATGTATCCTAGAGATACAGTCAGCAACACCATTATTTACACCTGCGATATGGTGTGCAGAAATATGAAAATTGTAGCGTGCTGAGAGCCAGAAAAGAGATCTAAGGGCCTTCATGAGAATGCCATTCTTGGATGTGCCGTTATTTATGCAACCTACCGTAGCACTGTCAGAGTACACAAAAACCCGCCTATTCTGAAGCAAAGGAGCCCATCTAGCTACAGCTAACGCCACTGAGAATGCTCCTCATTTATATGACATTGCATCAGGTCTGGCCTGTCAGCCTCCCATTAACATAAAACCAGTCCTCTGCATAGGAACCGCCGCCCACCTCCACACATGCATCTGTGTAATTTGCTGATGGCGGACGCCTATCTAATTGCAGCTGTTGCTTTGTAATGCGACATTTCTTTTCAAAGGATGACAATTCCTTCTGCAAGGCCTCCAATTTAACAGAGGGAAGTTGCAAAGCCATGCCAATCGAGTCAAACTCGATGCCTAAGAAAACTATCTTTTGACTTGGGTCAATGACCTTTGACCAATTTATCATAAAACCCAAGTCCCGCAAAAGCCTAATAAGAGTATTTACTGCCAAGTTTAATAATCAAATATTTTTACATTTTTAGCAAATTTATCCAGTAACACTTTAACTCTCATAACAGCCAAAAACGGCTTCTGCAGTGGTCTTGAGAAATGTCCATTTGCAGACCAAGGGAAGACTTTTGAAAATTTACCACAGGATTGACTGGCTCGATAACCGAGTCATTCCAGTGGTAAATTTTCAAAAATAGTCTTAGTCTGCAAATGGACATTTTGTATGAGAAAATTAAAATTTTCTTGAAAGAATTTAATGGGTCGAAGTGTAAAAATAGATCAGTAAAATGCCAGGGGTCAGTTTGACTTGTCCAGAGGTCTATCTAAATCGAGCATAGTGTTCAGTCTTGAATCATAGAAGGTTAAAGTGTGCTAGTGAACATAGGCTAAGAAAAGTTAATTTACCACGTGAATGACCAAAGTCCCAGCCACATCTACTGGTCATCAGCATTTCAGACATTTCCCTGTTCTGTCTATTGTTTCACATCTGTTCCTAAAATAGATGTCCTGTGAGAGAGGCTACTAATGAGCAAGCAACGGTGTGTTTAAATAAAAGGAATCTGTGATTCAGTAGATTCCCCAGTCAATATCCTTGTCTCAGCTGTGTCTGGCAGCTGGAGCTTACAAACATTAACACTTTAACCCTCATATTAGCTAAAAACGGCTTCTGCAGTGGTCTTGAGAAATGTCCATTTGCAGACCAAGAGAAGAGTATTTCTGAAAATTTATCACTGGAATGACTGGCTCGATAACCAAGCCAGTCATTCCAGTGGTAAATTTTCAAAAATAGTCTTCTCTTGCTCTGCAAATTGACATTTACTATGAGAAAATTGAAAGTTTCTTGAAAAAATTTGAGGGTTAAAGGGTTAATCCTGGAACTTGCCAAAACTGGAGCCTTTACAGTGGTCTGGTTAAGAGTGCCCATGTCCAGGCCAAGAGAATAGGATTTTTGACATTTTACCACATGAATGACTGGCTCGGTTATCGTGTGCGGTAGGGTCCCATTAATAGGGGAGAACTCTACTTAATTAACCTACTCTCACCCCACCCCACCCCCACGCACCCTCCCTCCCAGCCACCCCTCACTCACTCACTCACTCACTCACTCACTCACTCACTCACTCACTCACTCACTCACTCACTCACTCACTCACTCACTCACACATGCTCGCAAGCACACGCACGCACGCACGCATGCACGCACGCGCGTGCACACACGCTCCAGGATTTGGGAGGTTTCTTGATAAAGCACTGCAATCTATCGCTCACTTTCATCCGACCCACCTGGGCCCTTTATAAGAAGATGCTGAAGACCACTCACCTAATCACATGATCAAGCCCGTTATGCATTTTGTCTTAGAGACTTGTAAGACATCTGCAAGTGATCATGATTAATTGCTGCAAATTCTGCTTCCTAATTGCATGCAGCAATGCTTATATAGTAGTTATTCACACGCTTAGCCATTTAGCGGTCAATGTTGGTAGTTGGTCAGTTTGGGTTGGGCCGATTTGTAGATAGATTCAGCACTCGCTTGGCGGTTTGCTTCAAATTACTTTTTAATAAAAATGAATTCTGGTAATAAATTAAGCTGTTTTAATGTAAAGTGAAACGCGAACCAAAAAGTGCCGGTTCTTGGTTTGGATGGCGTCTAGTTCGGGTCCCTGTTAAACAGGTCCCATTCATGCTGGTTTTTAAATAATCCCTTTTTTGTCAATCCAGTAAATAATATACCGGCAGGTGGTTTTTTGTGGTGGTTGTGGTTAGGCTTGAGCGATTTTTGCTTTGAAACATCGCGATCGATTTTGGGAAAAAAATGTGATTTTTTTTATAAAATCGTAGGTACAAATTAAAAAAAGGGTAAATCGTGGTAACGTGACAAGTCACGAAAACTGGGACTTGGAATTTCTGGAAAAAGTTTAAATAAATGATAAAAAAAATAGTACGAAAGTAGAACGCAATTTCATGCGACCAATTTTTACCATCCTACGTCTTATGCTTAATGTATATCTTATATCCATTATCGCGGGAGTGAAATTATTAATTGGGACGGCCTAAATATTGAGTACGGTTTAATAAACATCGTTTATTTCATCAAAGTTTTGCATAAAATGTCGTCGGTAAAAAATATAAATCACGTGATGTATTATCTTCCACTTATAGCCTCCCTTCATAGGATGGGTTTCAGTCATTACCCGAGTAGCGCGAAGACCTAATATTAGTATCCAGGGAGATACTACGCAATCCACATACATAGGACTGTAGCTTCGTAAACTCGTCCAATCGTGCAGTTTATAGTTGCTTTCAGAATGTACGATTTACATTTAAGAGTAATCAACAGAACGCACAATTCAAAATACAACAATCTGGAATACTGTTGCTTTATTTTCTTTAATTAGACATGACAACTGAATCAAAAAGGAAAAATTATTACACTGCCTGACCGTGTTATTAATTGCAATTGCTAATTTTAGAATTAAAAAGACTTAAGTTCACTGGTTATTGCATAACACTCTGAGTCTGTCGTGAAACACCAAGTGTATACTTAGTTGCAAAGTCTGCAGCGAAAGAAAGAAACTTATATTGCAATTCGACGGAATAACTAGCTGGTTTTTAGCTCACCTGGCTTGAAAGACCAAGTGAGCTTATGCCGTGGCGACCGCCTGACGTAGGCTTGCGCGATTTTTCGATTTAATCATGAAGTTTGATTTATTTTTAAAATCACGATTTTTACGATGTAATTGAGGAAAGATCGGAAAATCGTCAAAAATTTCATGTTTTTACTAAATCTGAAGTGTGTACCTTTCCGTCACATAATATCAGTACATGAGTACACTTAAAATCGATTCACGCCTGCGTTCATTGTGTGTATATCCCGCCGTGCCATGCATGTGTCGAATAATTACGAATCACAACACAAAGCGCTACAATAAACAAGCTAACAATAGCGAGGTAACACCTTTGTCATTGAGAAAACCAGCTAGTTACTCCGGCGAATCGCCATATAATTTTCTTTCTTTCGCTGCAGACCCTGAGTCTGTTGTGAAATGTCAAGTATATAGAGTTTCAGAGTGTTAGGCAATCAGTGAACATAATTCTGTTTAATTCTAGAGTTAGCAATTTCAGACGGTCTAATAATTTTTCCTTTTTGATTCGGTTGTCATGTCAAATTAAAGAAAATAAAGCAACAGCATTCCAGATTGTTTGATTTTGAACTGTGCGTTCTGTTGATTACTCTTAAATGCAAATCGTACATTCTGAAAGCAACTATAAACCGCACTATAGGACGAGTTTACGCCGTTACACTAGTACCTACTCAAAGCTACCGTCCTATGTATGTGAATTGCGCAGTATCTCCCGCGCTACTAATATTAGCGTCTTCGCGTTACTCCGGTAATTACCTAAACTCGTCCTACAAAGGGAGGCTATAAGCGGAAGCATCACGTAATTTATATTTTTTTCTCGGCGACATTTTATCTCAAATTTTGATGAATTAAATAATGTTTATTAAACTATACGCAATATTTAGGCGGTCCCAATTAATAATTTCATGCCCGCGATGATGGATATGAGATATACATTAAGCATAGGCGTAGGATGGTAAGAATTCGTCGCATGAATATCATGTGTTCTAATTTCGTGCTATTTTTGTATGATTTATTTAAACTTTCTAGAAACGAGTCACGTTAACCCGGTTTATGCTTTTGGGAATTTGGACCTACGATTTAATCGAAAATCGCGATTTTTTTCATAAAATCGATCGCAAAGTTTCAAATAAAAAATCGCGCAAGCCTAGCCTGTCGTGTGTCCGTCCGTCAACTTTTCCTTTAAACGACTTCTTCTCAAGAACCACTGGGCCAATTTCAATTATATTTGGCAAGAAGCACCCTTAGGGCATAGGGATCCAAGTTTGTTCAAATGGAGCCAATTTGGCCGGTGGCCATCTTGGATTTCAGCAGATTTTAAGAAATGTCTAAGAAACATCATCTAGGGAAAGAGGTAAGCCAAGTTTGTTCAAGAAGACTTGATTGACCAAATGGTTCGGTGGCCATCTTGGATGACCTAATTTTCCCAAAAACGACCTCCAGAACCGCTGAAGGGATCAGGCTGAAATTTGTGAGATATGATCAGGGACTAAGGGCCATTACAGTTTATGCACGGGAAGTTAATCCGTCAAAAAACATGGCCGCCGTGGGCCAATCAAAATGTAGCGTGTTTGGCAGCCATATTGGACTTTTTTATTTGATGGATTTTGAGGCTGAAATTGGTTCTATATATGGTTTTGGGTATTCTGAGCTCAAATTTGGCATTTTCAAAACTGTCGGATAAACGGTTTGGTGGCCATCTTGGATTATTTTCCCGCCAAATGTGCCCATATATTAAAGCAATGGAAATTAAAAATGTCTTCTCGAGAACAACTAGGTCGATTTCAATTATGTTTGGCAGGAAGCATCCTTTAGGGCATAGGGATCCAAGTTTGTTCAAATGAACCCGATTGGCTAATTTGCACGGTGGCCATTTTGGATTTCAGCCGATTTTAGGAATTGTCTTTAAAAATCTTCCGAAACCGCTTGGGGAATCTTCATCTAGGCCAAGAGGTAAGCCAAGTTTGTTCAAGAGGACTTGATTGACCAAATGGTTCGGCGACCATCTTGGATGACCTAATTTTCCCAAAAACGACTCCTCCAGAACCGCTGAAGGGATCAGGAAAAAATTTGGGCCATTAAAATTTGTTCAGGAGAAGTTGATCCATCAAAAAAACATGGGCGCCGTGGGCCAATCAAAATGTAGTGTGTTTGCTGGCCATATTGCACTTGCAAAAATGTCCACAAACTCATTTAAAAGACGACTAAACCACCCACCAACAATTTTGACCTGGTGCTCCAGGTGAGAGACACAGGCCCCTTGGGCCTCATGTCTCAATGAGAAAGGTGTTACCTCGCTTTTGTTAGCTTGTTTATCGTAGCGCTTTGTGTTGTGATAAGTAATTATTCGACACTTGCATGGCAAGGCAGGATAAAACCACAATGAACACAGGCATGAATCTATTATAATTGTATGTACTGCTAAAATGTGACGGAAAAGTAAACACTTCGGATTTGATACAAACATGAAATTTTTGACAATTTTCCGGATTTTTCCTCAATTACATCGTAAAAATCGCAATTTTAAAAATAAATCATACTTTACGATTGAATCGAAAGATTGTGCAAGCCTAGTTGTGGTGGTAAAGGTTTCGTAACAGGTTCAGGTAAGAAATAAGTGTACATTATATGCTTTACAAAGGACATGTAGCTACCTTATTTAGTTCATGCCTACAGTGCACCTTTCCATTTTTAGCCATACCCCGCTCATCTTTAGCTAAGCTCCACCCACACCTCACTCGTGTTGGGATCGATCGATCTCTGAACTCTGATTATAAATTTCCAGAAAACTATGCAAGTAAGCTATTGAATATTTTGGAGCAAATTTGACTGGGCACTGTTGCTGCCTATGGCAGCAACAGCGTCCAGGACAGTTGAGTGTGTTTAGTTGTAATATGTTTTTGGTGATCATTTATTAGCTCACCTGGCCAGAATGTCCAAGTGAGCTTATGCCATGGCGACTGTCCGTCATCTGTCCGGCCGTCCGTCTGTCAACTTGTTTCTTTAAACGAGCTCTCAAGAACCACTGTGCCGATTTCAATTATATTTGGCGGTAAGTATCCTTAGAGCATAGGGATCCAATTTGTTCAAACAAAGCCAATCAGACAATTTGGCCGGCAGCCATCGTGGATTTCAGCTGATTTTAGGAAATGGCTTTAAAAATCTTCTCCGAAACCGCTTGGTGGATTGAAGCAAACCCCATGAAATATGATCTAGGGCAAGAGCTGAACAAGTTTGTTCAAGGGAACGTGATTGGTCAAATGGTTCGTCGACCATTTTGGTTGACGTAGTTTTAGCGAAAATGACTTCTCCAGAACCACTGAAGGGATCGGGCCGAAGTTTGGCAAATATGGTTAGGTAGTAAAGGCCATTAAACTTTGTTCAAGGGAAGTTGATCCATCAAAAAACATGGCTGCCATGGGCCAATCAAAACATAGTGTGTTTGGTGGCCATATCTTTTTTTTTTATTTGATGAATTTTGAGGCTGAAATTATATGTGCTTTTGGGTATTCTGATCTCAAATTTGCAATTTTCGAAACTGTCGGATAAACGGTTTGGTGGCCATCTTGGATCATTTTCCTGTCAAAATCTCCCATACTAAAGCAATGGGAAATTTAATATGTCTTCTAGAACTACTGGGCCGATTTCAATTATATTTGGCAGGAAGTATCCTTAGGTTGTAGAGATTCAAGTTTGTTCAAACGATGCCAATCAGCCAATTTGTCCGGTGGCCAACTTGGATTTGGCCAATTTTTAGAAATGTCTTTAAAAATCTTTGAAACTGAGCAATTGATTCAAAAGTCATAAAATATCATTTAGGGCACAAGCTGAACCAAGTTTGTTCAAGGGAACTTGATTTTCCAAATCGGTGGGCGGCCATATTGTATAGCCTGGTTTTCATCCAGAGCCACTGAACGGATTGGGCCAAAATTTTGGAGATATGATATTGATGACTAAGGGGCATCAACGTTTGTTCAAGAGAAGTTGATGCATAAAGAAACATGGCCTCTGTTTTCTTGTTACAAGTCTGCTCAACTCATTAGAGTTCTACTTATTGTTAATGATCATTCTAGTTGAGATGCCTATGGTCCAGGTGAGCGATACAGGCCCCATGGGCCTCTTGTTTATTTAACTCCTTTTATACTGTACTCAAGTCATTCTGTATTTATTGTTATAATAAATTAGAGCTGATAGATTTTTGTCTCCCTGCGAAGCGGAAAGCTAGACATGTGTCATGTCTCCGACGGCGATGGCATCAACAATGTTAAGTTTTTGCGTTTAGCAAAACTTCTCAGCATATATTTCAGGATCAGTTAATCCTATTGCAACTAATCTTGGCTATGCGGTTGCCTATGCTGTTAGGAAGCAGCATGATGACACTGAAGTCACAACATCATGGTCATTCTGACCTCTACAAAACCTTTTTATTTTTCAATGTTAAGCTTTTAGGCTTAGCAAATCTTATGTTATATTTTGGGATTGCTTAACCCTAGTGGAACACAACTTACGTGCATGGTTGCTTATACATGCTTATACATGTGACAAACAGGAGACAGGCGAGACATTTCACCTCAGAATTCTTGTTGAAAACTGTGTCACTTTAAGCTGTTACAAGACTAGCAACAGCATTTTGTGTCACTAATTTCAATGCCAAGTAGGCTGAGCTGAATACAAGTGAGGTGTGGCAAGACAAGGATGATTAAATCATTAAGCCGTAGAAGAGAGAAACCTATGACGTGTATAAAAATTAACCCTTGCAGTTACTGTGACAATGGTGGATTTACTATGTATATCATAGTAGCGAAGAGTTTGATTTTTGCGTAGTGGATGTCCATTTGCATGCGAAGAGAAGACTGACTGACTATCTTTGAAAATTTTAGATAATGAGCAAGGCATTCCGGTGCTAAATTTAAAAAGAGTTTTCTTAGCCTGCAAGTTGGCATTGTTTAAGATCACTGCAGAAACGTTTTCTGGGCCGCTTGGGATGGCTGTTAACAGTTAACACTTATATCAGCCCAAAATGGCTTCTATATGGGTCTTGAGAAATGTCAATTTGCAGACTAAGAGAAGACTATTTTAAAAAATTTACCACAAATGACTGGCTCGACAACCAAGCCAGTCATTCTAGTGCTAACTTTCAAAAATACTCTTCTCTTGGTCTGCAAATTGACATTTTGTTTGAAAAAATTTAAATTTTCTAGAACAAATTCATGGCTTAAAGAGTTAAATGGTTAATGACACAGAAAACTTGAAACACACAGGGGTTTCAACGTTTAACCCTTGCACTGATAAATTCCCCGTATCTCATTATCAAGGCAACCTTAGAGAAAGACAGTTGAATATTTTGAGATTAATTTGCCTGGAAGTCTTTGCTGCGTTAGGCAGGCAATGGCTTCCAGTCAAATTAATTTCAAAAAATTCAACAGAGTAAGTTTTATGTCGTAAAGAGGTTACTTATTCACGGATTTATCACTGAAAGGGTTAAAATGACTGAAAGGACAACTTTTAATATTTTGAACATTAATATGACTGAAAGCCATTACTGCTTTTAGGCTTCCAGTCAAACTAATTTCAAAATATTCCCAGGGATTTGTCGGCGAAAAGGGCTGAGCACAACGACACCATATACAACAGATATAAATCTTGATGTAAGAGATACAATATTTCAGGAATATTTTGACTGGACACCGTTTCTGCAAAGACTCCACATTACCTAGCAACGACTCTCAGTCAAGTTATTTTCAAAATATTCAAAGTCTTCCTGCATGCATCCTATCAGTATTTCATGATTTAATGTGTTAAACCTGTTCTTATATGGTACTGTGCTTGATTTACAAATTTGTTTGTTTACCAGCATGTTATGTACCCAGGTGAGCCACTTCAAATCTACAATACACACAGCTTAGCAATGGATGAATCCCATCTGCCGCTCTTAAAGTATATGACATCGTAACCATGCAATTATGCCAGGTGTAGGCTGCCGTCACAATCAAACTGGGTAATGAATGACGCAACTAGGTCCGTAATGAACATTAAAAAATCCATCAGGTGTACGAATTGTACGTCTTTACTATTTAATTGTTGGTGCTGCCTATCGCAGCAATTAAGAACACAGTAAAATTAGTTTAAAAATATTCAACAGGTTACCTGTATACTTACCTTGATATTGGGATTCTCGGAATTGAGGGTTAGATCAATCCCAACACTGGCAAATCGAAATGGGCAGGGAATAGCTAAAAGTGGATACATCCATTGAGTTCCGACAATCTAACCCTTTCAGGACGAAACTGGCCAAGACCAGCCTCTGCAGGGGTCTTGAGAAATGTCCATTTGCAGGCTGAGAATATTTTTGAAAATTTACCACTGTGCTCGATAACCGAGCCAGTCATTCCAGTGGTAAATTTTCAAAAATAGTCTTCTCTTGGCCTGCAAATGAGCATTCAATAAGTAAATATTTTAATATTTTGAACAAATTTAGTCATTAAAGCGTTAAGTATTTAGTAGACCAGATTTTTCAAAAAAAGTAAAATTTGTACTTAATAAATGACATTTGTATGCCAAGAGAAGAGTATTTTTGAAAACTTGTCACTGGACTGACTGGCTCCTGAGCCTGCAAATAGGTACAGTAGACATTTCTCAAGAGGGCTGCAGATTCCGTTTTTGACCAGGTTTAACCCTTTTAGCCCTCAAATCAGCTAAAAATGGCTTCAGCAGTGGTCTTGAGAAATGTCCGTTTGTACACCGAGAGAAGACTATTTTTTATTAATTTACCACTGGATTGATTGGCTTGATAACTTTGCCAGTCATTCCAGTGGTAAATTTTCAAAAAATACTCTTGGTTTGCAAATGGACGTTTTCAGTGAGAAAATTAAATTTTCTTGAACAAATTTGAGTGTTAAAAGGTTAATCCTCACAGACCAGAAGCTGCAAATTCTTTATGAATGGAAGATTATGTTGGAAATTTTGAAATTAATTTCACTTTAAGCTATTGCTGCTTATGGCAGAAACAGGTTTGAGTCAAATTAGTTTCAAAATATTTAACTTCCTTATGTTAGCCATCTTGAAATGGCAACACTGAAATTTAAATTGTTAAATTATAATTCGTTTCGGGTATCTAAGTGTACAAGTCTCAACCAATCCTATGAAAGAGGGAACGGGAGTAGGCATGTTCAATAAAACTTTTGTTGTGTTGAAATAAACAAGTCTTTCTTGATTTGAACATGATATAATCAGTGATAGAGATTTACCTCAATGCATATAACAACTATAATCTTATTCGGAAGAATAAAGAGGGTTTAACCCTTAACGGTCTGGTGTCAAAAATTATAATTTTCAAATTAAATTAAAAGATGAACTGGTGTACATTTTTCAACAAATTTGATGGAAGATGTTGCTGTCATAGACAGCAACATCGTCCATCAAAATTGTCGAAAAATGTACACCAGTTTCTCTGCTATTGAGATATAAAAGATAGAATATTAACATCGGTGTGGTAAGGTTTTTGTTATTATATATGTACTGAAATTACATCCATTCTTGGTCTAATGGAGTATAATTACTGTTTAGAATATTGCGTATCTATAAGTACAGTGAAAGAGGATCTTCAGTCTTTGATCTTGTGATCCGTATTTAGAAAACTCATGTGGTTCGGATCAAATTCGGTATCTACATATATATATATATATATATATATATATATATATATATATATATATATATATATATATATATCTTGAAAATTAATGGTACAGCTATGTGTCTGATTTGGCCTCATATTTGAACACAAGAATGGTTGTGACGATATACTAGGATATTTCCTTCGTCATGATCCGTAGAAGAAAATCAAAAGGACGATCTTCTGCAATCTCTGCTCTTGCTATGTGTATGAAATCTGGAGAATTTCCAGATTCCCAGTTAATCATATGACATCATAATCAACTACGTGACGTGTAGGCTGGTGTCATAATGTATTACATCATTAATGATGTAGCTAGGTTCATCACGAATGCTTAATTGATGACGGGCTAAGCATTGTTGTACAAATTGTATGTCTTTACTATTTAATAGACATGGTGTTGAACATTTTGAAACCAATTTGACGGGGCGCTGTGCCTATAACACTGTCAAATTAATTTCAAAATATTCAACAGCTTACCAGTATAGTTTAATGAAAATTGAGATTCGGAGTGCAGGGATCGACAGTCAGAGCATGGGCGGAGCTTATTAGCTAGAGATGGGTTGGCATAGCTAAAACCCGACTCCTCCATTCCACCTAAGTCCATCTCCCCCCCCCCCCCCCCCATCTCTCTTTCCCAAATATATTTGTCACATATGGTACCTGGCCGTTGGCTGATTATTAAAACAGTACAATGGCCCGATCATTCTAAATCCATGAATAACAACCTCGGCGATCTCATCTGTATCGAGTTGCTGATTGTCGAAAGACAGCGAGTGTTCGAAGCAGAGTTTTAATGGAATGTACTCAAGTGTGCATGCTGTCGAAATCTCCCTGTTGATAAAACCATTTGGCATTTAGCTCAGCATGTCCCGGCTCGCTTCATCAATTCGTTTTTATTCCGGGGGATTTCTCGCTGAATGTGTGTTGTTTCATTCTGTAAATATTTCGCATCCTCCGAAATTGATCCGGAATCTTTCTCGACGCGGTGCGGGATAATCAGACACGAATTCTGCGTCAATAACGGGGGATTTTGTTTGCGTGATTCTCGTCGGTTATCATGTGTTTTAGTTCTGCCAGAAATCACACGCAGGATACACTCAGTATTAAAAAGGGCTCTCAATATGATTGTCTCTATAACCCGTTTATTCCTTACAGCCCAATATCAACATTTCACAAGCATTCAGAAAGCATTTGAGTATTTCGGATATAATTTGACTGGAAGACATTGCTGCATTAGACAGCAACAGCTTTCATTCAAATTATGTTAAAATTATTTTAAAATATGTCGCACGATGAATTTATCCTATGTGATCTTTAGTGTTGAAAGGGTTAAGAAGTGCACACGGACCTACTCACCGATTTCCAATGTGTTTATTTAGAGTGTCATTGGATGAAGGCTTAAAGGGGACCTATTTTGATCATAAGCTCATTTACGATATCTTCGAGAAAAATCTAAGATTCCCAATTGAATTGTGTTTACTTAAAGATGTATAATTCAAGCCATTGCCTACCCCATAATCCAGTCATTATATGTGTGTGCACATGCAGTTCCTTGAATACAATGTAAGCCGGTACACCGTATAATTACTCAATAAAAAAATAACAATTTACATACAATGATGTTTTGGATCTGTGCATTGGATATGCAAACAATTTTGTTGAGGCAATTATATGTTTTAACCCTTTAACACTCATATCAGCCAAAAATAGCTTCAGCACTGAAATGTCCATTTGCAGACCAAGAGAAGCCTATTTTTGAAAATTTACCACTGGAATGACTTGCTCGATAAGTGTTTCTCATGGCAACTAAATTTTGGAGTCCAGAGTTCCTAGGCGATATTATCTCATCTATGTTGAAATTAGAAGGTACCGTGGATTCACAACTATGAATTATGTATGCCCCACGCTAGATTTGGTAGGTATTTGTATGCGAAAGCCTATAAAACTACTTAGTATTCAACAAGGTTTTCAGTGCTCCCATGGGACCCACTGCCATTTTTGGGGGTCCGAGGCTGAATTTTGGGGTATATACCCTCAAAAGGACCCTTATGAGAATCACTGCTCAATAACCGAGCCATTCATTCTAGTGGTAAATTTTCAAAGATAATCTTCTTTCTATGAGAAAATAGACATTTTCTTGAACAAATTCGAGGAATAAAGGGTTAACCCTTTAACACTCATATCGGCCAAAAACGGCTTATGCAGTAGTCTTGAGAAATGTCCATTTGCAGACCATGAGAAGACTATTTTTGAAAATTTACCAATGGAATGACTGGCTCGGTCATTCCAGTGGTAAATTTTCAAAAATAGTCCTCTTGCTCTGCAAATAGACATTTTCTATGAGAAAATTTAAATTTTCTTGAACAAATTCGAGGGATGGAGGGTTAAAGTCTAAGCTTTTGAAGATTTGCAGGGATATAAAACTACCTCCTGGTTTGAAGACTAGAATGGAAGCACTAGGATGATTATGGGTAGCTTTGAAGATTTGCAGGGTTATAAAACTACCTCCTGGTTTGAAGACTAGAATGTAAGCATGAGGATGATTATGGGTAGCTTTGAAGATTTGCAGGGATATAAAACTACCTCCTGGTTTGAAGACTAGAATGGAAGCACTAGGATGATTATGGGTAGCTTTGAACATTTGCAGTGTTATAAAACTACCTCCTGGTTTGAAGACTAGAATGGAAGCATGAGGATGATTATGGGTAGCTTTGAAGATTTGCAGGGTTATAAAACTACCTCCTGGTTTGAAGACTAGAATGTAAGCATGAGGATGATTATGGGTAGCTTTGAAGATTTGCAGGGTTATAAAACTACCTCCTGGTTTGAAGACTAGAATGGAAGCATGAGGATGATTATGGGTAGCTTTGAAGATTTGCAGGGATATAAAACTACCTCCTGGTTTGAAGACTAGAATGGAAGCACTAGGATGATTATGGGTAGCTTTGAAGATTTGCAGGGATATAAAACTACCTCCTGGTTTGAAGACTAGAATGGAAGCATGAGGATGATTATGGGTAGCTTTGAAGATTTGCAGGGTTATAAAACTACCTCCTGGTTTGAAGACTAGAATGGAAGCATGAGGATGATTATGGGTAGCTTTGAAGATTTGCAGGGTTATAAAACTACCTCCTGGTTTGAAGACTAGAATGGAAGCACTAGGATGATTATGGGTAGCACTTGAACATTCAGTCAATGTATGTCTATAACGGACAAGACAAGACTATTTTGGAAAATTTATCTCTGGCATGATGGTCTTGATTATCGAACAAGTCATTCAATTTGTAAACCTTCAAAAAACAAACTTCTTGGTCTGCGATTGGAAATTTTCTTTGAGATAATTAGAGGTTTCTTTACCAAATCTGACTATTAACTGATTAAGTTGTATTGGACTGCATGTAAATCAGTGATGCAGTGTATAATGATGTGTTGAGGTTCTGGTAACTGGTCAGAGACCTAGTGAAGGGATAACTCTTGCTCCGCCTCCCCATCAAGACTTCACCACGCCAGATTATTCCAAAAGGCTCTGTTGTGTGTGCTGGTTGACTGTGGGGCTTGTTGGATTCTTGAGCCGCTTGATCTGTTATTCCAGTCTCGTCTTCCTGTAGGCGGTGTTGTACCATATAGGCTGCAGAGGTTGATAAATTTGTCTGGAATGAGTGGTTTAGATGCATATAAACCAGATGTGGCCTTGTCCATCTCTCTTTTTTGCTATCTTGTTTCTGTCTCCTTGACTATCTGTCTACATGACTGTCAATTCATCCATCTACCCGCGTCCAGTTCACCCACCCATTAACCCTTTAACCATTTCACGCTCAAGGCGGCCACAAACGGCACACTGGCATGCATTCAGCCTGTATTGTTTTCTGGAAATTAAGATTCAGCGAGTGTGGGGATGGTTCAAGAGAATTTTCGTATTCTTATAGAAAATGTCCATTTTCAGACCAGGTTAAGATTATTTTTGAAAATTTATGACTGGAATGAGTAGCTCAGTTCTCGAGCCAGTTATTCCAGTGGCTCTTGGTCTGCAAATGGACATTTCTCAAGACATTGACCGCTCCAGTTTTAGCTATGCCCCACCCATCTTTAGCTAAGCTCCACCCACACCTCGCTCGTGATGGGATCGATCGATCTCTGAACTTTCTGACTATCAATTTCCAGAAACTATACAGGTAAGCTGTTGAATATTTTGAAATTAATTTGACTGGGTGCTGTTGCTGCCTATGTTTCTTAGATAGCAAAGACATATAATTCGTGCAACATGTCAGACTATTAAGAGTTAAAGACGGGCCAAATAGAATCATTTATGACATAATGATTATGACGTCACCCTACGCGCCGCTTAGCTGATTATGACGTCATATGATGTCAGATGATAGATGGATACGCTGGAAAGGAGAATTGACATGGAGAAGAGATTTCTAGCCAGCTTGTGTGTTACAGGGTTAATTAAGCTTGGGCAAAATGTTCTTAGGAATGTTCTTAGCAAATTCTTGTCACCTCGGAGTATTAAAAACTACATATTACCTGTAATAGACTAATACCGTTTTGAACCTGGCGTGGATGGGGCTTGTTTAACAGGGACCCAAACTATACGCCAACCAGTCAAACAAAAATTCAAAGACCTTAAACACACGCACGCACGCACGCACGTACGCACGCACACATACACACAATTAATAAGCACCATATGCTCTGACACTATTGATCGTATGTATTGTTTTGGATTATTATTAATATATAATGAATTAAAATGACATGATGTCATCATAAATGTCATGCATTGCATTTACTACTGGCAGCAACAATTTTCGGTTGAGATGTTTTTGTCACGCTGGCAAAGTAGACGTAAGACATCGATGGATGTGTGTTACTTTTCCGGCGATGGCGGCTTCAGCATCATTGAGGTCTCAATGTCAAAGGTCAAGGTCCATAGAACACTGTTAAAGTTCATTGAAAATGGATTAATAAGAATTACTGTAACTGCCTGACTGCCTCAAGCCACTAGTAATAATTTCAATGGGAAATAACTCTGGACCTGCTGAATATTTTGAAAACAATTTGACTGACAGTCAAATTGTTTTCAAAATAATCAGCATATTCAAAGTTAAAGTTCGAAATTCAGCAGGCAGACAGTTAATGATGAAAAAAATTGATTTTGATTTAATTAAATTGAAAACCAAATAATTTAGCCTGCCTCAAGTCATTCCCAGGTCACCATGGCTCATGATCAATATATGGTTTGACCCACAAATATTTTAACAATGGTGTTTGTTTGGTTTTGGTCTGTTGAGATACTGAATAAGGAATAACGTACCAAGAATCTATTCAAGCCAAAGATTATCACGAATCAAATTGTACGGCCAAAAGACAGATATATGTGCGGACGAGGTGAGATGCCTACAAACTAGTGCCTTGGCTTCGCAAAGCGGGATGATGATAAGAAGGAGCAGAGTTGGTTCCCTTGGCTACGAGACATTATCATAGATAACATACATTGATATTTTAATAAACTCTAATTTTCATCCCGGTTTTAAAGAACTATGCTGACATGGATCCCCACATCATTTAATAATAACATGTTAAAATTCTCATTAACCTTTTAACACTCATATCAGCCAAAAGCGGCTTATGCAGTGGTCTTGAGAAATGTCCATTTGCAGACCAAGAGAAGACTTTTTGGAAAATTTACCAGTTGAAGGACTGACTCGATAACCGAGCTAGTCATTCCAGCGGTAAATTTTCCAAAAATAATCTTCTTGGTCTGCAAATGGACAGTTCTCAAAACCACTGGAGAAGCCGTTTTTTGGCTGATATGAGTTATTTTCTTGAACAAATTCAAGGGTTAAACAGTTAATGATCAAGAAAATTAAAATGTTTGTTTACTAGATACACATTTGCAGGCTAAGAGAAGACTGTTTTTGAAAATTTACCCCTAGAATGACTGAGTCGACTATCGAGGCAAGTATTACGGTCAATGGAAGCTACATTGTATTGGTCCGATCTGGCTTAAATTTGAACACAATAAAGGGCGTGACAAGAACTCTAGGATTCTTACACAGCTTTGTTTGTGATCTGACAAATTATGAAACATCCCGAAAATCTGAAAACTGTATAATGTTATAAAAACTGGAAGGCAAGTGTCTGCAATGTCTAATGCAGGTACAGTTTCACAAAATGGTTTTGCTACAAACTGTTGTTGCTACCAAAGACAGCAATGCCATTTTCAAAGTGAATTATCAGGTCATTTCTACGAACCATATCTTAACACTTTAATGGTCAAATTTGGTCAAGAAAATTTAAATATCTGCCCATTGAATGTCTATTTGCAGGCCAAGAGAATAACAGTTTTGAAAATTATCTCTGGAATGACTGGCTCTGTTATCGAGCCAGTCATTCCAATGGTAAATTTTCCAAAAAATTTTCTCTTGGCTTATAAATGGACATTCCGCAAGACCGTAACAGAAGTCGCTTTTGGCCAGTATGACAGGGCTAAAACATTTTTTCTACAGCTCACTCGGTCTGGAGCCTGGAAATTAATAGATACTTGCAAGTTTAAAACTTGTATTGATTTATATTTGTTTGTTTTACCTTTCTAGGCATGTACAAAAGAGGCATACCTCATGAAACAAAACCCTTTTCAGGTAAGTCCAACTATCCATCATATATGATAGCAGGTTAATAATTTTGATACTTTGATCTATGGAAAGGTGTGAGTGTATAGATTAATACATAACTCTTACCACTCTGATGTCAGTATTCTATCTTTTACTGTGTAAATAATAATGAAACTGATGTACATGTGTTCAAAATTTTGGTGGAAGATGTTGCTATCTACGACAGCACCATCTCCCACCAAGTTTGTTGAAAAATGAACGCCAGTTCATCTTAATTTAGTTTGAAAACTTAGTTTTGACATCAGAGGGTTAAGGGTTAATCATTTAACTGTCTGTCGCTGCCGCAGGTCGCCAAACAATATTTTGAATCGGCAAAATCTGTTGACTTGCTAAATATTTTGAAGCAATTTGACAAACTTGTTGGTAGCTTGACATCAAAAACTTTCATTAGTCACTAACAACTTTCAGTCAGATGTTTTTCAAAATATTTAGCGGGTCCATAGATGTAACCCTTGGAATATATATTGTCTGCAAAAACACAACAGTCAGACGGTTAACCCTCAAATTTATTCAAGAAAATTTCAATTTCAAATGTCCATAATTTGCAGACCCAAGAGAAGACTGTTTCTGAATAGTTACTGCTGGAATGACTGCCGCAGTTATTTCCAGTGGTAAATTTTCAAAAACAATCTCTGTCTGCAAATTTGGCCTTCCATAAAAAAGATTTTGTTTCCTGCAAACCGGGTGGGGAAAAAAGTCTTCAGTGGGAGGGAGGAAGGAAATTCTTTTTTAAATTATTCATTTATTTTAAAATGGTCATAAATATTTGTTTTGTCAGATTTTTGACTGGATGTCGATTAAATATGTTTGTAATTGCCAAATTTGTCATGTTTTTTATGACACAAATTTTAGCAAAAGGGATTCACATTGCATACAAATGGCATTAAAAGCATTGTAATTTGTATAGTTTGACAAATGTATGGATGTTTTAAGACTTATTCGGGGCCAAAAAAAGGGTATTTTCCCCGGCCAGGTGAAACCTCCCAAAAATTTCACCCGGAAGGTTTCCAGGAAACGAAACTTATTTTGGCCTTGTGGACATTTCTCAAGACCACAGCATTAGCTGTTTTTTGGCCTCTTGAGCGTTAACCAGTTAACACGCACATCAGCCAAAAATGGCTTCTGCAGTGGTCCTGGAAAATGTCCATTTGCAGACCAAGAGAAGCCTATTTTTGAAAATTTACCAATGGAATGACTGGCTCAGTAACCGAGCCAGTCATTCCAGTGGTAAATTTTCAAAACCGGTTCTCTTGGTCTGCAAATGGACATTTTCTTCGAGAAAATTGAAATTTTTTTGGAATAAATTTAAGGGTTAAAAGGGCTAGAATATTCTTGATGATGCAAAATGCTGGTTCCTTATGCTGCCAATGATCAAACACTAAGTGATGCTGGCCAAAAATGGCTTCAGCAATTTGCCTTTAGAAATGTCCATTTGCAGGCCAGATAAAATATGTTTTTGAAAATTTACCACTCAAATGACTGGCCTGATAAGTGATAACCTAGCTTGTCATTCCACTGGTAAATCTGTAAAAAATAGTCTTCTTTGCAAATAGAGATTTTCTAAGAGAAGGTTGTTCTTGACAGAATTTCACCAATAAATGGTTGAAGGTCACATCTTTTAGCCCTTAAAACTCTGATGGCAAATTTTTTGATTTTCAAATTAAATTACTGGTAAAAGATGAAATGGTGTTAATTTTTCAAAAAACTTGTTTGACAATTGCTGCCATACATGTAGATAAAAATTGCGTAGAACTGTAGACTAATTTCTTTACTATTAAAATACTGATACAGTAAAACATAATATTAACATTAGAGTGGTAAGGATTAATCACCTGTCTTAACACTATCACTGGCAAATCCATTTGAAAGCAACAACAGCTTCCGGTCAAATTAATTTCAAAATATTCAACAGTTTTCCTGTATGGTTGCCTTGAATCGGTGAAAGCAGGGTTTCTCACAAAGGTCTTTTTGAGGACGTATACATGTACCCCCAAAATGCAACTTGGAACCCCCGAAATTGGTAGTGCTGGGTTCCATGGGACCCCTGAAAATCTTGTATGATTGTTAAATACCAATTAGTCTTATAGGGGTTTTTGCACAAAAATACCCACAAAACTTAGCATTGGACCTCCATAATTCATAGCTGTGAGCCGATGGTAATATCTAATTTTAGCTAAAACTACATGGGATTACAAATATCTGTTTGGGACCCGCAGAATTCAGGTTGGGCCCCCCCCCAGGTTTCTAGGTTTGGGGTCCTGAGACCTCCAAAATTTAGATGCCATGAGGAACTGTGAGTTTGCCGAAGCAACAACATCATTCACATTGAATGTCCATTTACAGGCCAAGAGAAGACAATTTTTGAAAATTTATCACTGGAACAAGCCAGTCATTTCAATGGTAAATTTTCAAAACTTATGTTCTCTTGGCCTGTAAATGGACATTCCACAAGAACATAACAGAGGCCAGTTTTGCCCGGTATGACCATTAAAGGGTCAAATTGTTTTTGAAATACTCTTGACAATATGTACATATCTATGGTTTAACGTATTTTCTTGTTGTTTTTACAGAGATGGCGTAGACGCTATTTTAAGCTAAAAGGCCGAAGACTATACTATGCAAAAGACCACACAGTGAGTAATAATGGAACTTCGGGTAGTTAATTTGCCCAATCATAGTGGACCGAATGTGTCCTTTAAAATTATACATGTTCTTCCTCATACCCTGAGGATCTCAACAAAAACCTATGTTGGAAAAGAACAAATGAAGTACGGGATACACCCACCTTACATGCAGATCCCATAGGGACCAACGATGTAGATTGGTGATTCCAAAATCTGAGTTGTTTTTATTCTGTTGAATATAGTTTATAACCCACAGGGGTTTGGGGGTTACCAGTCGACATGATTTATATCCACTGAATCCATGGTGTGCAGTTGGTGGATCCACAAAGATTCACACTCCTAATGCGTTAAGTGGTAGTATCAAAGCAGTCAAGGGGCATAGCTAAGGATTTCTATGACTGTACATTGGGTGCAGTTTGTTTGGAAGGTTTTCCCTTTTCTGTTGATTTCGGCAGAAAGTACAGCTCTGTTTCTGATATTTTTTTCATCTTGTTTTGGGTAGTACTCTGCCCTGATAACTCTTGATGTTAGGATATGTGAAATTTTCTCAAGTGTGTTGATGTAAAAACATTTTATCTGTTATCTTAGTACTTTAACTCCTTAACCCTCGAATTTGTTCAATAAAGTTTTCCATTTTCTCATTGAAAATGTCCATTTGCAGACCAAGAGAAGACTATTTTTGTCTCGCCTGCGAAGCAAAAGCGAGACAGGGATTACTCATTCCGGCGGCGGCAGCAACATTGTCCGTATAGCTTTGTACTTTTGGTTACGGTTTTTTCATTGGCTTATGTTTCATCAATTGCTCATCTAATTTCAATGAAACTGCAGAATTGGTCTACACTATACAAGGACGCTATCTCCATGGCAACTAATATCATTTTGAAACATCTTATCCATATTTTCGTGGTTTTGGACTTAGAATTTGTATGTGTTTTCTGTGCATGTACTTTTGGTTAAGGTTTTTTCATTGGCTTATATTTCATCAATTGCTCATCTAATTTCAATGAAACTTTGCAGAATTGATCTACACTATACAAGGATGAAACCTCCATGGCAACCATTGTTAGAATTTTAGGATATTCATGAATTTTCTGTACAGAATTTTCATTTCATTTGGACTCCCTTGGTATTTTTGGCTACGGTTTTTGGTTACAGTTTTAAAAGCAGCTATGCCTCTGCAATGCCACATAAAATTTTGATTAAATATCATGAACTTGTGTTCCTTCACATTTGATGTGGTTACCAATTTTCTGTATGTGCATCATATGATGTGGCTATGGTGGTTTTTTGTCTCGCCTGCGAAGCAGAAAGCGAGACATAGGGATCACTAATTCCAGCGGCAGCGTTGTCGTTGGCTGCGGCGTCGGCGTCTGTCATTTGTGTAGTTTTGGGTGAGGTTTTTTAATCAACTTATTTTTCAACACTGGCTCATCCGATCTCATTGAAACTTTACAGAAGTGTTCTATACTATACACGGATGTGATCTACATAATAATAGATTTAATTTTGGGGCCTTTTTTTCACGGTTTTGGATTTGGACTTTTTTAATGTGTTTTGCAAGTGCAGTTTGGCCTGTAATTATCGATTGTAATGCAACTCCTCCTAGACCATTTCAGATAGAAACTTGAAAGTTTAGGGATGATTGCATATATGGACAGGGCTATGCATGACACTTAGAATTTGGCATGACCCCAGGGGCAGGAGGGGCCTGGGGTGGGGAATGTGTGGTCAAAATTAAATTTTTCTAAAGGTTGTCATGTCACATATCATTTTCAAGCCAATGATGAGTAGACTACATTACAAGGAATTATTTTGATCTTGGGTTACAAACTGAGGGTATGGGGCGGGGTCAAAAGTGGGCACCAATCTATTGTAATGCAACTCTTCCTAGACCATTTCAGATAGAAACTTGAAACTTTGGGGACGATTGCGCATATGGCCAGGGATGTGCATGATACTTTTGAAATTTTGGTATGACCTGAGTGTGGGAAATGTGTGGTAAAAAATAGAGTTTTTCCAAAGCCTATCATGTCGCATATCATTTTCAAGCCAATAATGAGTAGATTACAGTACAGGGAATTATTTTGATCTTGGGTCAAACTAAGGGAGGGTGGAGGGTTGTGTGTTCCAGGGTCAAAAGTCGGCACCAATCGATTGTAAAGCAACTCCTAGACCATTTCACATAGAAACTTGAAACTTTCGGTATGATTACACATATGGCCAGGGATGTGCATGGCAGTTTGGAAATTTTGTTATGACCCCAGGGGGTTGGGACTGTGGGTAAAAAATTAAATTTATACAAAGATGGTCATGTCACAGCATTTTCAAGCCAATGATGAGTAGACTACAGTACAAGGAATTATTTTGATCTTGGGTCAAACTGAGGGTAGGGGGATTGGGTCAAATGTGGGCACCAATCGATTGTAACGCAACTCCTCCTAGACCATTTCACATAGAAAATTGAAACTTTTGGTATGATTACACATATGGCCAGGGATGTGCATGATACATTGGAATTTTAATGTCACCCCCCAGGGCCAGGGGTGGGGGAAATGGTAGGCAGAAAATAAATTTTATCAAATGTGGTCATGTCACATCATTTTGAAGCTTGTAGTTAGTAGACTACAGTACAACAAATTATTTTGTTCTTGAGTCAATCTGAGGGCAGTGGCCAGGGGTCAAATGGACAATCTAATTCTATATGTGTACATGGCTTGGACATTATTCTTTCGCAGAATATTTAGTCCTGGGCAGACCGGGTCCTGTACTACTTTTTTCACAGTTTTGGACTTTGAGCATTTTTCATGTTTTTTGGGGAATAGTTTTTTATGGACCACCGATTTTCAACAATGCCTCACCAGATATCAACACCATTTTACAGCAGAGTTATATACTATGCAGGGGTACTGTCTGCATCATTACTAGTTTCAAGATCAGACTATCAACAGTTTGGTAAAATTGGTCGTGTTTGATCGTTACACTGGTTTGTTGGTGCCTTACTGATTATGTGTATTACGAACCAATCCAAGTTTGCTTTGGCAATCCACACTATCCATGCCTTTACAGGCGAGACATTGTACGCTTCAGCGTTCTTGTTGAAAATTTAGAACTAGATTGACTGGCTCGGTTATCGAGCCAGTCATTTTTGTGGTAAATTTTCAAAATTCAAAGTCATTTCTCATGACCACTGCAGAAGGTGTTTTGGCTGATATGAGTGTTAAAAGGTTAATACTCAAATTTCCTCCAAAAATTTTTTAATTTTCTCATAGAAAATGTACATTTGCAGTCCAAGAGATGTACGACATTCCAGTGGTACGCGCGCTTTCAGTCTTCAGTTATCCAAATGGATATTTCTCAAAGCTTACAGAAGCCATTTAGGGGTGTCTTGAGTGTTGAAGCTTGTAATGTATGACAGCTCTCAGAATCCAATGCCTTTTTTGAACCACAAGGTGGTGACTGTTAGACACATGGTCAATACCTTAACGGACAAGTGGCCTTTGTTGGTGTTGTTGAAATTTGTTTGTAATGTACAATATTATAACATAAGGCAGATAACTCTCTCAGTGTCTAAGGCTAAAGATAAATTAAGAAGAGTTGCTTCCCTTAGATATACATATTAAGTTATCATTAACCCTCAAATTTGTTCAAGAAAATATTTTCTCATAGGAAATGTAAATTTACAAATCAAGAGAAGAATAGTTTTGAAAATTTACAACTATAATGACTGGCATGATTGTAAATCTTCAAAACTAGTCTTCTCTCAAGTGGTCTGCAAATGGACATTTCTTAGACATGGGCTAACGACGGACGTTGCTTTATACCTATTTAACACCATAATGGTGCACTAGGCACCTGGTTCTTTCATTACTAACATTTTTAGCTCAACTGGCCACAATGGCCAAGTGAGCTTAAGCCATGGCGACCATCCGTTGGCTGTTCATCTGTCTGTCGGACTGTCCGCTCATCAACTTTTGTTTCAAAAAACTACTCTTCATTAACCAGTTGGCAGATATTAACCTAATCTGGCTGGAAGGACCCTAAGGGCGTATGCTTCAGAACTTGATTTGTACATTGCTACTCCTCATTAACTGCTTTGCGGATTTCAAATTAATGTTGCTGGAAGGATCCTATTAGGGTAGGCTTCAGAACAGCTATACAGAATTTTGATTGGTCAATTTTTACGGCGGCCTTCTTGAATTTTCCGAAAATTTCTGGCAATCAGTTAAAAGCCTACTCATTAACCACTTGGCCGATTTCAACCAAACTCAGTTGGAAGAACCATAGGCCAGTATGCTTCAGAACATGTATACATAATTTTGGCATCTTGATTTTTATGGTGGCCATCTTGGATTTTGTGAAGAATAGGAATTCGTATAAAATGCTACTCCTCATTAAGCGCTTGGGAAATTTCATTAAAATTTGGCTGGAAGGATCCTATTGTCATAGCCTCTAGAAATTCTATTCATAATTTTGATAGGTCACTGTTTTGGCGGCCATCTCTGATTTTCTGAAAGTTTTCCGGAACCATTTAAAAACGATACTCCTTCAATAAATAGGCCGATTTCAACAACACGTTGGTGGAACGATCCTGTGATAAGTAGGCTTCAACATATTAAACAAGATTCTTAAAAATCAGAAAATCATCCATGTCTATTTAAATATAAATGTTTTAAATTCCAAAGGTCCAGGTGAGCACCACAGGCCCTTGGGCCTCTTATTTTGGTGGCCATCTTGGATTTTCCGAAAATTATCAATCATGTGTATTTAACCCTTTAACACTTATATCAGCCAAAAATGGCTTCTACAGTGGTCTTGAGAAATGTCAATTTGCAGACCAAGAGAAGACTATTTTTTTTAATTTACCACCGAGACAACCGAGCCAGTCATTCCAGTGGTAAATTTTCAAAAGAAAACTTGTCTGCAACTTGAAATTTTCTTTGAAAGAATTTAAATTTTCTTGAACAAATTCAAGGCTTTAACGGTTAAATGCAAATTATCCAAATGATAATGGTCCATGTGAGTGTCACAGGTCCTTGGGCCTCTTGCTATGTTTACCGTAACCTTTTAAGGACAAAGCTGGCTAAAACCGGCCTCTGCAGTGGTCATGGGGAATGTCCATTCGCAGGCCAAGAGAAGACTATTTTTTAAAATGTACCACTGGAATGATTGGCTCTATAACCGAGCCAGTCATTCCAGTGGTAAGTTTTCAAAAATAGTTTTCTCTTGGCCTGTAAATGGACATTCAATAAGTAAATTTAAAATGTTCAACAAATTTAGTCATTAAAAGGTTAACCTAGCAATTTATATCTCGTTTCTGATTAAGCATACAGGACACATCCGTCCTTATAATGAGATGACATGACACAATCACCTTGGCATTAAAAGGTGAAGATTACTGTGATATTGACAGAACTTAGGGTTTTTTAAACAATAACATTTTGCTTTTACATCATCTTAGCAGTTCATATCTCATGATTCCAGCTGTAAATTTTCAAAAATAGGGATCTCTTAGCCCGCAAATGGACATTCAATAAGGAAATATTTTGATTTTCTTCACCAAATTTAGACATTAAAGGGTTAACTGTCTTGCTGCTGAAAGCCACCAGACAATAATTTGCTGAATATTTTGAAAACAATTTGACTGAAAGTTGTTGGTGGTTTAGCTACCAACAACTTTCAGTCAAATTGTTTTTAAGATATTTAGCAGGTCGAGAAATAGAACCCCTGCATTTATGTCGTCTGTAAAAATTCAGCATCCCTGCGGTTAATTTACAGTGTCTTGGCTTGTAGCAGCAGAATTGTGTGAAATTAACCATTTAATGGTCAGGTCAGTCAAAACTGACCGCTTCAAAACTGACCGCTTCAATTGTCTTGAAAGATGATCATTTACTGGCCAAGAGAAGATTAATTCTAAAGGTTGAATGGTAATTTCTCAGAATGCCCTGATGGCTTGACAACGGTAGGCTCAGGCCATGAGTTGAAATTTTATGACTGCATTGCTAAATGAGCCAGTCATTCCAATTATAAACTTTCAAAAAGATTCTCAAAACTAGTCTTGGTCTGCAATTGGATATTTTCTGAGAAAATTTTAATTTTCTTGAACAAATTCAAAGGTTCAAGAAAGGGTGAAGAGCTTGCCTACAGAGCTCATCCTTCAATCGAGGCTAAATCTATTCCACCCAATCCGCCGTACTTGTGTAATACAAGGAAAGTAACCCATTACACCTTACTTACAATTCTTCATTATCATCGTGTTACCTCCCTTATCTAATCTATAAATACATTAACATAAAATTCTTCAAAGGATTCAAGCAAACATGTTTCAAATTTATTATTTATTTAGAAATTGTGTGACAAAGATAACTGAACCAGGAAGCATCCTTTGGGCATAGGGATCCAAGTTTGTTCAAAGGAAGCCGATTGGCCAATTTTGCCTGTGGTCATCTTAGATTTTGGCAGATTTTTAGAAACGTCTTAAAAAATTTCTGAATCCGCTTAGTGGATTGATGTGAAACTTGGGAAACTTCATCTGTGGCAAGAGCTGAACCAAGTTTGTTTAAGAGAACTTGATGGGTTGATTTGCCTAGCTGTTGTTGCAATTTTGGCCAACGCATTTTGATTCTACTTAAAGGCAAGGGCCTTTTTACTTGGAATGCCTATGTTCCAGGTGAGCAATTATGCGATACAGGCCCCTTGGGCTTCTTGTTTGTTATCTTCTGATAGCTCCTGTTCTAAATATGTACATGGCTTCCACATTGTATTTTCACTGAATATTTAATCCCAGCCAGACCGGGTCCTGCGATAACATAAGAAGGCGGGATGTTTGGTATCTTCTGATACCGCTTGGTGAAAATCTACCACTGGAATGCCTGACTCGATAACCGAGCCAGTCATTCCAGTGACAAAATTTCAAAATTAATCTTCTTTGCCTGTAAATGGATATTAAATAAGCAAATATCTTTTTGACCATTAACCCGTCTTGTGCCAACAGCGCCTCAAAGCTCTCAAAATACTACTTGATATATGAATTAAACATTTTGATGGTCAATATTTTTCAAGATATTTTAATATTAGAAGACTATGTAAATTTACCACTGAATCCTTTTCGCCGGCTTGACCATTAAAGGGGTAATGGTAAAGAAAATTTAACTTTACATGTATACTTAGCTGGTGTCTATCTGCAAGTCGAGAGAAGAGTTTTTTTTAAAAATTTACCACTAAAATGACTGGCTCGGTTACCGAGCCAGTCATTATAGTGGTAAATATTCACAAAAATACTGCTCTAGACCTTTCAAATAGCCATGGTTGCTAAAGATGATTACAACGTTGTTTTGGTCAGTTTGACCATTAAAGGATTAAGCTGGCATAAGAGGGGTTAAATGCTACAAAGACTTCCTTCTGACCAGCAAATGAATACTTCTCTCAAAGACAAGTGCCAAGATGTTTTTGACCAACTTGACCGTTTCTTTAACACACAAGCTGGCCGAAAATGCCTTCTGCAGTGGTTTTGAGAAATGTCCATTTGCAGACCAAGAGAAGAGTATTTTTTAAATTTTTACTACTGGAATGACTGTCTCGAGAACTGAGCCAGTCATTCCAGTGATAAATTCTCAAAAGTAGTTTTCTCTTGGTCAGCAAATGGACATTTCCCAGGACTACTACAGAATGCATTTTTGGCTGATACAGTTCTATGACCCCTAAAATGCTTCATCATTTTTATTTCACAGTAATTGAACACAATTCTGCTAAAGGAAAGTGATTTTCCTCTGAACTAACCTTTTCAACACCAAATTTCACAGAATGAATATTACCCTCAGCTGGTATCATTTTAGTCAATATTTCCTTAAAATTAATAATTTTATACCGTCAGAATGTCATTGAAATTAACAAATTATTTTTAGTCATGGAGTATAATAATTTAGTGTATCTAATTGTCGAGGAAGATCGATTTTTACATGTTTAATAGTAAAACAGTTAAAAATCTGCCATCGGCAGTTTTTGTTACAAATAGACATTACTGTATTACATTTTGTTATGAACTTATTTTAGTGGCAATACAATTTTGCTTGAGAATTTGATTACACACTAAAAATGTTAGCCATGGGCTGTTCCCATCAAATCACTGGCATTGCATATAATGAAATGATAACTCTCTTATGGTTCCTTGGCAATGCTCTACGCGCTTTGTCCAGAAATAGTACCCCCTCTAGATAGGGTGTAAAAATTGAGAGATTTAGTTTAGTTTTTTGTTGTTTATTTTGCTCATAGTCCACTATCGAATCTATCAGTCTGACATGTGTAGATTGTCATATTTTGAATAGAGGTAATGTGGATAGCACACACACATGGCAAGCACCTCTGTGGAATTATAAGATTTATCAATGGTCAGTCATTAACCGTCTGACTGCTGAGGTTTTGCAGGGGACATATTCCAAGGGTTATACCTCTGGACTGGGTAAATATTTTGAAAACCATTTGACTGATTGTTATTGGTGGCTAAGCCACCAACAACTTTTAAGTCAAATTGTTTTCAAAATATTAAACAAATCACAAGTTTTTTGTCCATTGAAATTATTTTCTGGTTGCTTGCAATGGTGAGACACTTAAGCGGTAACAAATCCATGGCTTTCAGTGGTCTTGAGGATTGTCCATTTGCAGAGCAAGAGTACAGACTACTTTTGAAAATTTATCACTGGAATGACCAAACTTGACCATTAAAGGGTTAATCCTTAATTGATAGTGGACCTTAACCTCTTAACCAATGAATTCCCCACATCTCATTTTTAAGGCAGCCATACAAGAAAACATTGACGAGAAGCCATTACTGCCTAAGGCAGCAACAGCTTCCAGTCATATTAATTTCTAAATATTCAACAGAATATACTATACATCGTAAAGAATGACGTCAGGGATTAGTCGTTGAAAGGGTTAAAGTCCAAATATTTGCAGCACAAGGAGAGCCAATTTGTGAAAATTTATCGAGTCAGCCAGATGAGCCAGTCTGGTGGTAATATCTAAAAAAAATAGTCTCTAATTGACCTGTAAATGGACATTTATCAATACCACTGCACAGGTCATTTTAGCAAGCTTGCCCATTAAAGGGTTTAAGAGGCATTTCATATGGAAAGTGACATTGGTGTGCGTGCGTGCGTATGTAGGTATGTACATATGTGCATACCCATGTGTGTAGCTGTGTCTGTGTCTCAAAAAATACTGCTCGGATTTGGATGAAATCTGTAGCAAAACATTGTTACTGTGAAAGAAGATTCCCGTTCTTGAATCATGATCCGGATTGAGGAAAACATGCTACCTGATCGGCTCGAATACTGAATCTATGAATATTTCCGGAAATATGTGTCCTATTTGGCTCAAATTTTAAAACTAGGTTCAGGGTCCCAGATAAGGACTGCTGTTGGTAGTATTTTACTACCAAAAAATACATTAAATATTACTAGGTAGTATCATATATATCATAATTTTGTGGGGTCCGTTCTGTGTCATTTTCATCATAAAAGATAATGACAGTTGTTCTATAGCCAGTCATAATTTGCTGAAGTCATTTCATTGAGCCAGTAGCATTTGTTTCCAATCAGATTAAGTCCAAAATATACATTATATTTCATTGCATATTAATAAAATGGTCCAATATTTGCTCAAACCCTGTAGAAAAATTGAATTCTGGAGAAAATAGCACCTTATAGTACTTCTATGCTCCGAAATGTAATTTTCCCGATTTCTGAAAATTTCATTTTTACATAAATTCAAATATCTCGTGACCTTATTTGTCCGGCTCTTGTGGCCAGAAAACAGCCCACCGAGTCTAGGAAGTGGAGTTGGAGGGGTCAGTATTACTATTGGAAGTTAGTGTTTGTAACTGAATCTGCCCCTTTTGCTCATTTTATTATAATAAAAAATATATAGAATCCAAACTATACTCTTAAATGGTTGTCTATTACAAATGAAAATTTACCACCAGAATGAGTTAGTCCAGTGGTAAATTCTCAAAAATAGGCATTCATTTAAAATTTAAATGTACATTCCTCAAGACCACTGCATATGCCGTCTTGTCCATCTTGGTCTTTAACTAACTGACTGTGGCAAGCTACAAGACAGTAATTTCAATGGGCAATAACTCTGGACTGGCTGAATATTTTGAAAACAATTTGACCCACCAACAACTTTCAGTCAAACTGTTTTCAATATATTCAGCATATCCACAGTTAAACCCCATGAAAAATGTAACCTGTAGAAATTTAGCAGACAGAGAGTTTAGGCTTAAATGAATAGGAGCATCCATGTATAGATGGATACATGTAGGGCTTTAGATTTACCTCATTTGGGCACACCACCTAACTTGTCCAGGATCCATCAATGCTCCGAGAAACTAGAGAATTTTGAACTCTTAAGAGATTGATTTTGAGCCATTTTAGTTTTAATAGCACTATGCAACAGTCTCTGAATGGCCATAAAATGGCAAAGAATCCATCTCTAAGTATTTAGTTGACTGTAAATCAGTTAATTAGTGTTCATAGTAGACATTAGGATTTTAATATGGGCGGATTTCATTTGGGCATGACTAAGTCATAGCTAAGGGGTATAAATCTAAAGCACGCCTAGCTATTCCCTGGACATTTTGTACGTGTGCTGAAATCGAGTTGAAACTGAAAACTTAATTCCCCAGAACCTAAATTTGAAGGTAACTACATGGAATATATTGATTATTTTGAATCTAAATTGACTGCGAGTTGTTACTACAGGTCTATGTTAGCAACAACTCTCAGTCAAATTACTTTTAAAATATTCAACAGAATGATTATTAGCCCTTTAACACTCGAGGCGGGCCAAAATATCTTCTACAATGGGCTTGAGAAATGTCCATTTGCAGACCAAGAGCAGACAGATTTTTGAAAATTTAGCATTGGAATGACTGGCTCTTGGTCTGCAAATGGGCATTTTGTATGAGAAAATTGAAAATTACTTGAACGAATTTGAGGGTTAAAATTTAGGGCTAAATTGTAGGTTCTACAATTCTACAAGTCATACACTTTGTTGATGAACTTATGAGCTTTCATGACATCATTTTACATCAGATAACAAGTGATGTGTATTTGATTATGACTTCAGATACTTGACTCACAGAACAGATCCCTCTATTGTGCTACCAGTGCCCATTGTTTCACTATGGTTATTTGAATTAAAATGTTTTCTTTGTTTCAGTCTGAAATTTTCAACGAGATTGACTTAACGGAGCTGAGTGTTGCGGAGCGCAGTACAAAGAACATTAACCATGCCTTCCAAGTATGTTCTGATTATCTATCATTTCTGAATATTTTGAAAACAATTTGACTGAAAGTTGTTGGTGCTGCTAAGCCACCAAAAACGCTTGGTTTTCTGAATATTTTGAAACAATTTGACTGAAAGTTGTTGGTGGCTAAGCCACCAACAACTTTCAGTCAAATTGTTTTCAAAATATTTAGCCGGTCCAGAGATATAACCTCTGGAATCTGTCGTCTGCAAAAACTCAGCAGTCAGACAGTGAAGAGAAGAGGTGGGTTGTGTGGAATATTGCAATTGCTTCCATCCATCCGCCCACCTGTCTGTCTGTCCGTCTCTGCCCCTCCAGATATAGATTCTCCTCCAAAACCATTCCATAAGAGAAAGTCAAAGTTTGCGGAATTCAACTAATTCGATATGTTAGGTACCAATATGATAGCAGCAACAATTCCCAGTCAGATTAGTTTCAAAATATTAAACAGAATAGTTATTGACTGTCTGCCTGCTGAATTTCTGCAAATTACAATTTCTGTGGGCTTTAACTTTGGATATGCTGAATATTTTGAAAACAACCTCATTGAAAGTTGTTGGTGGCCATTCAAATTGTTTTTTGAAATATTAAGCATGTCCAGAGTTATTGCCCATTGAAATTATTGCTTCTTGCCTTGCAGCAGTCAAGTAGTTAATTCTAAATAAATATGTTGAGGCCAAAATAAAAATAAATAGTTTCGTTTCCTGTAAACCTCCCAGGTGAAATTTTTCTTTATTTTCACCCGGTCTGGAATAAAAAAAAAAAATTTCTACGTGTACCTGGCAGAAATGTTAAAACATCCATACACTTGTCAAACTATACAAATTACAATGTTTTTAAGGCCATTTGTATGCAATGTGAATCCATTTTGCTAATGGTGACATGAAAAACATGATAAATTTGACAATTACAACCACATTTAACCCTTTAATGGTCAAATTTGTTCAAGAAAATTTAAATATCTGCCTATTGAATGTCTATTTATAGGCCAAGAGAATACAATTTTTGAAAATTTATCACTGGAATGACTGGCTCGGTTATCGAGCCAGTCATTCCAGTGGTCAGTTTTCAAAAATTATATTCTCTTGGTCTGTAAATGGACATTCCACAAGACCATAACCGAGGCCGGTTTTGGCCGGTATGACCATTAACGGGTTAATAGACTTTTAGTTAAATATATATAAAACAAATATTTATGACCTTTTAAAATAAAATAATAATTGGAAAAAAAATTTCCTCCCTTCCTACTGAAGTCCACCCGGTTTTCAGAAAAACACATTTTTTTTTATGGATGACCTGATGTGAGGATGACATATATACTATTTGTACAGGTGTACATATAGCGAACAATGAGTTAACCCTTTAACACTTGAATTTGCTCAAGAAAATTTCAAATTTTAGCTCACCTAGCCTGAAAGGCCAAGTGAGCTGATGCCGTGGCGCCTGTCCGTCCGTCATCCGTCCGTCAACTTTTCCTTTAAACGACTTCTCAAGAACCACTGGGCCGATTTCAGTTATATTTGGCAGGAAGCATCTCAAATGAAGTCGATCGACGAATTTGGCCGGCGGCCATCTTGGATTTTGGCCGATTTTTAGGAATCATCTTTTAAAATCTTCTCCGAAACCGTTATGGGGATTGAAGGAAACTTCATGAAATATGATCTACGGCAAGAGCTCAACCAAGTTTGTTCAAGAGAACTTAATTGGTCAAATGGTTTCGGCGGCCATCTTGGTTGACCTAGTTTTAGCGAAAATAACTTCTCCAGAACCGCTGGAGGGATCAGGCGGAAATTTGGCAGATATTATTAGGGACTAAGGGCCAGTAAAGTTTGTTCAAGGGACGTTGCTCCGTCAAAAAACATGGCCGCCGTGGGCCAATCAAAATTTAGCGTGTTTGGCGGACATAATGGATTTTTTTATTTGATGGATTTTGAGGCCAAAATTGGTTCTATATATGTTTTTGGGTATTCTGAGCTCAAATTTGCAATTTTTGAAACTTTGATAAACGGTTTGGTGGGCGTCTTGGATACTTTTCTCATCAAAAACTTCCATGCTAAAGCAATGGGAAATTTAAAATGTCTTCTCGAGAACAACCAGGCCAATTTCAGTTATATTTGGCAGGAAGCATCCTTAGGGCATAAGGATCCAAGTTTGTTCAAATGAACCCGATCGGCCAATTTTCTCAGCGGCCATTACTTTTGTATTTCGGCTGATTTCAGGAAATGTCTTAATTTTCTCCGAAACCACTTGGGAAATCGTAATCTAGGCCAAGAGGTAAGCCAAGTTTGTTCAAGAGGACTTGATTGACCAAATGGTTTGGCGACCATCTTGGATGACCTAGTTTTCATGAAAATGACTCCACCAGAACCGCTGAAGGGAACAGGCCGAAATTTGGGCCATTAAAATTTGTTCACTGGAAGCGGATCCATCAAAAAAAGCTGGGTGCTGTGGGCCAATCAAAATGTAGTGTTTGGCGGCCATATTGTACTTGCAAAAATGTCCACAAACTCATTTAAAAGACTGCTAAACCACGCACCAACAATTTTGACAAACTTGATGGTGCTCCAGGTGAGCGACACAGGCCCCTAGTGCCTCTTGTTTCAAAGAAAAAGTAAATTTGCAGCCCAAAAGAAGACTATTTTTGAAGATTTACCATTGGAATGACTGGCTCGGTTAGTCATCTCTTGGTCTGCAAATGGACATTTCTCAAGACCTGCAGAAGTTTTGGCTGCTGTGCGTGTTAAAGGGTTAATGGCCAAGATTTATCCAAACAATGAAATTCTTTTGGCTTAGTGGATGTCCGTTTGCAGACCGATAGGAGACTATTTCTGAACTAGTCATTGAGCCAGTCTTTCCAGTGATACAATTTTTTCCAGTATTCTCCTCGACCTTCAAATGGGCATTTCTTGAGACTATAGCAGGATCCAGGGTTTTGCAATCTTTACCATTACCCCTTTACGGGTCAAGTGAGCCCAAACTGTCCCCTACAGTGGTCTGGAGGGAGGTCCATTTGCAGCCAAAGATAAGAGTATTTTTTGAAAATTTATCACTGAAATGACTGGCTCGATAACCGAGCCAGTCATTCCAGTGGTAATTTCTCAAAACTACTCTTAACTTGGCCTGCAAATTGACATTCAGTGAGCAGATGATTTTATTTTCTTGACAAAATTTAACCAGTAAAGGGTTAAAATGGTTAACTAGTAATGAAACGGAGCAGCTGTGTTTTAGATCTACATACTAGAGTTGTGTCCACTCTGGATCAATTCACCCACGCAGAAGTATAACATCACCTCCAGGCAATCTAGTATACACAGCCCTTGCCTCTGCAGCAATATCATCCTGCCTGCATGTCATACAATTCACATCCATATGTCACCAGCAATATCATCTTGATTTAGGACGTAACCTGAGGACATACCACATTATGCAGTACTCATCATGGCATGGACCGCAGATTATTGCATTCAGATGTCAGGCGTATAATTGTTATTGTGGTTTTTATAGCTATATGTATAGTGAAAATTTAATACCGGCTTAGTATTAGTTGTACTGCGTTTGTATAATAAGGCAGTAAGTGAAGTGTTTTCGTCGGTCTTTGGAAGAAAGTGGTAAATATATTACAACACTGACTTGTTTTATTTATAACAGTTTGTATTGTGAATTCACTATTCATAAACTATATTATTCATTTTCTTCATTACACCTTTCCCACATTGATGTCATTACACCAGAATTCCCCTAAGTCAATGCTCAGAGCATAATTGCTGGCTGATAACGCCGCCAACAAGCAGCTGACCCACCTTGAGTTACTATTCCACTAAAATACACCGCAATCTGAACTGTTCCTATGATAAATGTAAATCACTGTGTTATTTAGTCATATATCATTGGAAAGCGCAGTCTACTGTCTAAATAATGCTTTATTTTATATATTTGCATAAAATTTGCACTGGGTTATTTGCGTATATAAAATACACCATTACACCTAGATTAATTAAATCAAGTGGACAACAGGGACTTTTAAAATCACAATCAACTGTATTAAATTTTATAAAAAATATAAAAACGAATGCAGAAATGTATAGGAAATTGGCTTAGCTTTCCAATGGTGTATGACTTCAATAATATTATGAAATTAGTTCTTTATAGAAACTACTTAAAGTATGTTGTATCCGTTTGCGCATCGGCTATCGCCGTAATACCAGCCGGAAGTGCTATGCACAATGTATTCTGGGAGGGTATATTCCATATTGATAAACACACACAGTTTAAACCTTTTTGTGACAAATCTCTGAAAATCCCTGTAAAAGTATATTCTTTAAGATATAAAACTGTTGAAATTTTTACATTAATATATATATTAATAAAAAAATAATAGTTTTCCTGTATTGTTGCCTTGAAAGTGATAGGGGGTGGGGGGGGGGGGAATTCATTGGTTAATATGCAAAGATAGCATTGTGTGTATGCAGCTGTGCATGTATGTGTCTCTCCATCTGTCAGTGTGCGTGTCCGGAGATCATTTTGAACTCGTAATATACATTACTAAACGAGGTTAATAATTTTGTTAGTAACCCTTAACAATCAAGCTCGCCAAAAATGCATTCTGCAGTCAATGGCCAAGATAGGACTATTTTTCAGAGGTTTGGTTATCATGCCAGTCATTCCGGGGATAAATGTTAAAAAAAGTCTTCTTCGTCTGCAAGTGCACATTTTCAATGAACATTGCAGAAGCCGTTTTTGGCCGACTTGAGTGAAAAAAATCAAGAACCAATAATGGACCTTTCCTGTTTTAGCCATGCCCCGCCCATCTGTAGCTAAGCTCCACCCACACCTAGCACGTGTTGGGATGAATCGATCACTGCACTCTCTGAATCTCAATTTCCAGAAAACTATACAGGGTAGCTAATGAATATAGACAGCAACCTCGCCCAGTCAAATTAGTTTCAAAATATTCAACAGCATGTTTATTAGATAGGAAAGACATACAATTCGTACAACGCGTCAGACTATTGAGCGTTTAAGATGGACGAAATCGACACATACAGACAGAGGGCACCAACTGCAATACTCACACCGGCCTATGGTGGCATAAGTAATTATGAAATAATTATAACAAACAGAATGCATTATGTCATTTGCTCACTGTGTGACATCTGTAGATGTCATTAAGACATGTTGCTGGTGTTTCTCCAGGCTAGATTATTTTGCAGAAAAATACTGATCGGTTTAAAAAATGTCAGTCAATGGAACTCTGTAAATTTCATTTTGTCATATCTAGGTTTTTCCTGTGAGTTATTTTCTGTGTAAAATACATGGTCCTCGGAGAAGGATGTGTTTCAGTTATTAAATTTGTAAGGTGATAATAGACAACTAGAATGTACTCAAGGGAGATGCTGAGTCGCCCTTTTTGCGATCTGTCTTAGCAATGCACTTAGTGACCTCTGTGACCTAGATAGTTGATCTGTTGACCTCAAACTCCAAACAATCATAAACAGTCGTAATATGAAGGCATGTGCTAAATCTAGTGATTCTTCCTTCTTGCAAGCCCAAATTGTTATTACGCGACAGAACATCTAAACCATTCAATCAGTACTTGCTAAATCAACTAATCGGCATTTAGCCACCAGAATAAGGTTTTTATGCTTGCTTACATGCCCCCATATGCTTATTCCACTTCATCACACCGTCAACCTGTAGATGTCATTAATAACTGGGATTTTCAGAGATTTGTCGCAAAAAGGTTTAAAATGTGTGTACATACGCACAACACAAGAACAAGTTCCAACCTACATGTCACATACCGCCGAACAGAGGCAGCTACACGAACACCATCCTACCAAGCAATACAATTATGGAATAATACAGATACAGACATACGTACACAAATTCTCACATTAAAATCATCCAAAAAATTCATCAGAAACATAATTATTAAACAACTAATAGAAACCACACCACGAACCACCACCACCATGGCCATTACACAGCACAGCTCTGGAACGACTTGGCATGCTTCTGGAGTGAGCTGAGGTGTCCTGTTGGGCATTCTGGGCACGGTGATGGAAGACATTGCTTCCCAAAGAGGCAGTGCTTTCCAATTCGATTATGCTCGGAGTGCTCAGCGGAGCACTTCTCACTAATTAATATGTTAACTTACTGTCTTGACCTGGAGGCATGCCAACTTCTTTTAGCATTATTAATCCTATTATGAGCTGTACTGCAGTCTAACTATTCAAGGCACCTGTTCACCGGAACAGAACATCAAATGTAAAACTGTATAGGACTAATAATAATAATAATAATAATAATATTAATATGGTAATATATGATAGATCAGATCCCCCGCCCCCTCCCTCCCTCTCCTACCCTCCATCCCTTTCTGTTCATGAATGTAATTGTCCTGTTTTACTGTTGTACCCTACATGTATGTACCTACTCGTCATATAGTATCATGTAATATATGTTTGTTTATGTTACATCCTATTATATATGTCATAATATATTGTGCAATTAATGTTTATATGTTAGGGGTCCACCACTTCATAGGCTTGCCTTTGGTGGACTGCCTGTTGTAATCTCTAATACTGACGACTAAATACGAAAATAAATAATCTTGAATCTTGAATCTTGAACCAGGCTACTGGTAGGGTGCACCCCCAGCATGTATGCTTTGAAAGAGACTGGCACCAGTCTATACTCACTCCTCAGTGACACCTGTCACAGCGCATGACCGCGCATGCGCAATGGAGCCCAAATAGGAAACAGATTCATCTCAAATATTCTGCAAGCAGAACAGTCAGCCATTTACAAGTTTAAGCTTTTTTATAGTTTGCGCTGTGTTCAGTTCTATCTTGAGAGTAATGTCTTGAAAGGAATATGCCTAACATGAAGTCTATTCTTCCAAAGTTATGTTTATGGAATGTTTTGTGGTTTGTTGTTGCCTTTTATAATTATATGTGTGTATTACCGGTTTTCATGGTAGTCTAATTTCATGGTAGTCAACCATGCCTTCCATCTCGTTTTCGTCTCAAGACCATATTTATATTATCTATCATCATTACTTATATCCCATGCTTTAATATTATACCCGTAAGAGATTTTTTTCTTAGTATTTTTACTTTGGGATATTTGAATTCAAATTTTCCCGCCCTTTCTTAAGCATAGGTTTGGTCTTTTATTTGGGACTCCTATATTTTAGAAAGTTTATTTTTTAAGTTCTTGAAGCTGTTTGCTTCATTTTCATTTTTAGGAGTCAGTTAAGGTGGCCGAGAAAGTTAAATGCACTTCGGTGAAGTGTGATCGTGTTCACTCGGCGGAGTTGTTGGGACATGTTTTTCTGAAATGTACATAGTATACTCCGATATCAATGTGCGGGATTTGCAAGGGTTGCTCCCCGTCAGTTTCAAAATTATTTTTAAGGAGTTTTCGGCTAAGTCTTCGCTGTTCTCTGATCGCTCTCCCTCCATTGTTTCTAAGCCTAAAGCCATTGCTTCGTCTATTTCTTCTGTTTCTGTTCCGCCAGCAACCGGGGGGGAGGGTCCGCCTCTAATTCTGAGTCCATTATGGCCGTATTCCCCAGATTTGAATTGTTTGCGACCATTTTGACTAAATCTGGATGAACATATTTCTTCGGCCATTCGCGCAGCAAAGGATGAGTCATCAGAGTCGGACGATAACTATCGGCAAATGGGGAAAGCCTACATCCCTCACGTCCAGATAGGAGGTTCGGTCGCCGAAACCGAAACGAAAAGAGTCCACGAAGAATCCCATTAAGGTTTCTTCGTGCAAATCACCGGGCAAAACCCACTTAAGTCTTGAGGAGGGGCATTATCCTCAAGCTGTGGTGTCGGCGACGGAAGTCCCCGATTCATCTAACTGCTAAAGTTCATTTTTCCATGATACCAGTAGCTATAAATGTCCAGAGATCACCAGTATTTAATCTAGTTCCATCAGGAAGCTCGGTAGTTTCCAGTCTGGCAAGCACTTCCGGTCGGTGCTCAGTAGATTTGGGTCTGCAAGACCTTGTTCTACTTGCGGTTTCCGTTTCCGGTTCTCTTCCGTTTCCGGTAGGACTTCCGGTCTTGCTGAATATCTGGGTCCCCAGGACACTGGTAATTTTCCGAGTTCCGCTAGGCATCGTTCCACTTCCGTTTCCAGTGATAGCTCTTCCGTTTCTGGTTTGCCTTCGGTCTTGCCAGATATCTGGGTCCCCAGGACCATGGTAATTTTCCGATTTCCGGTAGGCGTCTTTCCGCTTCTGGTGATAGCTCTTCTCTTTTGTCTTCAGTCTTGCCGGATATCCGGGTCCCTAGGACCCTGTTAATTTTCCGATTTCCGGTAGGCACATTTCCGCTTCTGTTTCTGGTACTAGTTCCGGTTTGAGGGGTGTTCTTCTGGGTGCTCAAGATGTTGCTAAGCATTCAGCACCAACTTTCACTTCCGATTTCCAGTTCACCTTCAGGGGATAGGTTTGGCGCATCTGGTTATGAGTTTCCTGCTTATTCAGGTTCCTCTAGCATGATTTTAAATTCCGATTCACACTTTTCCGGTAAAGATTTTGTTTCTAGATAGAATAACTTAATTACTAATGGTAATTTTCATTCTCGCGTTAATGATAGTTCAGACTCATATTATTCGATCATTCGGATCAGATCCTTAATAGTTATGGTAATGTTCAGGAGTTTAGAAATTCCACATCTGTTATGTCTCCAGTTAATTTCGATGCTTCTTTAGGTTCTTCCTCTTTTAGAGATGTTGTTTCTGGTTTAGCGTCTTCTGGTCCTGCTCGTTCTTCCTCTCAGATTGAGGGAGATAGGTCTTTTCTTCCTTCATCTTCCTCTTCCTTATCGGCTAGAAATTTTTCCTCTAGTCATGTCTAATTCTTTCTCTCTTTTTTCAGTCTTCTATTCCTTCTCCTCCGGGGTTTTCCCGCCTTCCTGCTGCTAGCGGTTCTTTTTCAGGTTTCTTGGATCCTTCTTCTGTTCCTTCTATTTCTTCTCTTCCTCCTTCCTCTTCGGCTGCTACTTTCTCTTTTGATCATTCAGATCCTATTGTCTCTGTTGTTCGAGTTGGAATTTCAGATTGTAGGTTTTTAATTCTCTCTCGCGTTTCATCTAGCGGCTTGGACCAGTTTTCTTTGCCCTCTGGTCAGCAGAATGATGTTGATCCCATTCTGGCTGATCAGGTCTCTTCTGTATCAGATTCTTTAGCTGCATCTGCTCCTCTTTCTTCTAGAAATCCCATTTCTTTCCTAATCGCTCCTCTTCTTCAATTCCCAGATCTGTCAGCGCTAGAGATCTGAAGAGGTTTTGCCCAGTCAGGGCCTCTTCGGATGACTGGTCCATGGCACATCGGTGGATTGCAGAGACTCTTTTTTGCTTCCTCTTAAGGATGAGTTTTCTATAGACCCATCTTCTTTTGGGTCTGCTCTTTCCTCTTCTTACTCCTCTATGTCTCCTCAGGTTCTGCCCATTGACAATCTTGTTGTCGACATGTTGGACATTTATGTTAACGATGTTCTTACAAAGGATTTTCCTCTTACTCCCAAGTTTGACTCCCCGGTCCAGATTCCTGAAGAAGATTTCATTAGAGTTGCTTCTACCCTGTCGGTCAACTGCTCTACCTGGGATATTCTTTCCTCTAATATGAGGGATTCGGCTAAAGTTGAGGTTTCTTCTGATCTTTCTAGGTGGAAGTCTGTGTGTAGGGCTCAACTTAAGTCTGCTAACTCTCTTGCCTTGCTTTCGGAAGCTGTTCTGGTATCCCAGGAGAGAGGTGAGCAGATTCCTGCCGAGGTTTTTCACACCTTGGCTGACGTTTTGAGAGGTTCTCTTAATTCTGTGTACGGGACGTTGGGTTTTATTACTTCTAATCGAAGGTCTAGGAAAATTCAGGAGGTCCATGTTTCTAACAATCTTAAAAGTAGTTTGATTTCTGCTACCCTATTTGGACAGGATAGTTTCAGGCAGTGTTCCTTTGGTCTTATTCTGGCTGAGGTGGAGCGTGTTAAATCCTCTCGGGATTTCCGTTTCCAGACATGCCGTTAAGAGAGACTCTTCCTCTGTTAAGAGGCCCAATTCCTCTCCAAGGAGGAAGATTCTTAAGCTGGATGAGTTTGGGACTTATCCATCTAGGATAATTACCAACTCAAATAGATATTTTTCCAATTCCCAGGAAAAGTCTGTGGAGGAGGATCGATTTGAGTCTATCTCTTCCCACCGTCATAGGTCCCAAGTTAGGCAGGCCCATTCATTTCAAGCAAGAGTGAGGTCCGCGGAGGAGGATCGATTTGAGTCTCTTCCCACCGTCCTAGGTCCCAAGTTAGACAGGCCCCTTCGTTTCAAGCGAGAGGGGGTGGGGGTTGGGGGGGGGGGTCAAGCTTATTATCAGAGATCCAGGTCTAGACCCAGAGGTCGATCTTCTTACAGAGGTTTCCAGGGTCAGAGAGTTTGAAGGTGTGACTTAGCCCGGGTAGGTCCAGCCTTTATTTTCGTCCTTCAGTCTTCCCCTCCTCTTCCTGTTTCTGCGGATCTGTCAGTCTAGTGCCTTCTGCCCAGCGTGCCAGTAGGAGAGCACCTGTCTCTGTTTGGGAGACTTGGCAAGCCCTCGTTCAGGACTCCTGGCTTGTAAATCAGCTTCGCTGGGGGTATGCCCCTTCTTGGATCCCTCATCCTCCTCCTCTGTCCCTTCTACCCAAGTGGACACCTGTTCCCTCCAATCAGGAGAAATTGGTGGCCTTAGAAGAGGAGTTTGCGGCTATGATCATCAAGGAGGCTATAGAAGAGGTTTGGAGAGTAACCCGGGTTACTATTCAACCATTTTCTTAGTCTCCAAGAAAACGGGTTTGGCGTCCTATCATCAATCTGAAGAAGTTAAATCTTATTTTGACCCCAAAGTTCAAAATGGAAACCATCTCCCAGTTCATAGCCAGGTTAGATCCAGGCTTGTGGACTTCTTACATCGACCTCAAGGACGTTACTTTCATGTTCATATCCACCCTTCTTTCCGAAAGTTCATGAGGTTCGCCTACAAGGACCGGGTATGGCAATTTCGAGCCATGCCCTTCGGCCTGACCACGGCCCCCTTCCTTTTTACCTGTCTGGTCTCGGCCATGGCAGGAGTCTTGCACCGTCATTCTATCCATCTTCACGTTTATATAGACGACTGGTTGATAAAAGCAGTCTTCCTCAATTCTTTCAAGAATCACCCCAGAAGTTTGCAGTCTGGCATGCAGCCTAGATTGGATTTTAAATCTAAAAATATCAAGCCTAGTTCCCTCGCAAGTGTTCACACACCTAGGCGTTACCTTCGATCTGGTTCAGGGCTTAGTTTTTTTCATCAGACCCAAGAGTAGAGGCAATTCTGTTGGCAATGGACATTCTGTCAACTTCTTCCACTGTCAGAAGAAAATTCTTTCTCAGGGCGCTAGGCTTGATGGTCAGCGTCGAGAATGTCATTCCTTTTGCGGCGCTGATGAGAAGACCATTTCAAATGTACGTGATGTCCCCTTGGAAGCAGTCGGTGCATTCCATTTCCCATCAGAGAACATTTAATTCCCCATCTAGACTTTTGGAAGGATCGTTCTCTGCTTCTGATGGGTGTCCCTCTGGTCAAGTCCTCCCCTCAGGCGATTATCTTCACAGATGCTTCCGAGGGGGGATGGGGAGCAGTCTGGTACTCCCTGTCTGTCTCCGCTCAGAGTCCCTGGAGGAGTCGACAGCTCACATCAATATCTTGGAGTTGTGGGCTGTCAAGAAGGCTCTTCTCTCGTGGTCAGATCGAATGAAAGGCCTCAAGGTCTCGATTCGATCGGACAATTCGACGATAGTGTCTTACATCAACAGACAGGGAGGAACGAGGTCTTCCCTCCTTTGTATGGAGCTTTGGAACCTTCTCATGTGGTGCTGCAAGAATCAAATCTTTCTAGTTTCCAGTCATGTCCCAGGCTGCCAGGCAGTCTGAATTTTCTTGCGGACCAGCTGTCGAGACCCAGCAAATTCGCCCACACAGAGTGGCAGTTAAAGAGGTTGGTTGCCAAAGCGATTTTCAGCCTTTTGAGTCGTCCCAACATAGACCACTTTGCGATTTGTCTGAATGCCCAGATCTCCTCTTTCATGTCTCCTTTTCCGGACAGTCAGTCGTTGGCTGTGGACACCCTGTCTCAGTCCTGGACAGGAATGTTTGCTTACGTGTTCCCTCCAATGATCCTGATTCCTTTGGTTTTGAAGAAGGCCAGGGACCAGATCTGCGAAATCCTTCTAATAGCTCCCTTTTGGCCAAAGTGGATCTGGTTCGTAGACCTCTATCTCCTGGTAGATTTCCCACGTCTCCTTCCAATGTCCCTGTCTCTTCTCTCTCAAGTAAGGGGCACTTGTCTTTATCCAAACCCAGAAATCTTCAGTCTGTGCGTTTGGAGAATATCGAGTGTCCCGTCTCTGAGATCAAAGTTTCTTCAAGGTCTCAGGAAATTATTGATTCTTCCAGGAAGGAGTCAACCCGTCGAGTTTACAAGGGTCGACTTAAAATTTGTGGAAAATGGTGTTCAGACCATGGTTTCTTGCCCGATTCTGTGTCTATTCCCCAGGTGTTAGATTTTTTATCCTATCTTTTTTACTCTACACTTATCGGCTAACACTGTCAGGGTTATAGATTTTCATTGTCTTCTTCGCTTCCTTGTCTTTTGAATGCTGGTATTAAGGACACAAAGATTCTCTATGGTTTTATCAGAGGATTGGGTAACATTCGTCCTCCAGTAGCTAAGCCTTTGCCTTCCTGGAATTTGGCTCTGGTTCTTCAGGGTTTGGCAGGTCACCATTTTGAACCCATTTCTTCTATTAGTATTAAATTTTTAACTCTTATTCACGCTCTTTCCGCCGAGAAGGATAGATTTATAGATTCTGGGGATGGTTTAATTTTATATCCCAGAAGGGATTTTTTATCGAAGACCCAGTCTAACTGTTACCCAGCTAAGCTGATCATTTTAAAATCGATATCATCTTTTTCGCCGTCTGGCAAATTCTGGTGTCCTGTTAGGGCATTAAAGGTATACAAGCGCCGAACAGACTTTAAAAGATCCGATCCGTCCCATTTATGGGTTCCGTTTGCAGAGGAGGTAGCCAGACCAGTCTCTAAGGCCACGATTGCCAGATGGATCTGTGAGACCATCAAAATCTTTTATGAGATTGCCTCTCTTGAGCAAGTAAAATTATCTCTTGTTAAGGCTCACGATGTTACTTGAATGGCTACCTCCTTTGCTCTTTTCGCCAGCTCATCTTTAGACGATGTCATGCAGGTCACAGGATGGAAATCTGAATCAACTTTTACATCTTTCTACTTAAAGGATCAGAGTCCAGCGGCTTCCTTTTTTTTTTTTTGAAATATCACAATTTTAACAAAACAAGCCGAGTACCATTTACCGAGCACATCCCGCCATTTTCGCTAAGACTATGACTGTATGAAATGGTGAGAGCCTTTCTTTTGTTTTGTTTATTTCATTAAGTTTACAGTTATCCTTGTTTGATAATCACTGTGTGATTTGTTAGAATGCACTATTTTATTATTTTGTTTAAAATTTGGATATGATTTGTTTAATTTTTATCCTTGTTTAAAGATTCTCAAATCTCTTCCCACCAAGGGTTTCAAGTGGGGCACTGACCAATTCTACGGGTTTAGCAAATAGTGATTGAACGGTAGAAATGTTTTTTGTGGTGTAATAACAACCCCAACAGACCCCCCCCCCCCCCCCCCCCCCCCCCCCCCCTTGTGGGATGTCTGTAGTTTTATTAATCACTATAAAACATACTTACCGTTAAATCACTACAACCCGGCCTCAACGACCCCACGTGGGAATGATGTGAGAATCTGTTTAGAATACTTTGGGGGTTATGGCCAAAAATGTGTATTCCAGTATGCACTTCATAACCCCATGACCAGAAGGTCTGTTCCCGACCTATGGCTAAAAATGTGTATTTCTGGATGTACTTAGTGACCCTGTGACCTCAGTATTTGAAATTTTGACCTGAAGTAAAATTTCAGTTCTAACCAACCGCAATAAGAATGTATGTTACTGATTTGGTGAATCTATTTACGTTCACAATTTATAGCTAATGATGTATATTTCGGGATGCAGTTACTGACCCCGTGACCGAGACATTTTATGCTTTGTCCGAAAATTTTTAACCTGAAACTAAAGTTTTCCTTCTAAACAACCACAATATGAAGGCATGGTACAGATTTGGGGATTCGACCTTCCAACATTGCAGAGTTACTGACAAAAATGTGTATTTTTGTATGCACTAAACATGTGACCTCAATTTTTTACCATTTGAACCAACACTAAAATTTGTTCTATCCGCACATAATATGAATCGGAATGTATGTTCAAAGTTTTGTGTTGCTACGTCATAGGATTCTGGAGATATGCCTCCGACAAACAAACAAACAGACAGACCGACAGACGGCACCAACCGCAATACACCAGCCTTCAGCGGTGTGAGTAATTATAAATATAGCTCTGTCCTGAAAATTGAAATGTCTGCCTGCCACTAGTGTACGAATTGTGTCTTTGGTGAATTTACAATTTAAGAAACATTCTGTTGAATATTTTGAAACTAATTTGACTAGGAGATGTTGCTAATCCCCAGTCATATTAATTTCAAAATATTCAACAGCTTAAGTGGATACTTATTTTCAAATTTACATTCTGGGAATTCACTTTTAAAAGATTTAAATTGATTCCAACACATGTGAAAAAGTGGGCGGAGCTTAGCTAGAAATGGGCGGGGCATACCTAGAAATTTATCCCTGTATTGGTACATTGGTACAGACAAATCCATGAAAAAGTAGATTCTTTATGGTATAAAACTTATCCAACAGTTTTCTTATAGGTGTGCTTTGAAAATGAGATATGGGGAATTTGCTAGTGAAAGGGTAAAAGTGCAAATAAAGGGACTTTTTCTTTAATTAACAAAAAAAACATATTCCGGTACATTTTCTTTTATATTTATTTAACCAAATAATTAGACAACCAAAACACTTCTCACATTGTCGATTGAAAATTGATTATAAATATGTATTTTTCGCAATATTTGAACAGAGATCAACAAAGTAAACCGAAACGGATGCCAAATGCTCCACCATAACAAATGATTTGGACTGCCACAATTGGTGAATAGAAAGACTTGTTTTTCTCTCCTGATGATCAGTATACATTGTTGAATGAATTCTTTCCCGTTACTGCGCACGGGATATCTTATTGACGCATGAACAGTGATGTTTCCTAATACTGTGCATGTATTTAATTTTAAAATCCTGTAAAATATTTTCAAAACAATTTGGGTTAAATTTGGTGCTGCTTAAGGCATCATCAACTTTCGGTCAAATTGATTTTTAAGCCTTTAACCCTGAAATTTGTTTAATAAAATTTCTATTTTCTCCAAAGTTAATGTCCATTTTCAGACCAAGAGAAGATTATTTATGAAAATATACCGCTGGAATAAGTGGCTCGGTTATTGAGTCAGTAATTCCAGTGGAGAATTTTCAAAATTAATCTTTTTGGTCTGGAAATGGACAGTTGTCAAGACCACAGTACAAGCGGGTTTTTTGTGCTAATAGGGTAAAAAAAAAGTCAACAAGTTTAATATTAACCATTTAATGGTCAGATTTCATCCAGAAAATTTTAATATTTTCTTATTGAATGTCCATTTACAGGACGGGAGAATACAATTTTTGACAATTCCAGGGGTAAATTTTCAAAAATTGTATTCTCAGCCTGTAAGTGGACATTCCATAAGACCATGGCAGAGGCTGGTCTTGGCCGGTATGACCATTAATGGGTTAAAGTTACCTTGAAAAAATTTTGGGGTCAATTTCAGGTTATAATCGATTAATAATTGCAAAATTATCACCTGAGGAACGATATAATACAAAGCGTTGTTTCGACGCCGCCACCAACTTCCGATGTTGTCATCCAAAGCGTGTCATCATACGCAGAAGGAAATTATTGATTAGCTCACAACATATACGAGAATGATCACCAGTCGCTCAGCCAAGTTCTGTTTTCTTATGGCAGTATTGTTTGTTGACAAAAGCGTTTCTCTAATAGCGGGAATTTGCATTGTGTGGTGACAATGATTCGCGATAATGCCTCGCTGCTGCTGCGGCATCAGCCGGTCGCTGTTCCGGGATATAAATGTTGAGACGATTTGCCTGTTTTATTAGCTTCATCTGTTGGAAGAATCTCTGTGTGGGTGGGGCATCAGCCATTCTTATCTTAGCTGTGGCAAGATGCAATTTGTTTAAGGTTTTTTTGGATAGATTGTTAATGCACATTAGTAACCCAGTAAGGGAAAGAGGGAGAGAGGTGGTGGGCTGGTGCCTTGTATTTGGGTTTGTCTGTCTGTCCACCTGTCCATATGTCTGTCCATCCGCCTGTCTGTCTCAGTTGCCTTTTTTGCATGTCTGTTTGTCCACACCTTATTTCCTCAGAAGTTACTTATCCGATTTGACTCAAATTTCAATACAAGAACAGAAGATGTGTTCCGGAAAACTATGATTCTGCAAACTTGGAATACCAAATTTGCAGAATCATAGTTTCCCGGAACACATCTGTTCTTGTATTAAAATTTTTTCTGCCCCCAAAATCAAGAGTTCTTCAGGATTTCAGGATCTACCAACCTCTCAAGTTTTGTCAAGATCCCTTCAGTAGAACTTGACATTTGCTTGAGTTATGTCATTATTTGTTTACCTTTTTAATGTTTTGACTTTGATGACTAACAGACAGACGGATGGATAGATAGGTCACACACGCACACACAATATCTCAATAGTCGCACTACACTTTGTGCCGAGACCAATCAGTTGTATGTGGATGGATCGCTGTCAAAATTGTTCTGAACCAATATGAATCCAATATGACCACCTGGCAGGGATTGAAATAATAACAGCATTTCATGGGATTAACCCTTTAATCCTCAAATTTGTTCAAGAAAATTTCAATTTCCTTATAGAGAATGTCCATTTGCTGACCAAGAGAAGACTATTTTTGAAAATTTATTACTGAAATGACTGGCTTTGTTATCGAGCCAGTCATTCCAGTGGTAAATTAAAAAAAATGTTTTTCTCTTGGTCTTCAAATAGACATTTCTCAAGACGATTGCAGAAGCCATTTTTGGCTGATATGAGTGCTAAAGGGTTAATCTTTATTGGCAAGTTGAACGGTTGATTTAAAGCTGTTAATTATCATGCCATCATGGTATGCAGAGATTTCCATATTATTCTGAATGTGAAATCCAACATGAAATTTTGAAAATGGATATCTGCGCATTGACTCAGTAGCTTTAACCAATTAAGTTAGTCATTTAATCCTTTAAGCCTGACATTTTTTCAAGAAAATTTTAATTTTCTCAAAGAAAATGTCAATTTGCAGACCAAGAGAAAACCTTTTTAAAATTTACCACTGGAATGACTGGCTCGGTTACCGGGCCAGTCATTCCAGTTGTAAATTTAAAAACATTGTCTTCTTGGTCTGCAAACAGACATTTCTAAAGACCACTGCAGAGGCCATTTTGGCTGCTATGAGTGTTAGAGGGTTAATGGTAAAGGCTTGGCAGGAAAATGCTCAGTGAATGTCGATTTGCAAACCAAGAAGACTATTTTGTAATATTTTCTGCTCGAATGCAATATCAAGGCAGTCGTCCTTCCAGGTGTAAATTCTCAGCGGTTAATTTTTAGCTCACCTGGCCTGAAATGTGGCCATATTGGATTTTTTTATTTGATGGATTTTGAGGCCAAAATTGGTTTTATGTGTTTTTGAGTATTCTGATCTTAAATTTGCAATTTTCGAAACGGTTTGATAAACGGTTTGGCGGCCATCTTGGATAATTTTCCTGCCAAAAGCAGTCCCATACTAAAGCAATGGGAAATTTAAAATGTCTTCTCAATAACTACTGGGACAATTTCAATTTTATTTGACAGGAAACATCCTTAGGGCATAGAGATTCAAGTTTTAGGAAACATTTTTAAAAATCTTCTCCGAAACCATTTGAGGGATCGATTCAGAACTCATGAAATATCATCTAGGGCAAGCCCTGAACCAAATTTGTTCACTAGTGAACTTGATTGGCCGAATCATTCGGTGACCATCTTGGATGACCTAGTTTTCGAGAAACTGCTGAAGTGATCGGACCGAAATTTGGGAGATGATATTGATGACTATGGGCCATTAAAGTTTGTTCAAGAGAAGTTGATGCATAAAGAAACATGGCCTCTGTTTTCTTGTTACAAGTCTGCTCAACTCATTAGACTTCTACTTATTGTTAATGACCATTCTAGTTGAGATACCTATTGTCCAGGTGAGCGATACAGGCCCCTTGGGCCTCTTGTTTTAAACTACCGAAGTCTGTTCTTGGCTTGCATATGGATATTCCTCAAGACCACTGCAAGGATAGCTTGATGATGAAATGATTAGATGTGTGATATCTCTGCTATTTGTGTTGTAAGACTACTTGTTTACACACACGTGCGTGAAACGCGTGCACGCACGCATGCACGGTTATTGCTTTGTGTGATCACAATCGATTATTAGCTCAACTGGCCTAAAAGTCTAAGTGAGCTTATGCCATGGCGGCCGTCCATCCGTTGTACATCCATCAAATCGCTTCTCTTTAACGGGTTTACCGATTTCAAAAAAATTTGGCTGGAAGGATCCTATGCTGGTACCCTACAGATCTTTGTCCCGAATTTTGATTGGTAAATCTTTTTGGGTGAAATCCTTAGATTTTATGAAAAGTTTACCGGAAATGGTCAAAATGCTATACTTCCATAGCCTCTTGACATATTTCAAACAAATTTGACTAGATGGATTCTTTTCTTGTAAGCTCCAGAATGTCTTCAGAATTTTGATTGATCAATTTTCTGGGTGAAAATCTTAGATTTTATTAAAAAATCTACTGGAGATGGTAAAAATGCTACTCCTCCATAGCTTCCTGATATATTTCAACCAAATTTGACTAGATGGATTCTAAGGTAGTAGGCTGTAGAACATCTATTCTGAACTTTGATTGATTAATTTTTTTTAGTGAAAATCTTATATTTTGTTAAATTACCGTAAATTGTCAAAACGCTACTCTCATTAACCGCTTGGCAGATTTCAACCTAGCTTGGCTGGAAGGACCCTATATGAAGAAAGCTGCAATGGTGTTTAGAAAAGTTCATTTGCAGGCCAAGAGAATACTTTGAAATTGTATCACTGGAATGCCTGGCTCGATTCTTGAGCAAGTCATTCCAGTGATATATATTTTTTTAATATCTTCTTGGTCTGCAAATGGACAAACATTCACTGATCGATCTCATTAAAAAGTAATTAAACAGTTGAAATTGAAATATTTTTATGCAGTAGAAATTATTCACGATTATTCGATTATTTTTTTAATCATATAGAGTCACCATTTAAAAACCAATCACGATTTTCGATTTAATCACGTAATCGTGAGAGTCTAGACACACCCTACCACCCCCCACTGCCATCCCCCTCCCTCCAGGATTCACTTGCCGTGAAATTACCAGCATTAACCCATTAAACCTCATCAGCCCAAAACGGCCTCTGCAGTGGTCTTTAGAAATGTCCGTTTGCAGACCAAGAGAAGGCTATTTTTGAAAATTTATCACTGGAATGACTGGCTCGATAACCGAGCCAGTCATTCCAGTAATAATTTTCAAAAATAGTCTTCTTGGTCTGCAAATGGACATTTTCTATGAGAAAATAATTTTCTTGGTTTAAGTGACATTGATAATCCATTGCTGCTGCTCCTTTCTTACCATGTGTGACAGTAATGTAAGGTGATAATTAAGCATCAGCATGTTCGTGGGTGGTGGTCGTAATTAGTCTTCATATTAATCATGGCCTTGAATGTGTCTAGTCAGTGTCTCTGGTGGTTTCCTGACATTTTCTGCTATTTCTTCTGTGGGAATCCTGTTATGCGGATGAACAGTTCTAGAGCGAGTGACGAGAAATTGTCACAAAGCTGTTCAGCCATTAGCGCTCATACATATACTAGCCAAAAATGGCTCCTGCAATGGTCTTGAGAAATGTCCATTTTGCAGATTTAGAGAAGAATATTTTTGAAAATTTACTACTGAAATGACTGGCTCGATAACAGAGCCACATGAAGTCATTTCAGTGGTAAATTACAAAAAATACTCTTCTTGGTCTGCAAATGGACATTTTCTATGAACACTCATATCAGCAAAAAAATGCCTTCTGCAGTGGTCTTGAGAAATGTCCATTTGCAAACCATGAGAAGACAATTTTTGAAAATTTACCACTGGAATGACTGGCTCGATAACCGAGGCAGTCATTCCAGTGGTAAATTTTCAAAAATACTCTTCTCTTGGTCTGCAAATCGACATTTTCTATGAGGAAATTTATATTTTCTTGAGCGAATTCGATGGTTAAAGTATTAATGTCATCGACTTTATATCTAAGTAGCTTTACTGACAAGATTTAACCTTTTGTTTGTCAAGACTGGCCAAGAAAATTGAGATTTTCACTCAGTGATTGTCTATTTACCGGCCAAGAGAAGACTATGTTATGTAAGTTTTCGACTGGAATGATTAAGTTAGTTATTGAGCCAGTCATTCCACTGATTAAATCTTCAAAAGTATGCAGATCTTGGGCAGCATATGGACAATTTTTCTCAGGCCCATTGAAGAGGCCTTTTTGCTGGCTTGACCATTAAAGTGGTACAATTTGTAACTGTCAAGATGGCCAAGAAGGACTTCGCCAGTGGGCCTGAGAAATGTTAATTTGCTTGCCAAAAGAAAATTATTTTTGGAAATTTACCACATGACAAACTGGATTGCCATTTCAGTGGTAAATTCTAAAGAATTATCTTAATTCTCAGAATAGAAAATGCAAGGTAAGTTTACAGGTAAGCTGTTGAATATTGTAAAACTAATTTTACTGTGGCTCTTGCTGCCGATGGCAGATGTTTTTTTAACACAACAAAAATACTCAGCCACTCAATTCACCTGACTTAGGTATCTCAGAAAATTTTAACCTATTCATTCCCATGGTGTGTTGGTTCCCTAGTAAACAAGGTTAGCAGAGATACATCCCTCCATTTGGTATTCTTGATAGTATCTCTTTAACTTTAAAGCAGTCATTACTCTAGGGAACCGGTTCCTCTATTCCTATAGAGTACCGGTACATATAAACGAGTCTGTGAGCATGTGCACTTATGCTACTATACATGCGACCGAGTCCAAGCCTTCTTAATTAATTTTCTGTATTACAGGAAACACCTAATTTTTATCACAACAAATCCTATTCATTCCATAAGCTTGTGGAGCTACATCCACATTTGATTTTTCATGAATGTCACAGAACTTGTAGTCTTTGTTGAACAAGTCATGTACTTTATGTAAAATGGTTATAATTTACGTGGATATGAAACAGAGTGGAAAGTTTTCGTGACTACAAAGAAAATGGTGTCATTAATCAGCTTCACGGTACAATTAATCAAGGTGAAGTCAAAATCTCCTATTTTAGCCACAGAGGCTCGTTCCTACATAAGGTATACTATATACCGGTTTGGAACATCTACATAAGGTATCCTACATGACATATGTAACATACCGGTTGGAAAGTTCTTGGATCAATTAAGAGTTTTGACTAAGTACGTATTTCCGAGCGTCATTCTTTCCTACATAAGGTATTCTACATATCGGTTTGTATCGAATCCTACATAACTATGTAACATAGCGGTTGGGAAGTTATTGGATCTATTAAGAACGTGACAGTGGTGCAAACAGGCATGGTGGACCGGATGAACACCACAAGGATACACCATGATCATCCCCTGAAGAAAAGCGAGTGGTCCTTCTAAGGACCGGTACTAACCAACTAACATGAAACTCGCAAGTACTTCATGATGATCAGTCATGTCAGTTACACTACAATAAAGACAAGACCATCATATTTATTCTCGATTCGGTCATTGCATTAAAATTTCCCATATCGGATACCCTGGTATTGGCGCTGATTTTGCAGGCTAATTTAACATTATTAGCAATGGGCCGTGAAACCGTTTTACCTTTTATTTAATATCTTGCAAAAATCACTGGAGATTTTATGTTTTCTAATACGGGGCGGGGTTATTCGATACAATTTTTTTATGGCCTTAGTTTCATTGCGGTGCTATGGGCTATCCTCTTTAGTGTGTAGTAAATTGGCAAATGTCGGACGATATCGGAATGCTTGGATGTTCAAAATTACGATACTGATTTGGATCCTAGTAATCACATAACCCTCTTTTGTTAGATAGGCTATTACCAGATAAGGGTCACTTGATTTCTAAATCTAGCGAGAAAATTTATCATATATATGACTGGTTGTATTGTAATGTAAGTGACCAACATATAATGATCCAAAACGAAATGCGATGTTTGAGAAAAATTGCTTGAACGCCCGAGAATTAAACTGAGGTAGAGCGCTTCTGATATTAGCGAGCCAGCCAGTGGCAAAGTAAAACTCCATTTGTAGGCGCTGACGAGAGGCGTAGACCGTATTGCCGAATTTCCGATTCCAGGATAACTCTATATCCGAGTACTCGCTCAAGATACCTCATTAAAATTTGCTTTAACCCGATCTGATCAGATAATATCACGTGATTTATATATCACGTGATTATCATGTGATTTTGATTTATATATTTTCAAGACGCCATTTATGTCAAGTTAGGATTAATTTTTATGGAATAAACAATCTTTATTAAAGGATACGCAATATTTAGGCTGTTCAATTTAGTAATTTCACTTCTGCGAACGATGTTTTGCGATACACATTAAGCATAGCCGCGAGGTGACAAGATTTGTGCCGGGGAAATTCAAAATCCAGACGAAAACAACTCAACAAGTTTTATCCTTGTATATAGTGTGCACACGTTTTTTAGAACATGTAAATTGAGCATAAATGTGCGGCCTATTTATGGGTTTATAAGTAAATATACCACTCCTATCTTTGCTGGTACTCATTCAGATTCAACTTATTTCATTTGCAACTTATAACTAATAACTTCGAGAGTTTAATATTTTGATAGTAAACACTACAAACATTGATGGCCAAGTTTTACTATATCAGAGGTGTTTGTCGATCTCAATGTTTTAGTAGCAAGCATAGCCTTTGGATCAGAAAAGTTCTTGAGTATCAGACACTTTTATTTAGATGGGTTTTTTCCTACTTAATGTGTAATCTAATCTCTCACCATTTTGGATATTCTTTCTGTGGGTACTTAACTCAGGAGAAATTGGATATAAAGAACACGTACCCAGGCTATGAAAGATCTTCTTCTTTTCGATCGCTGATATCACACTTGGAGAGCCGTTCTCACGATGAACTATGAAAGATCATTATATCGGCTCTCAATCGATTAATTGTTATAGTCAAATATAACATTCTGCTTGCAAATGGACTATTACTCGTGGAAATCATCTGAAAGTCTACCAGAAGAGGGGGAGAACTAACCTAGTTAGAAAAAATTTCTCTAAGGGGTGTGCAAACTGTAAAATGGTTTGGCTGAACGTGTTGTTTTCACACTAACTCTTAAAACATTTGAAAATGGTTTAGATAGGCTTTGGCATAGTCAAGAGGCAATGCATGACTACACCGTGCACGCAACCCATGACCAGAGGTGACGACACAGTCATGGAGATAAACGAAGAAAAGATGAGCATAAGGCCTAATTGTCCTGTGCTCAGAATTATTACCTATTATAACTATATCTATATTATAGCAATTGATTATAATTAAACTTCTGGTTTAGGTATGCCAAATCAATTCACTTCTGTTGTTGTTATTACACCACAAAAACATCTTGACCGTTCAATCACTACTTGCTAAATCAAATATCTGCATTTAGTTACCAGAATAAAAATTTTTATGTTCGCTTACATACTCCCGTATGCCTATATCATCACCATGCATACCCTTAACTAGGCTACTGGTGAGGGAACCCCCAGCATAAGCCTCAGTATAGACCGGCACCAGTCTGTACTCGCTCCTTGGTGATGCCTGTCACTAAGCGCGCCCGCGCATGCGCAATAGATCCCAAATGGGAAACAGATTCACTTTTCAAATATTCTGCAAGCAGAACAGTTGGCCTGCTATCCAGCTTAAGTTTTTACAGCTTTGCGCTGAAGATCAGCTACATATTTAAGAGTTTTCCGTTTCGGGAATCATGACTATTATAAACTCTAATCTCCCTAATTATGTCTATTGTATACTTCGTGGTTTTTTGGGAGTTTTTAACTCTGGTTTATGAGTTAGAAGTTTTCATGTCAAATGCTCCCATTTTTTAGGTATTACAATTCATGCCTATTTAATATCATCAATCAAAACCATGCTTTAGAATAAAAAACCCTTAGTACTCGCTTATTAATATTTAGTGCCTACATAAAAATAATAATCTTATGAATCTTCGTAAATTCTTGGTCTTTCAGTGAGATTTTCAAAACCGTTTCTCAGCCTCTTGTATAGAGGTTTTGTTTCTTTAGCGGATTTCCATATCTAGAGATCTCTTATTAAGTACGTTTATTATATAAACTTCATATGAACAGATTTCTCTATTTCGTGATTTTATACAGAATTAGTCTGATTAAGATGATAGTCGTAATTCTTGCGGCCGTTTTCGTTAATGGGGGAATCCCATGTCTCACGACCAGGCATGAATTACGTCTTTTGTTGACTAGGGCTTTGGTTTCACTTAAAGCCTCTTATAGACTTCCGGTAAGTCTCAGTCTAAAGACCATATAAGTCTTGAGGGGGTGGATTACTCTCATGCAGTGGCATCGGTGACGGAAGTTACCGATTATTCATCCCATGCAGGTATAGCCAGTATGTTTAGAGATCTTTGATCTCTATGTCCGCTCCCGTTATTGTTCCTGGCTTGTCCGGGCAAGCGGGTTCTAAATCCGGTATTGCTGCTGGTTTGACCGGGCATCCGGATATGAGCTCTGTGATTGTTTTGGCTTGGCTGGACATTCAGAGTCTCATTCTCTTTTTCATCTGGCTGTTTTCATTTTATTTCTGCACTTATTTTTACATCCGTTTCCGGTAGTAATTTCCGGTATGAGAGGTGCTTTTCCGGGTCTGTTAGACGCGCATCAGTTATCTATTTCCGGTTCCGGTTTTTTTCACTTCCGTTCCCGGTAATAGTGTATCTGCTTCTGGTAGGAGAGATGATTTCAGGGTCTGTTAGATCCTGCTAAGCATCTGTTATCATTTTCTGGTGTCGGTTCCGCTCCATTTCCAGTAGTAGTGTTTCTGCTTCCGGTAGGAGAGATTATTTTTGTGGATCTGTTGGATCTGGCCTAGCATCAGTTATTCATTTCCAGTTACGGTCTTTCCTCTTCCTTGTCCGGTAGTAGTTTTTCTGCTTCCGGTTGGAGAGTTGGTTTTCCAGGTCTGTTAGATCTTGCTTATCATCTGTTTTCAATATCCGGTTCCGCTTTTCTTCCGGTAGTAGTGAATCTGCTTCCGGTAGGAGTGATGATTTCCAGGTCTGTTAGATACTGCTAATCATCTGTTATCAATTTCCGGTTCCGCTTCAGCTTCCATTTCCGGTAGTGGTGTATCTGCTTCCTGTTGGAGAGATGGTTTTCCAGGTCTGTTAAATCCTGCTAATCATCTGTTTTCTATATCCGGTTCCTCTTCACTTCCGGTAGTAGTGTATCTTCTTCTGGTAGGAGTGATGATTTCCCAGGTCTGTTAGATCCTGCTAATCATCTATTATCAATTTCCGGTTCTGCTTCAGCTTCCGTTTCCAGTGGTAGTGTATCTGCTTCCGGTAGGGGACATTATTTTCCGGATCTGTTTGTTTTGGCCAGGCTTCTGTTTTCAAATTCTGCTTCCTGTTCCTCTTCCGTTTCCGGTAGGAGTGTATCTGCTTCCGCTAGGAGAGACGATTTTCCGGATCTGTTAGATCTGGTCTATCATCTGTTATCATTTCCGGTTCTGGTTTTGCCCCTTTTCTGTTTCCGGTAGTAGTAGTGTTTCTGCTTCCGGTATGAGAGGTGCTTGTCAGGGTCTGTTAGATCCGGTCAAACATCCGTTATTTACTTCTGGTTACAGTTATTTCACTTCAGTTATTGTAGTGGTGTTGAGAAAATGCTACAAGTTTAAGAGGTGCTTTCCGGGTTTGTTAGATCCGGTCAAGCTTCTGTCTTCATTTTCCGTTTCCAGTTTTGTCGTTTCCGAGTATGTATCTACTTCCGGTAGGAGGGGTGCTTTTCCGGGTCTGTTAGATCCTGCCTAGCATCATACTTCCGTTTCCGGTTTCGTTGTATCTGTTTCCGGTAGTAGTGCTTCTACTTCTGGTATGAGAAATTCATTTCTGGTCTGTTAGATCTGGCTTAACTTCCAATTACCGTTTCCGGTTCCGTTTTTGTTTTATCTATTTCCGGTAGTAGTGCTTTTACTTCCGGTTTGAGAGGTGTTGCCTGGGTCTGTTAGATCTGGATAGATACCTAATTCCATTTCCAGTTTATCAGATTTTACTGGCTCTCTTTCCAGGAGTTATTTAGAGCTTAAGGTTATGAATTGCCTGATCATTCAGATTCTCCTTCTAATAATATTTCCTTCGCTCTGATTCAATTTGCTTTGCGCTATTCTTCCTCTTTTTTTTCTTTTTTTTATTCTATGGTTGTTAGAATCTCTTTAGTCTTGCTTTCCCTTTCTCTTTTCATTTTTCTGTTTATAATAGTCTTGCTTTTATGTATTAGGTTTCCCTTTTTTCATCTTATCTTTTTCTCCTCTTTTTCTTCTAATTATTCTTTCCTTTTTTTAATTCTTTATCTTCTTCTTCACTGTGGTCATCTATATCCTATTGTCTGTTTTTTCTTTCTCAATATCTAGTTTTCTATTCATTGTCTCTGGTTTAGTCTGTTTTTGTGTCTTTGTTCTATCGCTCTGCTGTTTCCGCTAGTCTTTCTATTCCTGGGTCAGTCGAGATCAGGGATCTGAGGAAGTTTTCACGATTAGTGCCTATTCAGATGATTTGTCGTCCGCTCTTTAATGCATGTCTTCTTGTCTCCCTCTTCCTCTTCTCGGTGAGTCCTTTCGCGTCTCTCTCTTTCCTTGTTCTCCTAGCATTCTGTCTTTCATTCTTCGGGTTTTCTTCTTCGCTGGGTTTCTCATTTTCATTTTCCAGTTTATCCTATTCTTGCTCTTCGTATCACATTTCTTTCTTCTCCGTTTTTTCTAATCTGTTCCTTTTAATTCATTCCTCTTATTTTTCTATTTTTTTCTTCATCTTTATTCGTCTAGATCTAATTTTTTGAATTTTTCATTCTCAGTAATTAGTTTTCTATTTGCTGTCTTTAGTTTAGTGTTCTCTTTGTTTTTGTAATCTGGGATTCCTCGTTCAATTGCTTTTCTATTTCCGTTGTTTTTTCTATTGTCTCTAGATTCTATTCTTGGATCAGTCGAGGTTCTAACCTGGGAAGGTTTTTTCCCTTCCGGGGTTGCTCGGATGATTGGTCCTCGTTTCTTTATTGGATTCCTTCTTGTCTCTCTCTCTTTCTCTTTAGGAAGAGTTTTTTCTCGTCTGCCCAATTTTTCTTGTTCTAATGTTCTTTCAGTCTATTTCTAATCTGAAGAATTTTGCCAGGGTTGAATCTTCAGTCAGAGGATCTTTTTAGTTGGGAATCTGTATGTAACGCACAGTTTAAATCAGCTATCCATCTAGCTCTTTTTTCGGAAGATGTTTTTTCTAGGAGCAGGAAGATGTATTCAGAGTCCCTCTGAGACTTTTAGAAATCTCTAGCCACTATCCTTAGAGGCTTTTTGAACTCAGTTTGTAGTTTGTTTGACTTCGTTGCCTCTAAGAGAATACATAGAAAAGCCATCCGAAGTTAATAAACTTTGTTTTGACGTATTCTTATTTCAATTCCTCCCTTTGGCCAATAATATATTTGGTCAATCATCTTCCATATTTTTAGGGCTGATTCTGTCAGTCGTAGATCCTCCAAAGGATCTTCGTTTTCTGTGTAGAGAGACTTCTTTTTAAAAAAAAGCTCTTTAATCCTTCCATAGAGGAAGAGTCTCAGGCCTGTTGAGTTTGGTGCTTATCTTTCTAGGATAATTACCAATTCTTCTCTGTCTTCAGGTTCTAAGCCCGATTCGAGGAGGAGGATTAATCTGACCCCTTTTTTGCTCATTGTTCTGGGTTCCAAGTCCGGCAGGCCTCTCCTTATCAGATGAGAAGGGGCTTGTGTTATTTCCTGAGCTAGTCTTAGAGGTTGTTCCTTTAAGGGTTCAGAGTAAGAGAATCTGAAGGGATGGCGGTAGCCTGGGTAGGCCCATCCTTTTCTCTTTATCCTATTTTATCTCTTCCTCTTCCATTGCCTTAGGATCCGTTGGTCCTTTTCCCCCACCCCCTTTTTTTCCCAGCGGTCTAGTAGGAGGGCGCCTGTCTCTAATTTTAGGAGACTTGGTACACCCTTGTTCAGGTCGCCTGATTCAGAGATCATCGCTGGATTTTTTCGCTCCTATTGGATTTTCATCGTCCGTTGTTTCTAGGTGGTCTCCTAGTTTCCTTCCTGGTGAAGATGGGAGCCCTAGAGGATGAGTTGGAGTTCATGATTCTAAGTAGTCGTTAGAATTCGTTCCAATTGGGAGCACCAAGAAGTTGGGTGGATGGCGTCCGATCTCAATCTGAAGAGTTTTTTCCTCTTATCTTATCTTCACTATTCTAGATGGAGGACTTATCTCAGTTTTCGCCAGTCTGAATCCGGGCATGTGATTCTTCTCCATAAAGATATTGGTCGTTTTACAACTTGTTTTCATCCACCCTTCATGCCGTCAATTCTGCCGTGGCAGGTTTATTTTGCGGTCGTTCTATTCACCTTCACGTTTATATAAATGACTGGCTAGTATAAGCAGAGCTTTTTATTAATTCTAGCAGTTTCATTCCAGAGAACTGCAGTCTGTAATGCAGCCTAGGTCGGATGGTAATCCTTTTAAAAGTCAAGTCTTTTCCTCTGGTGTTGGTTTTTCTCAGACGCTTCCCATGAGAGGGGGGAACAGTCTGGGAGCACCTGTTCAGAGGGCCAGTTTCTAAGGTTGGTTGTCAATCAATTTTCAAGCATAGGGATTGTTCCCTCTTAGATTTTTTTACGTCCTGTCGGTATGCTAAAATTTCCTCTTGCAGCCCCCTTTTTTCCGGATTTCAGGCATTGGTGGTGGACGCTCTGTTTCAGTCCTTGTTAGGGTTGTTTGATTATGCGTTTCCTCCATCTTTCCTTATTCCGTTGTTCTTGAGGTAGGTCAGGGATCAGATTTGAGAAGTTCTGATAGCTCCCTTTTGACCAAAGTGGATCTGCGTTGCAGATTTCCTTTTTTCTCCGAGTAGCCTTCACTTGTCTTCTTCCAGTCTCCCCGTACCTCATGTCTAAAGTAAGAGTTTAGTGTATTCATTCAGTCTCAGGAATTTTCAGTCTGTATCTTTGGAGAGGTTCGTCTGTTTGATCCCTGAGACTAGAATTTCTGCGAGTTCTCAGGACATCAGTATTTCTGCCAGGAGGGAGTCAACTCGCAGAGTTTTCAAGGTGTGTCTTAAAACCTTAGAAGTATGGTGTGCAGACCTTAGTCGCTTGACAGATCCTGTTTTTGGCATCCATGCCTAGGTGTTGATTCTGGGGACGGTCTAGTCTTATATCCTAGAAGGGATTTTTTGTATCTTCCTTTTCACCGTCTGACTGACTTCAGTATATTGTCAGAGCTTTTTAAAGTTTCAACCGTTGTACTGATTTTTTAGAGATCCAATCTATCCCATTTCTGGGTCCTATATGCAGAGGCGGTAGTTAGGCCAGTCTCTAGCTTTCTATGGCCAGATGGAATTCTGAGACCGTTGTTTTGAGATGGCTTCCTCTGATCATATTAATCTTTCACATTTAAGCTCATGAACTTAGAGGGAAGGCTCCCTCTTTCACTTTCGCTGGCTCTTCTTTATTTGAAGTAATGCAAGTCGTAGGATGGAAATCCGAGCCTTCTTTTACCTCCTTTTTATTTATAATATCAGAGCGCAGCGGCACTCCTTTTAGATATATCATGTTTCTATCTAAAAGGCTGAAGACCATTTACCAATATCACTACTCCATTTCCATTAAGACTGTTTGTCTGCGTGAGATGGTGAGTGTTTTCATTGGTTTGTTATTTTTTTCTTTAAGTTTAAAGAAAGCATTGTTTGTTAATCACTGTGTGATTAATTAAGATGTACCATTTTGTTATGTTATTAACATTTGGTTACGTTCTGTTTGATTTTTATCCTTGCTTATGGATTCTCAAATCACCACCCACCTAAGTTTCACAGTGGGGCACTGACCAAATCTATGGGTTTAGCAACTAGTGATTGAACGGTCAAGATGTTTTTGTGGTGTAATAACAACCCCCAACAGACCCCCCTTTAGTGGGTTGGTCTGTAGTTTTATTAACCACTATAAAAACATACTTACCATTCAATCACTATGACCCGGCCTCAGCCACCCCGCATGGGAATGATTTGAGAATCTAGTCAGGATATATGGCACTTAAATTTAGAAAAGTGAATCTGTTTCCCATTTGGGATCTATTGCGCATGCGCGGGCGCGCTTAGTGACAGGCGTCACCAAGGAGCGAGTACAGACTGGTGCCATTCTATACTGAGGCTTATGCTGGGGGTTCCCTCACCAGTAGCCTGGTTTAGGGTATGCATGGTGATGATATAGGCATAAGGGAGTATGTAAGCGAGCATACAAATTTTATTCTGATAGCTAAATGCAGATATTTGATTTAGCAAGTAGTGATTGAACGGTAAGTATGTTTTTATAGTGGTTAATAAAACTACAGACCAACCCACTAAAGGGGGGTGTCTGGTGGGGGTTTTGCTGGTATTGTTTATGTTTCTAAATCACGTTTGACAATTTAAATGCCCTATCTCAGGGATGTTATTTAAAAAATGTTTAATTCTTTATTAGTTGTTCTTAGTGCAATGGCTGAACCATCCAATTGTCCTCATCCTTCGGACCCTTGTACATCCATCTCTGCCTAGTGTCTTAATTTTTTATGCTCTAGTTCACCCTTATACATCTTCGCATTTATCTTCTAGGAATAATTTTATTTTTTCTTATGATCTTAGCAGTTCTTTTGTCATTTTGACTTCACTAGATTTTGTTTTGCTCCTGAATCTTCTGATGTATTAGTCTCTTCCTATCAGCCTCCATCTTTCGACCTGTTCTCTCAAAAAATTGGAATCAATCATCTGTCGATTCTCCTAATATCAATCTGCAAATCAGTGCGTCAATCTTTATTATTATTTTAATTGTGAATAGTGGTTTGCTATCTTTTAGTATCATATCTGGCCTGATTTATTTTTCACATAGTTTTTTTACATCAGTCTTTCCTTTCTGTCAGTCAGCAGGATCCCTCGCCTTGATGAAGCATATTTATGTGCAAATGTAAGCTTGTCACAATAATAAAGTTAGTCTACGTAAGGTACCTCCTCTAATCTTTTTGTCTTATCAAGACTTACACCTCTCCGTTCTCGAGTTCAGTAGAAATTTTGATCTTTTTTCTTGACTAGTGATATGTCTATTTCTGTTATTTTCATATGGAGCTGTTTTCTCTGCCCTTATCTATTCAAGCCTACTTTTAATCTTCTAAATTCTAACTTTTCCAGGCATTATTAGCTCACCTGGCCAGAATGGCCAAGTGAGCTTATGCCATGGTGTACGTCCGTCAACTTTTTCCTTTAAACGACTTCTTCTCAAGAACCACTAGGCCGATATCAATTATCTTTGGCAGGAAGTATCCTTAGGGCATAGGGATCCAAGTTTGTTCAAACGAAGCCGATCGGCCAATTTGGATTTCGGCCGATTTTAGGAAATGTCTAAAAATCTTCTCAGAAACCGCTTGGTGGATTGAAGCAAATCCCATGAGATAGGATCTAGGGCAAGAGCTGAACCAAGTTTGTTCAAGGGAACTTGATTGGCCAAATGGTTCAGTGGCCATTTTGGTTGACTTAGAAGATTTATTTAATTAATTCATCATTAACCCTTTAACACTCATATCAGCAAAAAAGGGCTTTTGCAGTGATCTTGAGAAATGTTCATTTGCCGACTAAAAGAAGATGGTTTTTGAAAATTTACCACTGGAATGACTGGCTCGATAACAGAGCCAGTCATTCCAGTGATAAATTTTCAAAAATAGTCCTCTTGGTCTTCAAGTGGACATTTTCTTTGGGAAAATTTAAATTGTCTTGAATAAATTTGAGGGTTAAAGTGTTAAAGCCAATTAATTCTAGCATTAAATTTAGTTCAGTATTGCGTTATTCACAAGTTTTGTTGGATAGCATGTAGCATGGTGACTACCATTTTGAAAATAGTTTTGCTGACAATATCTGTTACTGTCAAGTGCAGCAACAGTTTTCAGCCTGACTATTCAACCCTTGTCACACCAATGTCTAGAGATTAATTGTTACAAAGCCATTATTAGAAAGGCTGCTGTATAGTTTGTAAACACCATTGCTGAAGACCATTGCTGTCATAGACAGTGCTGTTGCTGTTATATAATTGACAGCAACAGCTTAGACAACCCTTATTTCCAGTTAAATGCGGTAATAAGATTTGCTTCTTATCAATTTATTAGCTCACCTGGCCAGAATGGCCAAGTGAGCTTATGCCATGGCGACCGTCTGTCCAGCGTCCATCCATCCGTCTGTCCATCCGTCCATCTGTCCGTTCATCAACTTTTTCCTTTAAACGACTTCTCAATAACCACTGGGCCGATTTCAGTTATATTTGGCAGGAAGTATCCTTAGGGCATAGGGATCCAAGTTTTTTCAAACAAAGCCGATCGGCCGATTTGGCTGGTGGCCATCTTAGATTTTGTCCGATTTGAGGAAATGGCTTTAAAAATCTTCTCCGAAACTGCTTGGTGGATTGATTCAAAACTCACGAAATATCATATAGGGCAAGAGCTGAACCAAGTTTGTTCAAAGGAACTTGATTGGCCAAATGGTTCGGCGGCCATCTTGGATGACCTAGTTTTCGTGGTAACGACTTATTCTGCAGAACCGCTGAATGGATCGGGCTGAAATTTTGGGGATATGATTATGGACTAAGGGCCATTAAAGTTTGTTCATGTGAAGTTGATAGGTAAAAAACATGGCCGCCGTGGACCAATCAAATTTTAGCGTGTTTGGCTTCCATATTCAATTTTTTTATTTGATGGATTTTGAAGCCGAAATTGGTTTTCTTAACTCCGCTTACTTGTCAGTCAGCTGTCGTATAGCGATAACCCCATCCGTCTTCTGTATGTCCGTCCATCCATATGTTTGTCCGTCACCAACAATGGCGGCTCATTTTGTTATTTCTTGACGGATTGACACAAAACTTGGTCACAATGTTAATGACTGCATCTAATATCTGTGTTGTGAAAATGAAACTGATAGGACGTCAAATGTCAGAGTAATCACTCCTTAAATATTTGCAGTCTCACTTTCATAGGGCAAATAATGGTATGTTCCCACCATCCATTGATTTATCACCATGTCAGATTTTATTGCCAAACTAGATATTAAATTCCAATTAACAGATTAACCTTTCCAATACTGCAGAAATATTTAAGATATGTATTATGTGCTCTGACATCTATGCTTTTAAAAATATTTGAAATGTATTTGATTGAAAGTTGTTGCTGCCTTAGGCAGCAATGAAAGTTGTTGCTGCCTAAGGCAGCAATGACTTTCAGTCAAATTATTTTCTAAATCAACTCCAGCTCACCCTACCCCTGCTGCTAACTCTGTGATTCAGCCGGATGTGCATGTGTTAAAGGGATTGTGTGGTGGTGGGGAATAACCTGCTATAAAGACCACCTACCTGCCTTTAGAGACCATTTTCTTCAAATTGTATTTAAACCTCTAGTAACCGTCTGACTGAGTTTTTGCAGATGACATATTCCAAAGGTTATATCTCTGAACCTGATAAATATTTGGAAAACAATTGGACTGAAAGCCACCAACAACTTTCAGTCGAATTGTTTTCAAAATATTCAACAAGTCAAGAGCTTTTGTAAAAAGTGAAATTATTGGCTGCACTGGCTTGCAGCAGTGAGACAGTTAAGAAACCAGCTGTTGTTAGCACTGATATCATCTATTTTCGCTTAAACATTGTTCAAAATCACTAATGCAAAAAAACAGTCCAGAGATTGTTGTCAATATCTTGAAAACTAAATCATTTGACTGAAAGTCATTTGAAGTGACACTGATGGATGTAAAACTTAAGTAAGATTAGTTGAAATGCCAATGTTCCAGGTGAGCGATACAGGCCCATTGGGCCTCTTGTTAAATAAATTCCTCAAGGGGGCCTAACGAAGATGATTGGATTATTGCCTTCGCATGGATTGTGGAATATGGTTTTTTCCTTTCACCCTTCTGTGTAGTTTCAGTCCTTTGTCCTTATCCTTCATTGATCTGGTAACAGGTTTGGTGGACTTCTTTCCTGTTTAATCATCTGATAAAGATATTAACAATTGGGCTCATATCATACTAGTTTTGTTTAAAATTACATTTTGTAAAATAAGACTCTGCAGGTTTATTCTGATCCTAACTGTCATGCTTAAGCGCTTCTAGATAATCTCTACTCTCTCAGGGGTGGGGATGGACATAGTTAGTCTCTTTGTCCAATGACTATACGTAAGGCATATGTTTTTTCTTCATGATTCTCTTAACCCATTCACCGATCAATTCCCAATATCTCATTTTCAAGGCAACCATACAACAAAACTGTTAATATTTTGAAATTAATATGACTGGAAACTGTTGCTGCCTTAGGCAGCAGCAGCCTCCAGTCAAATTAATTTAAAAATATTCAACAGAATAAGCTTTATAACCTAAAGAATGTGCTTTTTCAGAGATTTGTCAGTGAAAAGGTTAACTTGATCATGGATACTGCTGTTCAGATTGCACATCTGGATTCTCAAAATCTGTTACAAGAATTTTTGCCGACACCATTTACACGTCTGACTGCTATGATTTTGCAGATGACATATTCGAAGTGTTATATCTCTGGATCTGTTAAATATTTTGAAAATAATTTGACTTAGAGTTGTTGGTGGCTAAGTCAAGACTTTTTGCTCATTAAAATTGTAGTCTGGTGGCTTGCATTGTAAAATTTTATTTCGGATTTTCCGGATTTGTCAAAGTTGAGATCTATATACAGTCATACCCTTTCTTATGTTATAATTCGAGCCACATTCGATCCGTAGCTTACGTGGCGACATTCATAGATCTATAATTTGATCTGAATCAGATCCGGTTCTTTTTGTCTGGATCATAGCCAGTCTCTGGCAACGGACCTTTCCATGTTTAGCTATGCCCCGCCCATCACTAGCTAAGCTCCACCCACACCGCGCCATGTTGGGATTGATCGATCCCCAGGTGCCCTAGCTACCAATTTCCTGAAAACTATACAGGGAAGCTGTTGAATATTTTGTAACTAATTAGTTTCAAAATAGTCAACAAAATATTTATTAAATAGTAAAAGCAAACAATTTGTACAACAGCTCATAGACCGTCTTCAAATATGCGTTCGTGAGGTACTTATCGACGTCATTCATGACATCATTCATTATGATGTCATATGATGGGTGGGTGGGTAATCTGGAGGTGTTGAAATTTCAGCCAAATCAGATAAGTATATCTTCAGATAAAGCTCTGGACATACAGACAAACACACGGACACACTCACACACACACATACACTTTAAAGCAATACCGATTTCTCATTTCAGACCGATAGTAAATATCTGTCTTTCCATAAAATGGTAGAAAAAGCTGGGGCTTTTGGATCGAGCACCTATGCGTCCTATTATGTTAGTTGTAAATATGCCGTGATCCCTAAAATTACCTAGAATTCCATGGATATCCCAGGATTTCCCCTGACAAATTTGTATAGAAAGTCCGGGGATATCCTAGGATTTCTGCGGTTCTTAAGCCCGGAAAATCTGGGACGGAAATTGGAAAGAATGTCCAGGATTGTCCGGGCTCAAATGTAAAGATTGTTGTGTTCAAATGTCTGGGATTGTCCAGGCTCATTACTTAACCCCGCCATTTGTTAAGTAATCTCGGAAAGTCTGGGGATATCCTAGGATTTCCAAGGTTTAACAAATGTCTCCGGGCTTGTCCAGCCTCAAATGTCTGGCTTGTTCAGTGTAACGAAAATTGGAACGGATGTCCATCGGTGTCCGCGCCCGAATGTCTGGGATTGCCTGGGCTAGCAGAAATTGGAACAAATGTCCGAGACAGTCCTGGGCAACCTCTGACTTTTGCATAGAACGTCTGGGGATATCCTAGAATATCCTAGGACAAGATATGTATGAGGATAAATTATGAATATTGTGATATATGCTGACATTTTATATATATATATATATATATATATATATATATATATATATATATATATATATATATATACGTCATAACTATAGCAGTTTCCTGCATTCAGACCTAAAATTAGAGATAGTAATATTTTGGCAGGTGCCGGTTGAGCTAATAAAGGATAACAAATATAGTTTTAGCAAGACATTAGCACTATATGATACATGTACTCTGTTTGATATGTTTGCTATAACCAGAGATTGTTAGCATATTACATGTATTAGAATCACTGGATTACTGTAGAGTTAACAATATAAGTTAGTTGAACCAAAACTGGTACCTGATAATCAATTTCAACAAATCAATTAAATACATACCTCTCCAATACACCTATTTCCATTATAATGTTACTAGTGCTAAGTATTCTATCTAACAGTTGTGTCAGCATTTCCAAATTAATAAATTCTGTATCCAACCCTCATAATACATTACTATTGGTCAATGCACTAACTGTCGTTCGCTGCTAAAGACTTAAATTTCCCGCCAATTTAGCAGGTCAAAAGGTCAACTGCCCAGAAAAGGACGGAAAATCTTGGACTAGTACATGAATGTTTTCAATGATGAACTTATGAAAGTCTGGGATTGTCTGGGCTTTTCCAGGTTTATAAAATCCCGGAAAACTTGGGACAATCCCAGACTTTTGAAGGTCTGATATCTGTAGCTCTGTCTCTCACTGTTTCTCTCACTCACTCTCTCTCTCCCTCGTATACAAATTCATGCACATTTTATAGCTAGTAGTCATTAGAGTCAACAAAGAGGTAGTCAAGAGACATGTTCAAAATAAAGTCAGAACATGTCTAAAATCATTAATAATTTGTTTAAAGAATCAAGTTTTTACTAATAGTACTTTTGTGAATACCAGATTTATGCAATTCAATGAAAAATATAATTAACAACTCATTCTGTATACGTGGTGACTGTATTTTACTCTGACAAATTCAGAAAATCATGGTGACTATTTTGAAAACAACCAAAGCAAAAGTTGTTTCTCCTTGAGGCAGCAACAACTTTCAGTCAAACTATTTCCAAAATAATATGCAGGTTTCTTATGCCAATGTCTTGAAATCATGTTTATGGGAATTCAGAATGAAAACGGTTAACGGATTATAAACATGCATTTTCATAAGTATGTTATTATATATATATACACCTGTGCAAAAGTTAAGCACCAGCAAAAACAATAGAACGTAGAAACATGATGGTACAACTAGGCTGCCATACTTTTTGTCCCCGCGTTAGCTGACATAATTCCAAGTACGAAATGCACATGCATGCATGACTTCACGCCGCTTGATGTCCGTGCGTGGCGGGAAACAGCACACGTGTTCAGTTATGTAAAAGTCCAGTTTGAGGTGTAGAACATTACATACAGATTTAGGTGACAAGATTAGGAATTTTGTGTTCATGACCGTGGTTTATTTGTACAGAGAGAATTAGCTCTTGATTGTGAACCGCTATGGCAAGACGAAGGTTAAGTGATCGTGTGAAATGGCAAATCATAGGCATGCATACCACTGGTATGTCATGCAGAGAGATTGGCAGACAGCTGAACATTAACCATACTGTAATCAGTCGTTTGATTGCAAAACATGGGCAAACTAACGAGGTGAAGGACAGGCCTAGATCTGGAAGACCGAAGAAGACTACTGCCCGTGATGATCGAGCCCTAGTACGCCTTGTTAGGAGATCTCCATTCACCAACAGCAGAGTGCTCAGCCAGCAATGGGAAACGCGCAATAGAGTGTCAATGTCTACCGTCAAAAGGAGACTGTATGCTGCTGGCATGAAAGCTAGGAGACCTGTCAGACGTCCTCTCCTCACTGCACACCACAAAGACGAGCGTCTGAGGTGGTGCAATGAAAGAAGACACTGGAACATGAGATCCTGGAGACGGGTACACTGGTCCGATGAAAGTCGGTTCCTGCTTCATGCCACAGATGGTCGAACTCGTGTATGGAGGTCCAGACGCACGGCGTACGACCAACGTAACATCATGGAAGAAGTTCCATTTGGTGGAGGTTCCGTTATGATATGGGGGTGCATCTCATTTGATTGTAAGCTGGATCTGTTGACTGTACCTGGAACACTAAATGGACAAAGATATCAAGATTCCATACTGGATAGAGTTGTGGTCCCTCATTTTGTAAATCATGCACCTGGAACCCACCCTATATTCATGGATGACAACGCCCGACCACATCGTGCTAGAGCTGTGCATGAATACCTCCGCCAGAATGCCATCGAAACTCTACCATGGCCAGCAAGGAGCCCTGACATGAACCCTATTGAGCATATCTGGGACATTCTGGGAAACATGGTGAGAAGGAGGGATCCTCCTGTGCAGAACCTACAGGAATTAACAGACGCACTCCATCTTGAATGGCAACGAATACCACAATGGCGTATCAGTCGGTTGGTGACCAGCATGAGACGTCGTGTCCAGGCCGTCATCCAGGCACAAGGTGGATATACCCGGTATTAATAATGACAGTCTCAAACTCGTGCACAGATGTTAAACTTCGTTTTCAGACACCATTAATGACAATCTAGCCACGTGTGTCAACTGTAGGGCAATAGTTGTCAGTTGTGTCAACGTAACCATATTCAGGCCTCATTTTCAAGTTCAAACAAAAACATACAGTGTTTCCCCACCATCATAATTAGCATTCCTCTAGTTGCATTATTACCTCTTGCACTAAGATGGATGGGTACATAAATGTTTATGCTATTGCTTTCTTCATAGCACATGAATATACCCTCGCATGTGCGTAAAAATAGGGTGGTGCTTAACTTTTGCACAGGTGTATATATAAAAGTTCAGCATATACATGTCTTGGAATACTGTGATTTATTATGTCCACACTGCAGGCTGGGTCACTTTAATTGTCCTGGCTATTAATTGGGCTATTGTCCTCTGTCCACTATACTCCTAGAATTGTCACGCTTGATTTCATATGATTCAGCTGGCCATGATTAGGAACATTCTAATTTATCCTGGACAAAATCAATAATATATAATTTCACACAGAATTTCCTATACCTGGCCTAATAGCACCATGACACAAGCCTGGAAGACCTCAGAAAATCATGGACTTTCAAATGTCATGGCTTTTCTGTGTTTATAAAGCCCGGAAACAATCCTGGATTTTGAAAGTCTGGTAATATTCCAGGCTTTTTCATTTTCGCCAAGCCCAGGACAGCTAACATTTCTGAGCTACAGAGCTTTGGATATCCTAGGATTTCTGAGCTGATGTTTAAAAAAAATCCAGAAGATTTTTCGCAGAGGGTCGCTAAATTATGTATAATGTCTGAACAAGTGGTCAGTGACATTGACGCATTCGTCAATCATTATCAAGTTAGACATAATGTTTTATAGAATACTTGACAAGATAAAAATGTCTCATAATTAAACTAATGATTGAACATTAAGTTAAGTTGAGTTGTTTTCGTCTTAAATGCCAGATATTAAATAATATATGAATAGCTTTTGATAATCGCATTACATGTCTTGGCATGGCTGTAACCTGCAGACTTGATCGCAATAACAGTCCTCCTATGGGCAATTTCTTTATTCGCAATCCGGGAATGTCAGCGCTATTTTTGGCATATTATGAATAATTAATTGACAGTAAATTCTTTGGCGATGAAGGTGGCCACTGTCTTCTAAGCCTTGCCAAATACTGAGCTGTGTAACCTTTGGAAATAGAATTTACAGACAATGCGAGAAATGAGGAAACAAATTAGTGGGCAGGATGATTACGTGTAACGCTGTGTTTCTGGCGTAATCTAATATTATACCATACTCTGTAGTCTATGGAATTAAGTAATTTTCTTATATCTCTGGGTCAATGTTCCCCTGGCAACGTGCCCCTGGGCAAGTGCTGTACTTTCTAGATTCCCTTCTGCAATTTATGCTTAACGAAATTAACCATTTAACCCTCGAATTAGTTCAAGAAAATTTCCATTTTCTCATTAAAAAATGTCCATTTGCAGACCAAGAGAAGACTATTTTTGAAGATTTACCACTGGAATGACTGGCTCGGTTATCGAGTCAGTCATTCCAGTGGTAAATTTTCAAAAATAGTCTTCTCTTGGTCTGCAAATGGGCATTTCTCAAGAACACTGCAGAGGCCGTTTTTGGCTGGTATAAGTGTTAAAGGGTTAACCCTTTCATCAACATCTCCCTGAAAAAGTTAATTCTTTGTAAGAATGTAAAACGTATTCTGTTGAATGTTGAATTGATCTGACTTTCAAAATATTAAACAGTTTTCCTGTGTGGTTGCCGTGAATATGAGAAATGGGGAATTCCTCGCTTAACAGTTGAAATGTCAGAGTCTCAATTTCATGGTAAGTATACGGACAGCTGTTGAAATATATTTTGAACCTTATTTGACTCGAATCTGGCAGCAATAGCTTCTCTAAGAGATGATAATTTTTTTTAATTTACCACTGGAATGACTGGCTCGATTAGCGAGCCAATTATTCCAGTGGTAAGTTTAAAAAATAGTCTTCTTGGTATGGAAATGGAACCTTCTCAAGGCCACTGTCGAAGGCATTTTTGGCTAACATGAGTGTTAAAGTGTTAAGCCATTGGAAGCTTGAATACTCAAATGCAAACAAATATCTAAATATTTTTTGCGAGTCGATTATCATAATGGATGAATCTATTTTTAGCTATGCCCGCCAATTTCTTGAGCACCGCTTCACCCACACTTCGTCTGTGTTGGGATCGGGATCGATCGATCCCTGAAATCCATGACTAGCAATTTCCAGAAAACTACATTAAGCTGTTGAATATTTTGAAACTAATTTGACTGGGAGCGAAAGTCAAATAGGTTTCAAAATATTCAACAACATGTTTCTTACCCCTTACCACTCTGATGTCAATATTCTATATTTTACCATGTCAATAGCAAAGAAACTGGTGTACATTTTCAACAATTTTGGTGGACGATGTTGCTGTCTACGACAGCACCATCTTCCACCAAATTTGTTGAAACTGTGGAACTTCACCTGTGGTTAAATAGTAAACATACAATTCGTGCAATCTGACAAACTATTAAACATTTAAAACATACTAAATTGAGTCATTCATGATGTAATTGATTATGACGTCAGCTTACAGTTGATTGTACGTTATATGATTGACTGAGAAACTGGATTCCCCTATTCCAAACAACAGATTTATTAAGTAAATGTATTAAGCTAAATATGACATAAAACGCTGTGAGTCTGGATCACTGGAAGCGATAAAAAAACAATGTTAGCCCTTTTAGTCATTGCCAAAACGAAATAGTATTAAAGATTATTAGTCTTCCAGATTTATCTGGATTTCCAGATTTATCTGGATTTCCAGATTTCGCAGTCCTAAACACCTTATCCAGACTCCCTGATAGATCCTCCAAGATCCTCCTTCACCCATTGTGATTTCCAGATTTTCCACACATTTGTATAGTTTTCTGGAAATTGAGATTCAGAGAGTTCATGGATTGATTGATCCCAGCACGGGCTAAGAGTGAGTGGAGCTAAAGCTGGATTCCTCAATTACTTTTGCAAACTTCTACAGTAAATATGGCTTACTGGCACCAGTTTTGAAGTCTAATATATAACTGTACCGATCACATGCCTACCATTACCGGATATAATATTTGTGCGGTATGCAAATAGCGTTGCAACTGGTCAGAAAAATTAATTTTTGTGAGAACGAAGGTTTCCAATCTGTCACTCAAGAATGTGATGTCATTATGAAATATGTCGCAATCAGTATGATGTAGGTCTGTCCGTCACAAAAGTGGGAAAATGTTTGTCACAATTGGTACATTTGTATATCGGGTGAATTTACAATTCAAAGACTTGCTGATAAATATTTTGAAAATAATTTGACTTGGAGCTGCAGTTTATCCAAGTATTCTCTTACGGGTCCTTTTGAGGGTATATACCCCCAAAATGGAACTTGGAACCCCAAAAGGTAGTGGCAATGGGTCCCATGGGACCCCTGACAATCTTGTATGATTGTGTAATATTAACCCTTACCATTCTGATGTCAATATTCTATCTTTTACTATATCAATATCAAAGAAACCAGTGTACATTTATCAACGATTTTGCTGGAAGATGTCTACGACAGCACCATCCCCCACCAAATTTGTTGAAAATTGAACACAGTTCATCTTTTAATTTGATACCTACAAAATCTATTATGGGAGCGCCATAATTCTTCTTTGTGAGTACTAGGGTTGGGCGATTTTTCGATATCGTCAATATCGCGATATACCGAATACCGATACCGAAATCGTCATAATTTCAAAAAATCGTAAATATCGTCAATACCGACAGGACGATATTGCACTTTTAACTGTGAGTATAATATAAATAAGTTAGAAATGTCATACTCTTACCTCTATTCGGTCCAGTAATAGTCTTTAAGTAATAATCCAGTGTTTGTCTAAGGTAATAAAAACTTAATAAACTCCAAAATAATCTGTGTTCATTTAATTCATGGTTTGTTTGCGCTAATAAAATGATTTAAAGTACAAAATAATCCTTTGTTGTTCACTTTTCATAATTACACATACTCAGAATGAGGCAAGAAAAAACATGGCGTCTTCTATTTAAGTCAATGGGGAATACCATTTGCACTACCCACATTCCATTCTGATGACGTCATTACTACAGGTCAAGCTATTTATCCATTGGTCATTGATCTGCATGGTTAAACATTCTTCTGACCATGAAAGATTTAAACTTTAAAACTTTTGAGGTCGATAGGAAACCACACACACCTAATCCCTTATCAATACCACAGCTTGGAACGGTGGGTGAGGGGGAAGTTAATCTTGCTTTATCGTTATACGTTTTTATGTAACTTTATACAATATATTTAGCATTTTTAAACGAATCAGATCAAAATTCATTCCACATATAACATTACGGATTTATTCTAGTTGAGAAACGTCCTTAAAATAAAGAATTTAGGCCTAATTATTTCCAGTCTTCTATCTGTTGTGGCAGTCTTGGCTGCAGAGTTAACTGGGTTAATTTCACACATCCCGGCTACGCCTTGAGATCAATGGATAAACCCGCTAAGTAGTGAGCAAATTTGAATAGGTCTACAATGGGGCAAATTAGTATTTAATATTACAGACCAAATAAAATCTGATATAATTGTTTCCAGTCTTCACGCTGGTTCTCGTTCAAAATCATGCAGTGTTATTTTATTAATTAGCGGCGGGCGTGATAACAGCTGTCGGAATTCTGCAGTGTGAATTCTGATTGGCTCAAGTATGATACGGCGGCCAATCAGATTTCGCTCTGCAGAATTCCTTTCTGCACAATGAAGTTAATCCGTATTCCTTGCTCAATCTTTTGACAGTTGTCGTGAGGTAAAGATAACACAAAATACAACACAAGAACAGAAGAAAATCTTTTATTTGTCTTATTTGTGATGAATACGGTTAGTTGCATTACATTCGTTGCTTTAAACTGTATATTGAAGGGTGTCAAAGTGTGGAATTTTGTGTATTAAATATGCGGAAATGGCAATCATGGCGTCTCAATTTACGGTTTCAATGCAACAAATTTAATGAAAATAACTTGCAGACGCCACCAATTTGAAATACATGTTATTCTATGTTTACACCCTAACTCCACACCCCACCCAAATGACGATATATCGTGATACCGCAGTATTTTAATAAGATACCGATATCGTCATGCCGTGAGCAATATCGCCCAACCGTAGTGAGTACGTCATACCATCTTTGAGAAATAGTGCTTGAGAACACCAGATATCAGATTAGGACACCCCGATTTCACCTGTGGACCCCCCCCCCCCCTCCCCCCCATGTTTCAGGGTATGCGGTCCCTGGCTCTAAAATTTATACATGAGAAAGACTGTGCTTACTCATATAATTAATTACCATACTTTAAAATTAAGATTCAGGGAATTCATTGATCAATGTTTTAAACATGATTCAAATGCGCTTAGCCATACAAAGTGGACGAAGCTAGCCCAGAAATTGATCCCCCTATTCTAGTCACCCCCCCCCCCCCAAGTGTGACCGGTCACACCAACGTATCCATATTTTAGGAGACTATAAAAGGTATGTCTGAACAGGACTGCGGGAGAGGAGATAGTCATGTTCAATAGTCATGTTCAGTGTTTAGTGTACTGGCTTTCATAACCAGTGATCTTGGTTTGTGTCTATGTGCATGACTTAATCTTGCTCTCAGTGGAAAAAACCCCAGGGAAGTTAGCTGTAATGGCGTAATAGACCTTTCCCACAGCATATCTTGGGAAAATACCCTCCAGGAATGCAGTGCGCATACCACTTCCGGCTGGTAACCGCGATAGCCGACCCGCAAACAACATTACTTTACTATGGGAATCAGATACAGTGCACTTTAGGCAGTGCATATGAAAAACTATGTTCATAACATTTTTGAAGTCATGCATCATTGGAAAACTAAGCCAATTTTCTATACATTTTTGTATTCGTTTTTATAGTTTTATAAAAACTGAATACAGTTGATTGCAATTTTAAAATATCCCCATTGTCCACTTGATTTAATGAATCTAAGTCGAATGGTGTATTTTATATACGCAAGTAACTATAAATATATAAAATAATGCATTAATGTTTCGGCAATTGAATGCGCTTTCCAATGATATATGATTTGAATAATATAATGATTTTAGTTTATCATAGGAACGGTTTAGATTGCGGTGTATTTTAGTGCAAAAGTAACTCAACATGGGTCAGCGGCTTGTTGGCGGTGGTACCAGGCAGCAGTTTTGCTCTGAGCGTTGATTTAAGGGAATCCCGGCGTAATGACGTCAATGTGGGAAAGGTGTATTGGTTGAAAATAAAACGAGCCTGGATGTATACATGTATGGCCTGAATGTGTCCTAGAAATTAGGGAGCCTATGTATGGTAGGCCAACCGTGCCACAAACTTTTATTGCAGCATCCAGACTCAAGATGCAACTCGGGTTGTATCAGGACAAAACATGCAACATCCAAGGTTCCAAGAATTTATGTGGTCTAAAGTGTCAGTCGCTTTGGAGGTGGCAGCACTCACTAACATAATTGACAGAATATTGCTGTAATGTTATTACCACATCAAAGTGGATGCGAGCTCGTTTCATTGCTTCCGTGTGTCGATATACATCAGCTGATAAAATGTCAAACAGTGTCAAGCGAATGCCTTTGTTCATGAAATTAATTTTTGGCGCCTGCCTTAATACATTTTCCATTCATGTTACGCTAAATTTGCCAGCGAACGCTGAGTGCCGTCATTTTGTCGTCTTTGCAGGACAGCTCCTTAGCATCTTATGAATGAAAGTTGTTTTGCCCTTCCATGAGGATTATGCGATTTTCGGAGATGAAAATAGATTCATCACCGTCAGTTAGTTTTGTGCGTCAGTCTGATATGCTGTCTTTCAGTAATCGTCAATCTGACATGTGTTGGCCAACAGTGAATGATAACTGTGAAAGCAGCCAAAGTAACTCTTTAAATCTCAAACTTATCTTTAAAAATTTTAATTTTCTCATAGAAAATGTCCGTTTGCAAACTAAGAAAATATTAGTTTTGAAAGTTATCACTGGAATGAGTGGTTCAGTTATTGAACCAGTCATTCCAATGGTAAATTTTCAAAAAGGTCTCTTGGCCTGTATTATATAGACATTTCTCAAGATCACTGGAGAGACATTTGTTGGCCAGCATGGGTGTTAAAGTACTGTATGTCATTATCCTAAAGGCTTTTTTTCCTGATCTGTAACTACTGAAAAGTTACTCAGTATGAATATTTTGACACCAGCAACATTTAGTCATGTTGAACATGCCAAAATATTCATCGGATCAGACTTCCTCGAAGCTTGCTCTATAGACGCAAATTCACGATAACGCACATGGTTTTGCGGTGTTCCGTAATATTACTTTATGAACGCGTTGTTCAAGCATTTATGGCTGATTGAATTATGATAACGTAATCGCTGTTAGTCAAGTCAAGCATTCAGACACAAAATTAACTCCAGCATATTTTAGCCTGCCATGAATATGTTTAATGGGATGATAGAAATTGAAATTTCCGGCTTTTTGAGGATTTGGGAGGTGTGTGTGCATGCGTGTCCGTGTGTGTGTACTCGTGCATGCGGGAACACGTGTGTACGTGCATGCATGCATTATGTGTGGATTACTTAAGCCCACACATTAATTCGACTGCCTTCAGCCGTATCTCATGCCTATGAGTCTAACTATGCCTATTTATTAGCCATTGTCCTAAAGATTGAGCGATTACGTGATTAAATCGAAAATCGCGATTATGTTTTAAATCGTGAATTTATATGATTAAAAATTAAAAATTAAATAATCGAATAATCGTGAATATCTTCTATTGCATAAAATATTACGAAAACCTAATTTTTAATTACTTTTTAATGCGATCGTTCATGAAAAATGACATTTTTCTTAGTGACTGTCCATTTTAGGGCAAGAGATGCCTATTTTTTAAATTGTATGACATTCCAGTCATGCATTAAAAAAAATAGTCTTCTCTTGCCCTGCAAATGAACTTTTCTCAACACCATTGCAGCTTTCGTTATTGATATTCATTTGTTGTTATGTCTTGGTTATTGGTACCCAAGCTGATTAATCGAGTAATCACGATTATTTTTAAATAATCGATCGCGATCACTCAAGGCAATAATCGCGCAAGCCTACATTGTCCCGCACCCACCCCAATATCTGGAAATAGTCTTTACCACTAATATCCTTTGTTGTGTTAAAATTTGAGCAAAAGTTTTTCTATGGGGGTGGGGGGGGGAGGGGTTAGCAACTCTGACTAACTAATTGACTTGAGACATAATGGTTTATTGAGATGCTACCCTCAGCTAAGAGTGACTTCAAATTTTGCTCAGATTTGAACCCTTAGCACTTTGGTGTCAAAATTTTCAAATTAAATTAAAAGATGAACTGGTGTCCATTTTTCAACAAATTTGGTGGGAGATGGTGCTGTCGTAGACAGCAAAATTGTTGAAAAATGTACACCGGTTTCTTTGATATTGACACAGTAAAATATAGAATTTTGACATCAGAGTGGTACGGGTTAACACAACAAAGGCTATTACTGCTAAAGAGTATTTCCAGATATTGGGGTGGGTGTGGAACAATGGCTAATAAAGAGAGGCTTGCTATATGGCTGATGGCACTCAAATTAGTGTGTGGAGTGTAATAATCCACACAAAATGCACACACGATCAGTCTGCCTGTCGGTCAAAAAAGCTCATTCCAGCCCATATCTAAAAAAACTACCGATCAAATTTAACTAAAATTTAAAACAAAATGAAGGAACTTGCTATGCAAGAGGATTTGGGGGACTTTGGCCATGATCCGGATAAAAGAAAGATCTGGAGCGGATAAAATTCTGGATCTGTGGATGCCTCGGAAACTAATGGTCCGATTTGGCTGAAATTTTAACACCGGAAAGAATGTGTGACGTCACCATACACTAAGATTAAAATAACTTTGGTCGTGATAAAAAAAATCCAGACGATCTTTAATAATCTAGAACCCGCATTTACTGAGATTGTATGGACCTCGTTGAGATACAGCTTCGGCCAGACAGATGGAGACAGGCAGGCAGGCAGGCAGGTAGGCAGGCAGGCAGATTTTATTGCAATGGTAATAGTAACAATGAGTACATCTAAGCCTGTTAGAAACTGAAGACATTTCTGACTTAGATTTCTTGAATTTAATTTCTTGAAATTATACATTCATTATAATAAGGCACATTATGCGATGAAATTGTAACATTGTAATATGTAAGCTTGTTATTATAAAATAATTTTTTTATGTATACCTTTTAGCATTTAAATTTGTTCAAAAAGAGTTAAATTTTCTCATATAAAAGTTCCATTTGCGGTTATCGAGCCAGTCATTCCAGTGGTAAATTTTCAAAAATAATACCACTGCAGAAGCCGTTTTTGGCTGATTTGAGTGTTACGGGTTAAAGTAATGACTTATAGCTAAATTGGACTTAACCCTTTTACCCCTTGGGATTTCAGTGTGTCAGTTTCAAGAGACATTCGATTATCAAGCTAGTCATTCCAGTGATAAATTTTCAAAAATTGTCTTCTTGATCTGCAAATGGACGTAAATCTCAAGACCTGTAAAAGCTGTTTTTGGCCTGTGAGTGTTAAAGAGGTAATGATCTTGATTTACTACATGGAGCAGGAGGCTTAATTTTGACAATCTCGCCCTGCCTTAGTTTAATGTCATGAGGGGCCATGCAATGTGGTTGCTGGTTACAGTGGCTTAACCCTTTACTGGTCAAGCCGGCCAAAACCAACCTCTGTAGTGGTCTTCATGAATGTCCATTTGACGGTCAAGATAAGACAATTTTTGATAACTTACCACTGGAATGATTGGCTCGATACTCGAGCCAGTCATTCCAATGGTACATTTTCAAAAATAGTCTTATTTTGGCCTGCAAATGGACATTCACTGAGCAAAGATTTAAATTTTCTTGAAAAATGTTGACCATTAAAGGGTTAACGAGTTAATGATAATTTTGTGTATGTCTGAAATGTATCTGTTATACACAGGTTTTCTTATGTGTATTATAGGCACATGTCTCGTTATAAGATCATCATACGCTCGTTCATTCATCCTGTCAATATCTCGACAAGCATGATTGACTCGTGATCACGATGAAGGAATGTGTACTTTTGTCAATACCCACAACGCATCATCACATATACACGCTATCGATATATTACATTCAATACCCCTGACGCAGCAGCAGCAGCAGCCGTAGCAGGAGTGTCGGCAACGGAGGCTTACGTTTTACCCGTCCCGCTGTTGAACCCGTTATTGTCTCTGTCATCGACTCATCTGTGCAACTTTACTGCCTGTACACATGAGATTTCTAAACTAACAATGATACGCCGACATACTGGAGGGACAAGCTCAGCTTTAATCTCCACTATAACAGGTTTATCATGATTTAGTTATTTTCATTTTCATTCATCAGGGAAAGAGTGAGAGAGAGAGAGAGAGTGTTCAAATTGTTACATTTTAAGTGGAGGCGTAGGTTTTTTATATATCTGTGATCTGGTCTGGATTCAGGACTTTAAATAGTTTTATTTTACGTAGTTGATGATGCTGCACAATTGGAAAGGTATGTAATTTTTAACTCAGAATTACATTTATTTATGGTGTGAATATTTAGCGGACAGTCACAACTTGTATGAACCAATCTGTCAGTCCGTCTGTCTGTCTGTCTGTCTCTGGGTCTGGAAGATTTGTGACATTTTGGTAAAGCTGCAGATGTCGTAACTGTTATATACGCGCACGCACACATGGTTTTTAGCGTCATCTGTATATACAAATGGAGATTGCTTAACCCTTTCCCTGATAAATTCCCAGTATCGAGCCAAACCAGGAATTGTTGAATATTTTGAAATTAATTTGACTGGAAGTCATTGATGCCTTATAGGCAGTAATAACATCCAGTTAAATTCGTTCAAAAACTCAACAGAATAAGTTTTATATCTGAGCTCTTTAACCCTAAGTCGGCCAAAACTGCGTTTGCAATGGTCTTGAGAAATGTCCATTTGCAGAGCAAGAGAAGACTATTTCTTTAAATTTACCACTTGAATGACATGCTCGATAACCGAGCCAGTCTTGAGTGGTAAGTTTTCAAATAGTCTTCGTTTGCTCTGAAAATGGACAATCTCTATGAGAAAGTTGAAATTTTTAAAACAAATTTGAGGGCTTTGATTTGTCGGTTTAACCCTTTCACTGATAAATTCTTCATCTACCTGAAGTTTCCATTTGCAGGCAGAGATTTTTTTAAGAAAATGTACCACTATTGACTGGCTGGGTTACTGAGCCAGACATTCCGATGGAGTAGTACTAAGTTTTAAAAATGGCCTGCAGGTAGAAATTTCGTAAGACCTGCCTCAACCCTGCTTTGGGTGGTTTTAGCTTTTTACCAAGAAAACACCATTAACCGCTGACTGTTCTTTCTGTTCTGATTTAACCCTTTCACTGATGAATTCCCTATATCTCATTTTCAAGCAACCATACAGGAAAATTTGTGACCATTTTGAAATTAATTTGGCTTTACGGCAGCAACGTCTTCCAGTCATATTAATTTCAAGATTCTCAACAGAATAAGTTTTATATCATAAAAAAATTAATATAATTTTTCTGTGAGAGGGTTAATAATGGTAAATTATTGGCAGCCATTTGTTTAACACTTTAATGGTAAATATTCTTTTTTTTTTAAAGCATATTCTACAGAGTATATTGAAATTAATATGACTGGTTATCCCCAACAACTTTCAGTCAAATTGTTTTCAAAATATTTAGCATGTCCAAAATTAAACCATGAAAAATGTAGTGTGCAGAAATTCCGCAGGTAGACAGTTAACCCTTTAAACCTTGAATTTGTAGGAATAAATTTCTATTTTCGCATAGAAAATGTCCATTTGCAGACCAGAAGACAATTTTTTTATAAATTTATCACTGGAATGACTGGCTCGATTATCGAGCCAGTCATTCCAGTGGTAAATTAAAAAAAATAGTCTTCTGGCCTGCATGTTGCCATTTGCCAAGACCACTGCAGAAGTCATTTTTGGCTGATATGAGTGTTAAAGGGTTAAATAACCACCTGGCTGATAATGTTTTATGTGGTTGATTGAGTCAATCACAAGTTTATTGTCACATATGGTTAATTTAAATGGCTAGTTTTGTAAACATGTGGAATAAATTAAACTTCTATTGAAATTAATTCACCCATTAATGGTCATGGTTTGTCAAGAAGGATAACCCTTGCAACTCTGATGTCAATATTCTATCTTTTTTCTGTGTCAATAGCAAAGAAACTGGTGTATATTTTTCAACAATATTGGTGGAAGATGTTGCTGACAGCGACAGCAACATCTTCCACCAAATTTGTTGAAAAATATACACCAGTTTGTTTGTTAATAACAGAAAAATGATAGAATATTGACATCAGAGTGGTAAGGGTTAAATTTTTGCCCCCCCCCCCTCCCCCTCCTGTGAATGTCCATTTGCAGGCTTAAGAAAAGACTTTAAAAAATATTTGCTACAGAAATGAGTGAGTCAGCCATTCCAAAGGTAAAATTTCCAAATAAATTGTATTTTATGTTTATATGAATGTTTCTGAGACTGAGTAATTTTGTACACAGCAATAGCTTACAACAAGACCATTCTCAAGTTCAACATCAGTCTCCATGCTGGCGATTAATTCAGCCCAATGACAGTATTAATTCAGCCCAATGACGGTGTTAATTCAGCTCAATGATGGTATTAATTTAGCCCAATGAGGTGCTAATTCAGCCCGTTATGACAGTGTTAATTCAGCCCAAGACAGTGCTAATTCAGGCCAATGATGGTGTTAATTCAGCCCAATGACAGTGTTAATTCAGCCCAATGATGGTGTTAATTCAGCCCAATGACGGTTAATCCAGCCCAATGACGGTTAATCCAGCCCAATGACGGTTAATCCAGCCCAATGACGGTTAATCCAGCCCAATGACGGTCAATCCAGCCCAATGACGGTTAATCCAGCCCAATGACGGTTAATCCAGCCCAATGACGGTTAATCCAGCCCAATGACGGTCAATCCAGCCCAATGACGGTCAATCCAGCCTAATGACTGTGTTAATTCAGCCCAATGATGGTGCTAATTCAGCCCATTGCCACTTAATTCAGCCCAATGATGGTTATTTCAGCCCAATGATGGTTATTTCAGCCCAATGGTGTTTTAAATAAATTCATCCCAATGACTTAATTCAACCCAATGGCGGTTAGTTTAGTCCAATGACGGTTAATTCTACCCAATGACGGTTAATTTTACCCAATGACGGTTAGTTTAGTCCAATGACAGAAGCCTCTAAATACTCATGTCTAACAAAAATGGCTTCTGGAGTCATCTTGAGAAATGTCCATTTGCAGGCCTTGAAGAGAAGACTATTTTCGAAAATTTACTAGAAAGAGCCTCCAACCGAGCCAGTTATTCCAGTTGTAAATTTTCAAATATACTCTACTCTTGGTCTGCAAATGGATATTTTCTATGAGAAATGTGAAAATATTTTTTAGACCAAATTTGAGGGTTAAAGGCTTAATTTAGCACAATGACCACTAAAATTAACTCTATACAGAATGAGAAATCTGATAAATATAAATACACGTTTAACCTGTAAACCCTTTAATGGTCAAATTTGGTGAAGGAAATCTAAATATTTGCTTATTGAATGTTTATTTGTAGGTGAGGAGAGGACTATTTTTGAAAAGTTACCACTGGAGTGCCTGGCTCGTTTATCTCGCCAGGCATTCCAGTGGTATTGGCCTGCAAATGGACATTCCTCGTTTTGGCCGGCTTGACCATTAACGGGTTGAACCCTTGTCATTCCAGTGTCTAAATTTGAAGACATCTATATAAGAAAGCTTTTGAATAATTTTGAAACTAATTTGACAGGAAGCTGTTACCGCCATTGTAGGCAGCAAATTAATTTCAAAATATTCAGCAGCTTTTCTGAATAGTTTCAAATTAATCAATATTTAATAAACAATTTGTCATTTTGGATCTGCAAGCGTCAAAGCGTTAATTTACAATATGCACATGTATGCAAATTAGCGGAAGTGTAGATCTGTATATATTATGCGGAAAAATTTGTTGCAGTGACGCGTACACAAGTAAATTCTGCGTTTCAATATTCAACTCTTCCTTTTGGATACTCAAATATGTGTGCGTGCGTGCGTGTGTGTGTGCCTGCGTGTGTGTGTGCCTGCGTGTGTGCATGCGTTCGTGTGTGCGTGCGTGTAGCCTTTGAAAAGTGTTGCTGGTTTGTTTTAACGTGTAACTGTCTTAGGAAAGATGTGTGTGTTTTGTGAAAGCATGGCTAGTGTTAACTGACTGTTGAATTTCTACACACCACATTTTCCATGGTATTTAACTATGTAAATGCTAAATATTTTGAAAACAATTTGACTGAAGGTTGTTGGTGGCTAGAATATGTCGTCTGCAAAGACTCGGCCGTCAAACCAGTAGAGAATAAGTGTATAGACCTTTCAAACAGTTTTAAAACTTTTAATTATAGGTCATGAATTTGATTTAACCGTTTAACACTTGAAAAAGTTTTCTATGAAAATGTCCATTTTTAGACCAAGAGAAGACTGTTTTTGAAGATTTATTACTGAAATGACTGGCTCGGTTTTCAAGCCAGCCATTCAAGTGATAAATTTTCAAAAATAGTCCTCTAGGTCTGAAAATGGACATTTCAAGACCACTGCAAAAGTGTTTTTGGCTGTTTTTAGGCTAACGGTCAAGCCGGCCAAAACTGCAGTTTACATTGGTCTGGAGGAATGTCCCTTTGCAGGAAACAGTTTTTGAAATTTTAACACTGGAATGACTGACTCGATAACCGAATTAGTCATTCCAATTGTAAATTTCCAAAAATAGTCTTCTCTTGGCCTTTCAATGGACATATTAGTAAGCAAAAATTTTAATTTTCTTGACTAATTATCCTGATCAATAACTGTCTGACTGTTGCAAGCCACCAGACAATAATTTCAATTGGCAATAACTCTGAACATCCTGAATAATTTGAAAACAATTTGACTTAAAGTTGTTGGTGGTAAGGCATTAACAACTTTCTTTCAAACTGCTTTCAAAATATTAAGGCGGTCCAGAGAAAACAGTCCCTGGAATATGTTGTCTGCAAAAACTCAGCCGTCAGATGGTTAGAGAATAATTGTATATCGGCATTTTAAACATAGCTCATGAATTTGATTTAATCACTTAAAGGTGAAGCGCGCCAAAACTGGCCTTTACAGTGCTCTTGGGGAGCGTCCACAAATTTGTAAATTTCCAAAAAAGTCTTCTCTTTACCTTCCAATGGACATTTAGAAAGCAAAAATAATTATCTTGACTTAAATCCTGACCATTAAAGGTAAGTAACAGAAGAGTTGATTCTTGTTGTGAAGAGATTGAGTACTTATTACAATTTCGATATTTGAATTTGCGCAAACTTCAATTTAACTGGATTTGGAATAAATTTGAATATGTTCTGAACGTTATTATATATATAAGAAGAATTCCTGGTAAGAAATTAGCATAGTTTTCATTTTTCAGTACTATGTTTTAATCGCATACTAGAAATTTAAAGGGCTGAGTGTGTGACTTGTGGTTCAAAACAGTTAATCAGACGGAATACTAAGATGTGGGGCCACGGTAGGGCAGCTGTTGCTTTGAAGATAAAGTTCGGTGGTCAGACTACGCGGTTGTTAATTTTTAATTTGAGTAAAAAACACTGTGAAAAACATCCAGATCATAAAAGAAATGAAATTTTAAATTTTCTCCCAGTTGTAGGCGTAGAGAAGAGTATTTTTGAAAATTTGCTAGTATCGCGCCAGTATAGTTTGAATTATTTTCAACTATGTAGATGAAATATGTTGAAATCCCTTTAGAATTAAGTATAATTGTCATGTATGTAGCTCATAGAAATCTTACTATGATGTGGGTTCAGGAGCCATAATCCTTTCACCGATTAATTCCCCATATCTCATTTCATGGCAACCATACAGGAAAACAGTTGAATATTTTGAAATTAATTTAACTGGAAGTTGTTGCTACCTTAGGCAGCAATGGCTTCCAGTCAAATTAATTCCAAAACACTCAACAGAATAAGTTTTATATCGTAAAGAATTTTTCTTTTTCCAGGATTTGTCGGTGAAAGAGTGAAATGCTAGACAGCTGTAGCATCATGTCCCTCAGCATGGGCCTATAGTGTTTTGGTGTCCATTGAAACTGTATAATGCAGGAGTAATGCACTGTTTGTGTTGTTGACTTTGCGGTGTTACATAAACCAGGTTGTTGTCAATGCATCACTCATGTCCATGTATTATCTACATCCTTCAGAAGGAAGCCACAAATCACACAATTTATGTCCTACTGTACATTTTGAACCTCACTGACATCAGAAATTAAAGCAGGAACTAAAGCTGTTGAATAATGAAAATTTTGAAAATAAATTTGACTAGATGTCATTGCTGCTATGTAATATACAGTACATGCAAATTAATTTCAGAATATGCGTGTATCCATCATTATATTTTATAGTTGTAATCAAGTTATTACTCACGCCCTCGAAGACCAGTGTGTGTGTTGCGGTTGGTGCTGTGTGCGTCCGTCCATCTGTCCATCCGCCTGTCTCTGCCTGCCTGCCTATCTGAGGCATATCTCGGAGTTCTATGAGGTAGAATTACCCAATTTGGCACAAACATTGCTATCATGAGTGGCTTTTAGTTTTTGGAGTCAAAAGGTCAGAAATCAAGGTCAGGGGTCATTAATTAATACCGGAATACACATTTTCGTCAATAACTCTGCAATGCAAGAAGGTTGAATCACCAAATTGGAAACATACATTCATCTTGTTGTTGTTGGCTAGAATGATAATTTAGTTTCAGGTTCACATATCTAGGTTACTAAGTGCATCCCGAAATGCAAATTTTTATCCATAAATCGTGAACTCAATTAGATTAGGATCACCAAATTTGGCCCACCCTTTCATATTATAGGTGGCTAGAAGTTCTGAGTTTTATGACACAACAGATATCTAGGTCACATGGTCACAATGTGCATACTGGAATACACATTTTTTGATGTAGTAATCGTAAATCATAGTTTCCTTCTGTATTCAGAAGCCCCTCGAATACAGAGTAAACAATATTTTTACACACTTAGTGACTAGTGAGCTTTACATAAGTCAATGTCATTTTTTGTATCAATGTTCATGTTATTCCATTTGTTGTGATTGCAGGATATATGCTTTCGCACATTCACCTCATCAGCTGTTTTAGGATTTTGATTCTCATGTTACATGTATGAATTAGTTGAAGGTATTGTCTGATTCTATGAGTTATGCCCGTGATGCAAGTATGCTTTAGTCATTAAATCAGGTAATTAAATACGATATGTGGGCTTGAGTGACAATTTTCAGAGTAAATCTCACAGTCACGTTATGTGGTAAAAAAAAAAATGGCAAGTTTTACGTTTCAATCGTATTAAAATACTCCCACAACATTTAAGAACACTTATAACACGATAAAATTATGGATAACTGGTCATACGACTTTAAAACCATTTTGAAAATAAGAAGGTAGACTTACCAGATTTAGCACATTCCTTCAGATTACGACAGCTTATGATTGATTTAAATTTGAGGTCAACTATCTATGTCATGGGCATCACTAAGTGCTTTGTCAAGACAGAGCGCAAAGGTGTGAGTCAGCATCTCCCTCGAGCGCATTCTAGTGGTACATGTATCTAATCGTATTTCTGAAATGGTTAAATTTAAGGCTAGATATCTTGGTATTCACACCTGAGGCCACTATACAGTAAGTCCTGTAAAGTGACCACCTTTAATTCCCCTCAAGCAATTAGTCAGTACCATGAACATGTGGTCTCTTTTTAGAGGTAACTAATTTTATTAGATAGTATTACAGAGGATCTCACACAAGTTACCATTTCATATCAAATTTATCACACTCGTTTAGTAAGATCTCATTTGGAGCGAGCATTAGCTCATTCCAAATGAGATCTCAATAAATTTGATACCAAATTGCAATGAGTGCGAGATTCTATTTATCGCATAAGCTGCTTTTTCACGCAAATTCTGGCCATTTTCTTGCCACTGTATAATATCTGCGTTATAATTGTAGCGTACGTCTCACTACTAGGAGTCCTTGCAAAACAAAATGGCTCATCGTATTATCTTAGGTCGTAAATACCTTTTTAAGTGATCTTTTAAAATTTCCAAGCATTCTATTAAAATTTATCAAAATGTTTCATTCTACAACATTTTAACAGTAGCAAAATAATGTTACAAGCTGTATTATTCCCTGCTAGGCTACAGCTGGTGCAGTAAAATATTGCTCGTGGCGTGCATCACCAGCACACGACTTTATTATACTAGCGGATATAAAATGATTTGTAATGGTTTAATGAATGTTATACAATGGAAAACAACCTTGATTATAATATATTATAAATATCTTTTCAACCACCTGTCTTAAATTCCATATACATAGAGAAGCATAATTTAATATAAACACTGAATGTATAAATTTTATCTCAAACAATGCCCATGTAGGTCAACCAGTGCAATGTTTTCATAGTCTCATACAGAAATCTTGATCATCATTATATATCTTCATGACTATTACCATAGGTCAGGACTTGTGCTTAAGATGTTGTAAACTAAAGTCTGGCACATGTTCACTTTTTTTTTTTTTATATACAAAAGTTGACTTGGATTGCTGACTTAATGGCATGTAGACATAAAATATGCTCTGCTGCCAGTAGCCCTTTAATGACTAAATCTGTTAAAAAAATTTAAATATTTACTTATTGAATGCACATTTGCAGGCCAAGAGAAGTCTATTTTTGAAAATGTACCACTGGAATGACTGGCTCGGTTATCGAGCCAGTCATTCCAGTGGTAAATTTTCAAAAATAGTCTTCCCTTGGCCTGCAAATGGTCATTCCTCAAGACCACTACAGAGGGCAGTCATCGCCGGCTTCGTCCTGAAAGGGTTAAATATACTATTCCAAAATCTTGATCGACCATGATCTGACCATTTTCGAGCTATAGGCCGACCATGCATGGTCAAAACTATTAAGTTTGACCATGGTCAAATCATGGATGACCACGATCAAAGTTGTCTGACCATGATGAGCATTATGACCTCGAGCAAATTTGTCTAGCATACTGACCATGGTTGACCACGATGCCATATACCACCCATGGTCATGTCATGTTTTGTACTTTAATAAATATATAAAGCGGGAGACGTTGGTGACATTCTTACTCCACTATATTATGCCAAAGGGCGCCATGCTGTTGACCTGGTGTATCCAGTGGTTATCCTTTGCCTGTCTCCAGACTGTTGAGACCTCGTCATCTAGATCTGATGATAAGACTTGTATGATTCTAATTTGTACATCGCTCTTAGAATGACCTGATGTGAAGTGTCTAGACACTCGTGTGTCATAAGCATATGTGTTTATAGAAGTTCGTGATTGAACGTATGTGTTCTTGTATTCTGATCTTGAACGCTCTTTGTTTCTCCCACATATTGTTTTTGCAGCGTGTACATGTGATCATGTATATCACATTCCGTGTTTGGCAAGTACCAACTATTTTGACTCGTTTATACGTCAACTTTGTGTGGTTACTTTTGAAATCTAATCTCGGAATCAGCTATTGTGAAGAACAGACAACTCCTTCATGACCAGATACGTTTAACCCAGGGAATTTTCAGTGATAAATGGACAAATTCCATTCAGGGTCGGATTCAAACTGCACATGCCGAAGGATGATACAGGGAACTGTTGTCAGTTTTCACTTTCTTGAATTTCAAACGCTGAGGATAAGACACAGTGGACAAAAGTGAAGAAGGACTGATTGCAGCTGTAGGATGACTACTACAGCCGCAGAATACAGTAATCCTACATTTCATTGATATCACTATCAACTTTTCCTTGAAATGACTTCTCAAGTACCACTCAGGCGATTTGAATTATATTTGGCAGGAAGCATCCTTAGGCAATAAGGATACAAGTTTGTTCAAACGAAGCCGATCGTCCATCTTGAACTTTGGCCGATTCTTGACTCAGGAATCAATTCAAAACTATCATCTAGGGCAAGAGCGGAACCAAGTTTATTCAAGGGAATTTGATTGGCCAAATAGTTTGACAGCTATCTAGGATAGCTGAACGGATTAGGGCCAATAAATTTGTCCATTGAAAGTTGATATGTAAAAAAACATGGCCACTGTGGGTCAATCAAAGTTTTGCGAGTTTGGTGGCCATCTTGGATTCTCTGAAAAAAATGATATAAAGACTAGTTATAGAACTGGGCCAATTTTAAAACTTGACTAAACCTCCACAGAAATTAGATTGGTAAATTTGTCCAGGGTTATCCCGTTTTTATACGCCTGGGTAAGCAGGGTCATATTATGTGATGGCGCTCGGCGTCCATGCGTGTGTCTGCCTGTGCGTGCATCTGTCCATCCATCTGTGCATCCGTCCATCTGATTTCTTGTCCGGAGCAGTTCTCAAACACTCACAATTTTTTCCCAGCAGATGTGTTAAGGATCGACGAAGTGCAATGATTTGATTTCGACAAAATCTGGCCATATTTGCCCGCGTTATCTCCCCTTAAAAACGCTAATTCGTCAAAATTTTCTTGTCCAGAGCAGATCTCGAAGAGTTTTGAACGTACACTCACAACTTTTTTTCAGCAGATGTGTTAGGGATAGACGAAGTGCAATGATTTCGTTTCGGTAAAATCTGGCCATATTTGCCCGAGTTATCTCCCCTGAAAAGCTAAAATTTGTCAACATTTTCTTGTCCGGAGCAGATCTCGAACGGTTTTGAATCTACTCTCACAGGGTTTTTTTCCAGCAGATGTGTTAGGGGTAGATGACGTGCAATGATTTTGTTTCGCCAAAATTTGCCCATATTTTTCAGAGTTATCTCCCTTGAAAAGCTAAAATTTGTCAAAATTTTCTTGTCCGAGCCATATCTCGAAGAGTTTTGAGCCTACACACTCCCTTGAAAAGCAAAAATTTGTCATAATTTTCTTGTCTGCTCCAGATCTCGAAGAGTTTTGAACCTACACTCACAATATTTTGTTCAGCAGATGTTTTATCGATAGACGAAGTGCAATGATTTCGTTTCGGCAAAATCCACCCATATTTGCCTGAGTTATCTCTTGTTATTCATTTTGTGGCCTAATGGCCGTAATATATCAATAGTAGGTCATTTCATAGGTCACTGAATATCATAGATTATTCTTGGCTGGGCTGTAGTATGAGAGACAATTCTTCCATTGGCTTTAGTTTGAGTCTTTTTGTATACATTAATCAGTCGTGGTGTAAAACTAGTTCTGTATTTAATTCTGTGGTAAATCCATCAATGGTTATGATCATGATGACCTAATGTGACACAATTGAGCATATTGCATTGTGCTTCTGAATGATGGATCAGGTTCTATTGAACGGGTCTTCGCTAAATTTTGGTGAGAGGTTGATCCTGATGGTCTGAAGAATCCTATTGATGTTGGGGGTCAAAATGGTGGGTCCTAAGCCAATTACAGAAATTATGTCATATTTCTTGATGATAATAAATTTTCACTTAAACCTGTTTATTCCACTTGGGTGGTAACATTTGAAGAACCGTATTCATATTACCACACAACAAAAGGTCAACGGTCAGGCTGACCCAATGTTAGGCGTCTTTTATAGGTCTCAATTGATTTCCATCGTATATTGAGAAACATGACAATTTAGTTCATTTTTTTGCACACAGCCAAATCATTAGAGGTTCGCAGAGAAGAATGTTTTCGATGATCTTCTGACGAAAATTCATCACGATTCTTACCTTTTGTGTGACATTTCATGACTGGTGTAATGGCGTTTATATATTCCGCGGCATTTCATTACGGTGTAATCGTGTTTATCGTGCTCACTCATGAGAAAGAATTCATGGATAATCTGTATGACATTTGTCTCTATTGATTTCCTGGTTTACCGTAAAACTTATCGTCCACAGTAAGGAGCTCAATTAATTAGTAACAATAGACAGGTGGTATTTTAATACAGGTGCTTGCTATAGGTGCTCTTTTAACCATAAGATTGTGGTTCTTTAGGACAGGTGGGTGGAAGATTTGCGACCGTGACTTGCGATCATCTGTCTTAACTCCTTAACACTTAAATTTGTTCAAGAAAATTTCAATTTTTTCGTTCAAAATGTTCATTTGTAGACCAAGAGAAAACTATTTTTGAGAATTGACCACTGGAATGACTGGCTCGGTTATCGAGCCAGTCATTCCACTGATAAATTTTCAAAAATAGTCTTCTCATGGGCTGCAAATAGACATTTCTCAAGGCCACGGCAGAGGCTGGTTTTGCCCGATTTCAGGGTTAACCCTTACCACTCTGATGCCAATATTCTATCTTTTACGGTGTCGTTCAAACAAAGAAACTGGTGTACATTTTTCAACAATTTTGGTGGACTATGTTGCTGTCTACGACAGCACCATCTTCCACCAAATTTGTTCAAAAATGTACATCAGTTCATGATTTAATTCAAATTGGAGATTTTGACATCAGAGTGGTAGGGGTCAAAGGGTTAAGGAACCATAATCCTTTGGCTCCAAAAGGCAAGTGGTTTTTCAGGCAGGTTTGACTGTATGCGCGAACATCAAATGGTTGTCATAAATTTGTGTAAATGCCTTATTATGGATGCTGCTCAGATGTATTCTATCAATCAAATACGATGTTACACGAGATACGTATGGACTTGTTCCCTGTCAAGGTTGTAATTAACCCTTTAATGGTCATACCGGGTAAAACTTGCCTCTGTTATGGTCTAGAGGAATGACCATTTATAGCTCAAGAGAATTCAATTTTTGAAATTTTACCCCTAGAATGACTGGCTCGATAACCGAGCCAGTCATTCCAGTGATAAATTTTCAAAAATTGTGGTCTTTTGCCATGTAAATGGGCATTCAATATGCAGATATTAAAAATTTTTTTGACCAAATTTAGCCATTAATGGGTTAATGCTTCTGTAAATAATTAACGGGTGTGCAGCATGTCTGTGCCTGTGTTTATTATAGGCTCACATTTGTATTATATGCGTGTTTTTGCATGTGCGCTGTAAAATCTGTGCACATGAATGCATTACATGGCATGCATGGGTGCGCGTGTGTATCTGTACATGGGTGCATGCGTACGTTCTGTGATGTGAACTTGACTTGACATGTTTGATGAGCCATTTCTTACAACGGACCTTTCCATTTTTTTCTTTTATAGAGAAAATTTACCACTGGAATGACTGGATCGATAACGAAGCCAGTCATTCCAGTGGTAAATTTTTTTAAATACTCTTCTCTTAGACTGCAAAGAGACATTTTCTATGACAAAATTGAAGTTTTCTTGAACAAATTTAAGTATCAAAGGGTTAGGCTCACTGGGAATTATCCATGGAGGCGATTAGCTTCAATTGATGGAGATGTTCATTATTAAAGATGAGTGATTTAATTAACACATTTTCTTCTACATGAATATTATATATCCGTATTTGATTGGAAAAGTACATGTCCGCTATATTTATTTATAATCTCCCTAGAATAGCATGAAAATTATTTGACTGGAATGGCTTTCAGTCTAGGCAAACTCAAAATTTTCAGCAGAATTCATTTTTCGCTTTCATTGAAACGAAGGTTTATTGCATATCTGACTGGAAATGAGTGTTAAAGGAACGGACATTAAATACATTATTCACGCTTATTAATTCCATACCTTTGTAACACGCGCTCAAAAGCGTATAAATCCAAGATGGATAGACTGTGAAGGTTCTTTGGAATTCCCTAGGGTATGTACATTTTATGTTGTTCTGCAATTTTTATCATTTAAAGGCAATAATTTTCATAATTCTTTGACAGTCAGACTAGTGGTCAGGGTTTATCAAATGCTTAGTGAAATAGTGAATCTGCAGGATAGGAATTCTATTTTTGAAAATTGACCCCTGGAATCACTGGCTCGGTGCGTAAATCCAACAAGTGATTGAGCAGTGGTTAAAAAAATGTTTTAATTTTGTGTTTGCTTTGTCAAGACCACTGTAGAGGCTAGTTTAGCCAGCTTGACCATTAAACAGCTGATTTGACCTATAAACATGTAAGCTATTTACCTTGATGCCATTATAATTAATTAATACAGAGTTATGTTCTGTGTGTGCATAAACATGCGTGGGTGGGTGTTAGTGCATGTGTGTTAGTGCATGCGTGGGTGGGTGTTAGTGCATGCGTGGGTGGGTGTAAGGTTACAAATCATCCTGTCCCATATACAGTACTTAATTTAGTGACCACAATCAATTAATTAACCCTTTCAGCAGTAAATCCCTGAAAAAGTAAATTCTTTATGTTGTAAAACTTATTCTGGTGAATATTTTGAAATTAATTTGACTGGAAGCAACTGCTGCCTTAGGCAGCAATGTCTTCCAGTCAAATTAATCTCAAAATATTCAATGGTTTTCATGTATGGTTGTTGCCTTGAAATTGAGATATGGTGAAGTCATCGATGAAAGAGTTAATACCAAATCATGCTCTGCATGTACGGGTCAGCCTGAACATGCATGCATGTGGATATGCGTGTAAGCCAGTGCGCATGCATGTGTGGTCATGGGTGTCCGGCTACAAATCAGTGAGTACTTAATTCAGTGACCGTGGTCAATTAATTAATACCAAAGCATGCGTATATGCATGCGTGTGTACATGCGCGTGTTGATATGTGTGTAAGGCTACAAATCAGTATAGAGTACTTAATTCAGTGACCATGATCACTTTCCTCCTTATATAGTGCTAAATTGAAGACTCGGTATAAATCCATCATTCAGTTTTGGTAAATGCTGTCAACGAGAAATCGAAGATCAGTCCCTGAAGCATCATTTTAGATTGGTGCGTAATTCACGTTATCCGGAACTTTCTCGCCGCTTGAATGAAAAGGATTTCTGTTGGTTAGCGATTTTGTGAATGGCTATCTGGATCGTGTGTTGAGGAGCCATGTGGCAGGGATTGAGTTCAATTTACTGTAGCTTAAAGGGTTAATCGAGCAGACAGCTCGCAAAGAGCGAAGGAGAGACGAGCGGGGATTTGATGGACAAGGTGTGTCTGGGATCGTATTAACCGGCTTTTTATCCTGATTAACTACCCGGACCAGAAATTGACCGGCTTTCAACGCAGATAATTACCAAGGAGGTTGAATACTTTTTTATGTCAATATTCTCAAGAGTGCAATGCAGCACTAGATATTATATATATGCTGCCTTTTTGATATTCAAAACTATTATTACTCATAGAAATATTTCACTGTATTCTAAACTTCAAAATATTCAAAACCTTTCCTTTTTGATTATCTCAAAATTTATCTTAAATACACTGTGTGTAAGCTTTGGTGAATATTTTGAAGATAAGTTGCCTGGACGCCTTTCAATTCAAATTATCTCTAAGCTGTACGTGCACATATTTTGAAAATAAAGGATATTACGTTTTTTTGGAGGGTGGGTGGGGAGCTCGATAAAAATAAGAGAAACCAGCTGGGGGCTGACATAACCCGCTGTCAACCTCCAGCTGACTTTCTCTTGTTATTTTTATTGAGCCCTATGCGAAGTATAAGATGGCTCGACATAGTGATCTAAATGGCTTGCAGATAAATGTTCAATGTACATTTGATTCATCAAAGGCTTATTTACAGATTTTTATTAAACCATCATTGCAACATGGCTCCATTCTAATTAAAATAATTTTCACATTTTTTCATACTTGTATAAGGTTTGGACCTAGTCTATATTTCACAAACTGTATTTCACAAAGAATTAGAAGAATACTAAAGATTTTCAATGGACATTTAATTCATCATGGACTTGTCCGATGTCTGAGTAAAGCCTTTCTGATTCGTTTTATGCCATCATTGCATCCAGACGCCATCATAATGAAAATGATTTTCAAATTGTTTACATATTGTTATATGGTTTGGTCTCAGTTTATTTCTGCGCGATTTGTCTCCTTTGAAAGAATTAGAAGAGTTTTTCAGCAGACATTTGATTCATCAAGGGGTTATATGATTGTAGGAATTCTTATTTCACGACACTGCCACAAATGATGTGTGTGTGATATGTGAAAAAACTAGAGCTTGACACGTACGAGGACACAGTCCATCTAGTCTAAATATTTACGGTAACAGTCTTCTTGTGTGATTGGAATTTATATACTTCAGAATTAAAAGGGTGGCTAGCAAAAGTCTCGCCCTTTAATTTTTGGCTCACTTGGCCAGAATGGCCAAGTGAGCTTATGCCATACCGACCATCCGTTGTCCATCCATCCATCCGGCATCCGCCCGTCAACTTTTGCTTAAAAACGCTACTCATTAACCGCTCGGCTGGAAGGACCCTATGGGGGGTAGACTTCAGAACTAGTATACAGAATTTTGATTGGTCAATTTTTTTTTTGGGCCATCTTGAATTTTCTGAAAAATTGCGCAAAATCGTTTAAAACGCTACTCCTCATTAACTGCTTGGACAATTTCAACCAGGCTAAGCTGGGAGGATAGTATGCTGGTATGTTTCAGACTTGTATAGAGAATTTTGATTGGTCAATTTTTCTGGCAGCCATCTTGGATTTTCTTAAAATTTCTAGAAATTACTTAAAAGCCTACTCCTCAATAACCACTCAGGGCTGATTTCAATCAAACTTGGATGAAAGAACCCTAGCATGGTATTCTTCAGAACATGTATACATAATTTTTATTGGTCCATTTTTCTGGTGGCCATCTTGAATTTTACAAAAAATGTCGATAAATCATTTAAAACGCTACTCCTCATTAACTGCTTGAGCAATTTCAACCAGACTTGGCTGGAAGGATACTAGACTGGTATGTTTCAAAACGTGTATACAGAATTTTGATTGGTAAATTTTTCCAGCCGCCATCTTGTATTTTCCGAACATTTCTGGAAATCACTTAAAAGCCTACTCCTTGATAACCAATAGGCCAATTTCAATCAAACTTGGATGGAAGAACCCAAGCCTAGGATGCTTCAGAAAATATACACAGAGTTTTGATTGGTCAGCTTTTACGGCAACTAATTTGGATTTTCTGAAAAAATGACAGGAAGTCGTTTAAAACGCTACTCATTAACTGTTTGAGCGATTTCAACCAGACTTGGCTGGAAGGATACTCGGCTGGTAGATTTCAGAACTTCTGTGCAGAATTTTGATTGGGCCATTTTTCTGGTGGACATCTTGGATTTTCTGAAAATTTTGAGAAATCAGTTAAAAGGAAAACAAGCAAACTCAGCTGGAAGGACCCTAAAGTGCCATGCTTCAGAGCTTGTATATAGAATTTCCAATTTATTAGCTCACCTGGCCAGAATGGCCAAGTGAGCTTATGCCATGGCGACCGTCTGTTGTCTGTCCGGCGTCCATCCATCATCTTTTCTTTAAATGACTTCTCAAGAACCACTAGGCCGATTTCAATTATATTTGGCTGGAAGTATCCTTAGGGCATAGGGATCCAAGTTTGTTCAAACAAAGTCGATCGGCCAATTTGGCCGGTGGCCATCTTGGATTTTGGCCGATTTTAGGAAATGGCTTTAAAAATCTTATTCTCCGAAACCGCTTAGTGGATCGATTCAAAACTCACGAAATATCATATAGGGCAAGAGCTGAACCAAATTTGTTCGAAGGAACTTGATTGGCCAAATGGTTTGGCGGCCATCTTGAATGACCTAGTTTTCATGAAAACGACTTATTCTGCAGAACCTCTGAACGGATCGGGCTGAAATTTTGGGGATATGATTATGGACTAAGGGCCATTAAAGTTTGTTCATAGGAAGTTGATGGGTAAAAAACATGGCTGCCGTGGACCAATCAAATTTTAGCATGTTTGGCTGCCATATTCAATTTTTTTATTTGATGGATTTTGAAGCGGAAATTGGTTTTCTCAACTCCGCTTACTTGTCAGTCAGCTGTCGTATAGCAATGACCCCATCCGCCTTCTGTATGTCCATCCATCCATCTGTCTGTCCGTCACCAACAATGGCGGCTCATTTTGTGATTTCTTGATGACACCAAACTTGGTCACAATGTTAATGTCCGCATCTAATATATGTGTTGTGAAAATGAAATGAAATGACACTCCTTAAATATTTGCTCTCTCACTTTCATAGGGCAAATGCAGGATTGTTCCCACTGTCCATTGATTTATCACCATGTCAGATTTTATTGCCAAACTAGATATTAAATTCGAATTAACAGATTAACCTTTCCAATACTGCCGAAATATTTAAGATACGTATTATGTGCTTTGACATCTATGCTCTTAAGAATATTTTGAAATGTATTTGATTGAAAGTTGTTGCTGCCTTTAAATCAACTCCAGCTCACCCTCTCCCTGCTGCTAACTTGGTGATTCAGCCAGATGCGCATGTGTTAAATGGATTGTGTGGTGGTGGGGAATAACCAGCTATAAAGACCATCTACCTGCCTTTAGAGACCATTTTCTTCAATTGTATTTAAACCTCTGGTAACCGTCTGACTGAGTTTTTCAGGCGACATATTCCAAAGGTTATATCTCTGAACCTGATAAATATTTTGAAAACAATTGGACTGAAAGTTGTTGGTGGCTAAGCCGCCAACAACTTTCAGTCGAATTGTTTTCAAAATATTCAAGAAGTCAAGAGCTTTTGAAAATTGAAAGTATTGGCTGCACTGGCTTGCAGCAGTGAGACAGTTAAGAAACCATCTGTAGTTAGCACTGATATCATCTATTTCCACTTAAACATTGTTCAAAATCACTAATGCAAAAAAAAACAGTCCAGAGATTGTTGTCAATATCTCGAAAACTAAACCATTTGACTGAAAGTCATTGAAAGTGACACCGATGGATGTAAAACTTAAGTAAGATTAGTTGAAATGCCAGGTGAGCGATACAGGCCCATTGGGCCTCTTGTTCCATGCCCATCTTTAATTTTCCAAAAAATAGTTGAAAATCGTCGACTCATTAACTACTTGAGAGATTTCAACCAACCTGGCTGGAACTAGTCTAGGGCCATCGTCCTATTGCATGATCCTCGCCCTCCCACTACATTCCCGTATCGAGTACCGTGTTTGCACGCCTTTGATGTTTGTGCTAAGTTCACGAAGCTTCATACATAGTAATGAACTGGGTCAGTCAACTTGCGCCAATGAGATTGCTCGATAAGAAATCAGGAAGTAAACAAATTTACACATGTTCGTAAACCAAACTAGCGGTTTTTGTTGCCGAAAACCAATCTACACATTTCCTGTTCCTCAGAATCATTAGATAACTAACTTGTTTAGAGCAAAACTATTGCAAACTTGCAAATATCTCTTCAGTTCAACAGAGTCGTGATCGCCGTTGTTTTTGTGATTGTAAATTAGGTCACCAGATGAAGCCTCACCTATCGCGTGAAGTAGGAAGAAATCTGATTGGCTACCTCCAACCCACTAGAGTAATGTTACTTCACATAGCGAGAAATCACAGGTCTGCAAGTGCGGCCTCGAACAGCGCAGCTATGTGAGCAGGCGTATGTTAGTACGATGGCCTAGGGCAGTAGGCTTTAGAAGATGCATATAGAATTTTGATAGGTCAACTTTTCCATCACCCATTTTGGATTTTCTGAATATTTTGGGAAATCGGTTTTAAAGGCTACTCCTCATTAACCGCTTGGCCGATTTCAACCAAACTCAGCTGGAACAAACCCAGGCCGGTACACTTCAGAACTTGTATACAGAATCTTGACGGCTTGATGTTGATGCTGGCTATCTTGGGTTTTCCGATAAATTGGAATTCATATAAAACGCTACATGCTTGGGAAATTTCAACCAAGTTTGGCTGGAAGGATCATGTAAAAACGGTACTCCTTTAATCAATAACCTGATTTCAACAAAACTTGGGTGGAACGATCCTATGACGGTAGGCTTCAACATATTAAACGAGAGTCTTGAGTGGTCAATTTTTTTGGTGGCCATCTTGGATTTTCCGAAAATCATCCATCTATATTTATATGCAAATGGTTTAAATGCCAATGGTCCAGGTGAGCACCATAAGCCCTTGGGCCTCTTGTAATCAGATCTTTTAAAAATTGTAGATTTAAAAAATTTCAATAAAATCTCTTGGAGCCCCCCCCCCCACAACTTTGTCTTAATCTGCAAAGTCTGGAAAATCTGTAATTTAAAAAAGTGTAGCAAAAGTGGCTTCAATTTAAAAGTAATTATAAAAATCCATTATCTTACTTAATTAGCTTGCGATGAAAATGTGATTATAAGGATTAAAAAGATGAAACTGTTGCTCTCTATGAAATCGAAAGTTCTGCATTGCTTCCTTTTCATCCCCTTTCGCGGGAAATAATTATCAGATTAATAACCTTTCACGTCTGTTTATCGTCGTCTACATCATCTTTATAAAAACCGTGAGAAATGTATTTAAACGATATGTATAATTTTGTTTCCCTTCAGATATGTGTCATTCTAAATGCCAGGATGTATACCTGTTCAAAATGAATAAGCATTTCTACGCTATAGCATGTATACTAGCGTAAACTGCAATGAACAGGAACACAGATGTATGTCATCTGACGTAATTATCAATGAGCGCAGGGAATTACCACATGCTTCAGAGATAAATGTATACACTTTGAACAGTTTATAGTCGCGTTAGTTTATAAATAAAAAAGGTTTATTATATTAACGATTGCCACTCTGATGTCAAAATTTTAAATTTTCAAATTAAATTAAAACATGATCTGGTGTTCATTTTTAAACCAATTTGGTGGAAGATGGTGCTCTCGTAGACAGTCATAGACAGCAACATCGTCCACCAAAATTGTTGAAAAATGTACACCAGTTTATTTGTTGTTGGACCAGCAAAAGATAGAATATTGACATTAACCATTATCACAATCACGCCGAAATATTAATTGTTACAGAATCTGTAGAAAAAGGCTGTTTATGGATTTGAAAAATTACGCTTTCGTATGTGGCTGCGTGCTTGTGTGTATGGGGGTATTACCGCTGAGTAAAGTGATTTCTAAGACGCTTTCTGTATTGGTGTATCATGGCATTTTCAGACCACAGAATCTTAGAAGACAAAATCTATGATTCTATTTCATGTATACATGGCAAGAACAACCAGAGATTGCAGACCCTTATTACTCTCTCTGCTTTTTGTAACATTGCTTGTAAATTACAGATTATCCGAATATTTCATGATAGTTGAGGGGATAAAGCGCAATGTTGATGAATCCTATTTTACAGTGTTCGGAATTAGCTTTGATGCTGTAAAATTTTAACCATATTGTATCAGTGGTTTCTAAGATATATCTATTCGTAGATCCAGAATTTGATCCGAGATGGATCTGAGTTTTCTTAACCCTTTAATGGTCAAGCCAGCCAAAACTGGCCTTTGCAGTCGGCCTGAGGAATGTCCATTTGCAGACTAAGAGAAGACTATTTTTGAAAACTTACTACTGGAATGACTGGCTTGATAACAGAGCCAGTCATTCCGGGGGTAAATTTTCAAAAATAGTCTTCTTGGTCTGCAAATGGACATTTTCTATGAAAGAATTGAAATTTTTAAAACATTCAAGGGTTAAAGGATTAAGGCAACAAACACCTGGTCTTGTGCAATTATGTGAGCCAATAGATCTTTCCTGTTTTAGCTATGCCCCGCCCATCTCTATCTAAGCTCCACCCACACTTCGCCCGTGTTGGGATCGCGATCTCTGAACTCCCTGACTATCAATTTCCAGAAAGCTACACAGGTAAGCTGTTAAATATTTGGAAATTAATTTAACTGGGTGCTCCCAGTCAAATTAGTTTCAAAATATTCAACAGAATGTTTATTAAATAGCAAAAACATACAATTCGTACGTGTTGGACTATTAAGCGTTAAAGACGGACTTAATAGAATCATTCATGACATCACGATTATGACATCGGCATACACGTCGCGTATTGGATTATGACGTCATATGATTGAGGGAGGAAATGGATTCATGACATACATCTCCATGGCACACACCCGCACGCTCGCACCACATACACGAGATTTAGCAACTTTTCACTAGCTGACTAAATCGTCCTCCAAATAAAGACAATAGCATCAGGTATACTTCAGCATCGTGGCTTATCACGTTTTACCATTTTAGGATTTATCAACATTGGTTTCCATCCGAAATTTTTTTTGAAAACTCGCGATATTAACCGTTTAATTTATTGAATGTCCATTTACAGACCAAGAGAATACAATTTTTGAAAATTTATCACTGGAATGACTGGCTCAGTTATCGAACTAGTCATTCCAATGGTAAATTTAAAAAAATTGCATTCTCGGTCTGTAAATGGACATTCCCTAAGGCCATAGCAGAGGGAGATTTTGGTGGGTATGACCATTAAAGGGTTAAAGGTAGGCCCTACAATTCACCAAAAGTAGAACAAAAATTATAATTGATGAAATTTGGAAAAAAAATGCTTGTAAGTGTCGTGGTGAACCAGATCTGCCACAGCATTTATGTGCTGTAGCAAAATTGTCCGAATTTCAAGCACTGGATTTTGTCGGCTAACTTTCAGTGGTCTATGAATGACATCAGAGACCTGGAATACGTACAGTATTATACACAGAAAGCCTTAGAATTTACTGTACTCTGAGGCATATACCTACAGATATAAAACTCAGAGGATGCCTGTCTGTATAAACCATTATGGTGTTAACCCTTTAATTGTCATACCGGCCAAAACCGACCTCTGTTATGGTCTTCTGGAATGTCCATTTTCAGGCCAAGAGAATACAATTTTTGAAAATTTCCCACGAGTGACTGGCTCGAGCCAGTCATTCCAGTGATAAATTTTTAAAAATTGTGTTTTCTTGGCCTGTAAATGGACATTCAATAGGCAGATATTTTAATTTTCTTGACCAGATTTGACCATTAAGCTGTTAAAAGGTTAATGTTCAAACTTTATAGGCAAGAAAATCGAAATCTTTAAATCTTGACTTAAAGTGATTTGCAGGTCAAGAGAAGACTTTGTAGCAATCGAGGAATCCAGTTTTAGCTATGCCCCGCCCATTTCTAGCTAAGATCCACCCACGCTTCACTTGATTCAATCCCAGCATTCCTTGAACCTCAATTTCCAGAAAATTATACAGGTAAGCTGTTGAATATTTAAAAACTAATTTTAGCGCTTCGTCAGTAATCAATTATGCGTTCATGACGAACTTAGCTGTATGTCAGTCATGATGTAATTTATCGTAGCCTACGTAGTTGATTATAACATCATATGATTGACAGAGAAACTGGATTCAAGAATTGTTTACCACTCGCTCGAAAAGCTGACAGACTATAGGTTATATAGATCTGAGCAATTCAAGTGGTAAATTGTCAAAAATTAAGTTTTCTTTTACTGGCTCTGCAAATGATCATTTCTTAACCCTTTAACTCGAATTTGTTTTTAAAATACTCAATTTTCTCATAAAATATGTCCATTTGCATATCAAGAGAAGACAATTTTTGACAATTTACCACTGGAATGACTGGCTCCGTTATCTAGCCTGTCATTCCAGTGGTCAATTTTCAAAAATAGTCTTCTCTTGGTCTGCAAATTGAAATTTCTCCAGACTACTGCAGAAGCCATTTTTATACGCCCGCGTAAGTGTGGTCGTATTATGTGATTGGCGCTCGCCGTCCATCCGTCCGTGCATCTGTCCATATGATTTCTTGTCCGGAGAAGATCTCTGTGTTAGGGATGGATAAAGTGTCATGATTTCGTTTCGGAAGAATCCTCCCATATTCGCCAGTGTTATCTCCCTTGAAAAGTTAAAATTTGTCCATATTTTCTTGTCCAAGCCATCTCGAAGAGTCTTGAACCTACACTCACAATTTTTTGTTCAGCAGATGTTTTATGGAGAGACGAAGTGTCATTGATCAAAGACAAACTGTTCACATTTAGCATTCCTCAAATAAATATGTCTACGGGCATATGTTGAGTTTCACTAAAGCTCGTTGTTGGCTGATATGACATTTAAAGCGTTAATAGGACTGGAAAAGTGATTATTGTACGATCTCGCTGATTTCACTATTCATCTTTCCGAAATTCCAGTGTCGCGATTTCAAGACAGTTATGCAGTAGCCTAATGCACCAGGCATTTGGTGAAGTGTCGGTCACAGCTACGACCATCGTTCAGCAATAGTAAAGAAGTGAATGAATGACGGTCTTAGTCACAGACGCTTCACCAACGCTTTAGTGCATTAGGCCACGTGAAACTTATAAGTTCCTGTCCATCTGTCCGTCTGTCGCAGTTGGTTTTCTGCACTTTTTCGCAGTCCTTCAAGGTATTCAACTGAGAATTAGTACATTACTTTATTATGAGAGGGTACAGACCGAGTTCAAGTTTCACATGTATGTGGCAATTTTTGATTGAGTTATGCCCCCCTTTCGACTTAAGAAATACCAAAAATATCAGCTTTCCACACTTTTTCGCACTCCTTCAAGCTATTTAATGGAAAATCGGTTCATCGCTTTAATATATGGAGTTAGAGAGCAAGTTGGAGCTCCAGACATTTTCGTAAATTTTCCGTAGAGTTATGCCCCCTTTCATCTTATGAAATACTAAAAATATTAGTTTTCCACACTTTCGACTTAAGAAATATGAAAAATATCAGCTTTCTGCACTCCTTCAAGATGTTTACGGGGAAATTGGTACATCCCTTTAATATATGGAGTTACAGAGTAAGTTGCGAGTTTCAGACAATTTCGTCAATTTTTCATTGAGTTATATGCCCCCTTTCATCCCATGAAATATGAAAAATATTAATTAGTTTTCTGCACTTTTTTTCGCAGTCCAAGGTATTCAACTGAGAATTGGTACATTGTTTTATTATGAGAAGTTACAGACCAAGTTCGAGTTTCACGTGTATGCGTCAATATTTCTTTGAGTTATCCCCCCCCCCCCCCTTCCACTTAAGAAATATCAGCTTTCCGCACTTTTTTTTTGCTCTCCTTCAAGATATTTAACGAAAAATGGGTACATTGCTTTAGCATAAGGAGTTACAGAGCAAGTTTAAGTTTCAGACATTTTCGTCAATTTGCCATGGAGTTATGCCTCCTTTCGATGAAATACAAAAAATATTAGTTTTCCACAATTTTTTCCCGCATCCCTTCTAGATATTCAACTGAGAATTGGTGCATTGCTTTGTTATGTGAAATTACAGAGCAAGTTGGAGTTTCATGCGTATGCATAAATTTTTGATGGAGTTATGTCCCCTTTCGACTTATGAAATACAAACATATATCAGCTTTCAAGACTTTTTAGTTCTCCTTCGCCGTATATAACTCAATCTCTAAAGATTTATATCGGGGGAATACTTGTTGTTATTATTATTGTTATTATTTGACCAGAATTATGTAGTGTTCTATTTCTATATTAAGCAGGGTCTTAAACACTATACAAAGTATACTATTAAATTAAAAGACGATCACATGTAAGCAGAAGTTTAAAAAATCATCTAGTGTCACCGAAAGGATAAAATTAAGATCTAATTCCTTTAAATAATATATTAAAATTAGTGATATAATTATATTTCGTAGTTTAAAAGCACCAGACAAAGTAAATTTGATTTAAAATGAATAAAAGTGTAGAATTAATAATGTTATCAAGTTTCAAAGTGCTTTATAAAAAGGTACATCTTTAGAGATGTTTTAAAAGTCATCAGTTTGTTGATATTTCGGAGATAATGTTGCGTAGCATTCCATAGTCTTGGTGCTGAGCTTTGGAAACCATCCGTCATGTGAGCGTGGTACAGTTAGTGTCAAGCAATTCTCCGATCTTAGGCTTTTCTTTGGTCTATAAACTTGCAGCATGTCAGTGATATATGATGGTGCCTGATCATACAGTGCTTTAAAAGTTTGAATTGGCAGTTTCTCCTTTAGACATGAATCTATAGGCAGCCAGTGCAGCTCCTTAAGTATTGGCATAATGTGACTGTACTGAGATGTTTGTGTTCGCGTGCTGCTTGATTGTTGAATATTTTAAAACTAATTTGACTGGAACCTGCCATTGCCATAGATGTAGGCAGCAAATGCTCCCAGTTAAATTATTTTCAAGCTATTCAACATAATATTCCTTTAATCATAAAAATTTGTCGTTTCTGGTCTTTGAGGTTCTAGGGTTAATTAATGAAGTCCATTGACGGCTCTTCCAGTGCTGTGGAATTGTTGCAAATGTGATGTTCATGTTGACCCAAGATGGCCATAATAACAGCATTGTACTATAATATAAGTTGATATATGCTGACAAAGTACAATCCACAGGGCTTTAACTATGGTGCTTTCATTGATTTATGGAGCTAAACATGCTGAGTCTTCTCACATTCTGATGAGATGATGCTGCTGTTTGTAGTCTTGTTGTCCCCTGGGGACCCACCCATCTGTATAATCACTGATACTCACTGTCAGCTCAACTGTCTGACCAGTGATTAATGATGATCAATGATCAGCTATAAACTAAGAGGAAGTTACCAAGTTGGTGTTGTGTCTGCACAAAGATATAATCCTAATTTAGCATCTTGTCTTAGCATTTGTTATTGTCTTTGAAAGGAAACCTGCTTTCCCTTGACACTTTAGCACTTGTCCGTCAAAAATAGATCTTGCTGTATGTAGGCTTGAGAAATGTCCATTTGCAGACCAAGAGAAGACTATTTTTGAAAATTTACCACTTGAATAACTGGCTCGATAACCAGATTTTATATGGAAATAATATTGTGAAATAATATTGTGTAATTGATTATATACACTTTTATATATATCATATTCCTTCTTTGTAAATACGTAGTTATATATAATAATATGAGGCACTACATTGACCCTGAGAAGTCTAGGCCAGCGCTGGTCAGTATCATGACTGCGATATATGTATTCTAATCTCAATGTACAGAGTCGGGGAGCTATGATGAGCTTTAATGTTTTCAAATCCCTGAAACAGTAAATTCTTTACGATGTGTAGCATATTCTAGCAATAGCTTCCAGTCATATTAATTTCAAAATATTCAACAGTTGTTATTACACCACAAAAACATCCATTACCGTTCAATCACTACTTGCTAAATCAATTATCTGCATTTAGCTATCAGAATAAGATTTTTATGCCTGCATACACACCTTCCCATGCCTATTCCTATTAATATGGACCCTCAACCAGGCTACTGGTTAAGTCCATCTCCAGCATACTGACAGCTATAGACTGACACCAGTCTATACTCACCCCATAGTGACGCTTGTCACTAAGCGCGCTTGCGCATGCGCACTGGAGCCCAAATTTACGATTTACTAAGCGGTATGCTTCATTTTTACGCTTTTTTCATTTTTAGGAGTCCGCTAAGGATATCTTCTGCTATTAAGGAAGCTAAGAAACAGAATATTTCTTCAAGTACTTAGCTCTCGAAGGTGGGCTCGTGTAGTGCACCGGGTCAAACCCATATAAGACTTGAGGGTGACGGGCATAACCCACAAGGCGTGGTGGCTGAGGCTGACGTCCATAAGGCTGGTACTTATGCTAATGCCAATTTTTCGATTGTACCGGTCGTCAAGGTTCTTTGTGGATCGCCCATTGCCAAGAATTTGATTCCTAGTCTTGCTAGTTCTTCCGGTTCCGTTGTGGTGGACTCGGGTTTACTTCCTTTTTCCGTTTTAACTTCCGGTTTAGCAAGACATCCGGGTCTTCAGGATCCGGTTCTTTTTTCTCTGGCGTCCGTTCCCGGTAGGACTTCCGGTTTGGCAGGAAATCCAGTTCGTCAAGATCCGGTTATTACTTCCGTTCCGTCCGTTTCCGGTATGTCTTCCGTTTTTGTAGGACATCCGGGTCTTCAAGATCCGGTTCCTAGTTCTGTTTCCGGTTTTAGCAGCGCTTCCGGTGATGCCGGATATCCGGGGTCTGTGGACTCCTATTATTTTTCGCCTTCCGGTAGAAGCGCTTCCGCTTCCGGTTTGGATTCCTGTCTGTACACTTCCGCTTTTGTTTCTAGAGGTGTACTTCCGGGTCGTTCAGACTCGGATAGACTTCTGTCCTCAGGACAGGGGTTACTTCCGTTTTCTGGATCTACCTCCGTTCTTTCCGTATCCGGTCTGACTTCCGGTTTTGCGTATTTCTGGTTCCTTTGTTTATTCTGGTTTTTTACTGTACATCCGGGTTCAGTTTCCAGTTGTCTTCTTCCGGTTTGCGCATTTCCGTTTCCTATTTTTTCACTTCCGGATTCATACATCCGGGGATAGGGTCATTACCGGTTTCATGGTGTTCTATGATTAACTTCCGGTTCTGTTTTTCTTTTTTGGATTTCCGGTGATAGCGCTTACTGAGATTCCAGGTTAGTCTTATTTCAGTAAGTGCTTTTAAAATCGGAATGTTTAATCACTGAAAATATTAATTCCAAGACATTGCCAGTCTTGAAGTCTCTCTTGAAATTGTAAATATTCAGCATTTATTCTTTTATCAGTGAAACATTTCAACGTAATTAAAGACTTCCGACTGGTTGCTGGATGGGTTTTTTGTTGCAGTCGATAAGTCAGTCTGTATTCTACGCATTATCACTAGATGTCGCAATTAAAATTAGTTTTTAATTTCATCCAACTTTAGATGGCCAGTTGTCTTCGGGCCGTTCAGCTTTTTTTCGCGCTCTTTTTTCCTCTTATGTCGGCAGGTTGACATATTTATTTTATCTAAAGGGTGTTATTTTCTTGAAGAAAATCCCCGTTTCTAGCGTAATTCTTAGTCTAATTCTGACAGGCGCTGAAAGGAATAGTTTCAGTAGTGGATTCATAGGGAACAGAATGGCTCTAAGATTAATGATTACAAGAGCTAGAAAATGTTGAGAATAGAGGAATAAGATTATGGTGAAGGAAGAAGGAATTATTCTATCAATCATTCCTTTTATTAGCATATCAATCTCAATGACATCCGTCTTTACATGATGATAATATTGGTTCTAAGTCTTTAATAATAATGAGTAAGATAAGTATAGGTCTCTTCCTTCATCCTCTGCTCTGCTCCTTCTCTTGCTAAAGTTTTCTTCTAGTCATGTTCTCCTTCCTCTCTCTCTCTGTCTTTCTTCTTTTTTCCCTCCTCTTGGGGTTTTCCGATATTTCATCGTCTATCTATCCTATCCAGGGATCTTCTGGTCCTGTTCTTTCCTCTTCATCTTCCATTCCTCTTAATTCCTCTCTTCCTCTTTTGATCATCTTGATCTGATTGTTTCTGTCGTTCTCTCTTTTGACTTGAGTTTCTAATTGTTGATTAAGGTCTGGTTTTTCCATTGTTTTCTGTTTTTAGGGATTCGTCCCTTGTTCGTTCTTTCATCATAGTTTCATGTCAGCTTTTTTTCTCCCTTCTTTCCATGTCCTCTGGTCAGGATGTTGTATCTGTTTACATTCCTTCTGATCAATCTTTTTCCTTTTCTGATTCTACGTTTTTCTAACCTTCTAGATTCCAAGAGGCCTTGCTCTCCTCTTTCCATTTGAACTGTTGATTCTATGGCCTCTGGTGACTCTTCTCATCTCTTTTCTTCTTCATCTCCTAATCCTTCTTCTTGTTCTTCTATTCCCTAGTCGGTCAGGGCTGAGGAGATTTTGTCCAGTCAGGGGGTTCTTCGGATGTCTGGTCCCTGTCTCTTGTGGATTGCTTAGACTCTCTCTTCTTTTTAAAGACAAGTTTGCTATAGACCTTCCTTCTTTTGTGTCGGCTCTTTCCTCTTTTAATTCCTTTTTTGTTGTCTCCTCTGGTCTTTTCAATTGACAATTTGGTCATTATCATGTTAGTTTTCTTTGTGAATTATGTTAATTCTAAGGAATTTATACATACATGAGAGCTTTCAGCCTAGGGTAGGTTTTCCTACCCTGTCATTAAATCTTAGTAAAATGATCTCTATTCACTCTGAAACATTCATATCGCATTAATTTTAATTTAACAAGGCGGTATGTCATGATTAAATCTCAGGATTCTTGCTCCCAAGTCAAGATGGAGACCATCTCACAGATCTTTTCCAGTCTAGATCAGGGTATGTGGTCGTTTCCATTGACCAAAATGATGCCTTCTTTCATGTTTTCATTTACCCTTCCTTCAGTAAATTCCTGAGTTTTTGCTTACTAAGATCGAGTTTGGCAGTTTCGCATCATGTCTTTTGGCCTGACCACGGCTCCTTTTCTTTTTCTCGCATAGTCTCAGCCATGGCAGAAATTGTCACCGTCATTCTATCCATCTCCACGTTTATATAGACGACTGGTTAGTAAAGTAAGTCTTCTTCAATTCTTTCAGGAATTCTTCCAGAGGTTTGCAGTCTGGCATGCAACCTAGGGTGGATTTTAAATCTAAAGAAATCAAGCCTAGTTCCATCTCATATCCTTACGTTTCTTTCGACCTGACCCAGGATCTAGTCTTCCCCTCAGATCCAAGGATAGAGGCTTTATCAGTGACAATGGAAATCCTGTCTTCTTCTCCCATGGTAAGAGCAAGATTCTTTTTAAGAGTGATAGGACTGATGGTCAGCCTAGAGAAAGTAATTCCTTGTGCGGCGCTGATGAGAAGACCCTTCCAAATGTATTTAATGTCCCTTTGGAAGCAGTCAGTCCACTCTATTTACCATCAGATTCCCATCAGAGAACATTTGATCCCTCATCTAGATTTCTGGAGGGATCGTTCTCTGCTTCTGATGGGTGTTCCGCTGGTTAAGTCCTTCCCTCAGGCGATTATCTTCACAGATGCTTCCCAGGAGGGTTGGGGAGCAGTTTGGAACTCTGTCAGTTTGTGGCCTTTGGTCCCTGGAGGAGTCGATAGCCCATATCAACATTCTGGAATTGTGGATTGTCAAGAAGGCTCTCCTTTCATGGTCAGATCTTGTGATAGGTCTCAAAGTCTCGATTCGGTCAGACAATTCGACAGTGGTGTCTTATATCAACAGGCAGGGAGGTACAAGGTCGTCTCTCCTTTTGTCTAGAAGTGTGGAGTCTTCTCTTGTGGTGCCACAAGAGGCAAATTTTTCTAGTGTCCTCCCATGTCCCAGGCAGTCTGAATTTTCTGGCGGACCAACTTTCACGTCCCAGCAAGTTCGCCCACACAGAGTGGCAGTTAAAGAAGTCGGTTGATAGAGCGTTTTTCAGTCTTATGGATCGTCCTCTAGTAGATCTGTTCGCGACCTTTCTGAATGCCCAGATCTCCTCTTGCATGTCTCCTTTTCGGGCAGTCAAGCCCTGGCGGTGGATGCTCTGTCTCAGTCCTGGACAGGAATGTTCGCCTATGCCTTCCCTCCAACAATTTGATTCCGTTAGTCTTGAAGAAGGTCAAGGACCAAGATTGCGAGGTTCTTCTTTTAGCTCCCTTTTTGAACCTATTTCATCTATCAGTATTAAGCTTTTAACTCTCAAAGCTGTTTTTCTTGTTGCTGCTGCCTCTGCTAAAAGGCGTTCAGAGATTCATGCTCTTTCTGCTGAAAAGGATAGATTTACAGTTTCAGGAGACGGTTTGGTTTTATATCCCAGAATTAATTTGACCCGGTGAGGCTATCTCATAACAAGCTTAATTGTCTCACAAATCCATCTGGCAATCTAAAACTCAGTCTAACCGCTTTCCTGCTAGTCCGATCATTTTAAAATCTTTATCGTCTTTTTCGCTATCTGATAAATTTTTGTGTCCTGTTAGGGCATTAAGAACCTACAAACAGCGAACCGATTTTAAAAGAGTCGATCCATCCCATTTATGGGTTTCCTACGAGGAAGAGTTATCTAAGCCGGTCTCAAAATCTACGATTGCCAGATGGATTTGTGAGACAATTAAGCTTTGTTATGAGATAGCCTCACCGGATCAAATTAATCTCTCCCAGATTAAAGCCCATGCGTTAGAGGTATGGCTACTTCTTTCGCTCTTTTGACTGTTCGTCTTTAGATGAGGTCATGCAGGTGGCAGGATGGAAATCTGAATCCACTTTTACATCCTTTTATCTCAAAGACCAGAGTGCAGCAGCCTCCTTCTTTCGTAACATTACTATTTTAACTAAAAAAGGCGAAGACCATTTACCAAGCACTTTCCACCATTTTCGTTAGGACTGTGCGTCTGTGAGAAATGGTGAGCCTTCTTTTGGTTTTTATTTATTTCTTTAAGTTCAAGTTTTCCTTATTTGTTAATCACGGTGTGTGATTGAGTTAAATGCACTATTATGCTATGTTATTAAGATTTGGATAAGATTGGTTCGATTTTTATCCTTGTTTGTTGATTCTCAAATCTCCTCCCACCTAATGTTTAAATGGGGCACTGACCAAATCTACGGGTTTAGCAAGTAATGATTGAACGGTAATGGATGTTCTTGTGGCGTCACCCTCAAGTCTTATGTGGGTTTGACCCCGTGCACTACACGAGCCCACCTTCGAGAGCTTAGTCGCTCTAGACTTCTGCTTAGGAGATTTTTTAACCTGTATGGAGGTTAGAGGGATCGGTTTCCCCCATTTGCGGGAATGCCCGCTAGCTTTCGGGCCATCGTCAGAACTTAAGAAACATCCTGTTTCTTAGCTTCCTTAATAGCAGAAGATATCCTTAGCGGACTCCTAAAAACGAAAAAAGCATAAAAATGAAGCATACCGCTTAGTAAATCGTAAATGAAGACTAGAAACATAAAACGCACTTCTAAAAAGGTGGGAAAGTTCAAATTAGAAATCAAAATCCCTACCTACAAGAAAACAAACTTGCATAGGGATAAATGATAATCCTTATAATGCACTAGAGGTGAATTGATAAGGCTCTTGGTTAAATGCTAGAGAATTAATATGATGATGATGATATAGGCATAGTAATTAAGTTACCACGAAACGAGAACAATCTTTCACGAAAACCGGTAACAATATGAACATAGTTATAAAATATAATATAACCACGAAGACACTTCTTAAGCGTAACTTAGGGAGGATTGACTTCATATTAGGCATATTCCTTGGTAATATAGAAGACAATAGTATAACTGACACAGCGCAAAGCACAAAAAACTCTTGAAGAATATTTAAGCAGTTGTTCTGCAAGCAGAATAATTGAAAAGTAAATCTGTTTCCTATTTGGGCTCCAGTGCGCATGCGCTCTTAGTGACAAGCGTCACTATGGGGGTGAGTATAGACTGGTGTGAGTATAGACTGGTGCCAGTCTATAGCTGTCAGTATGCTGGAGATGGACTTAACCGGTAGCCTGGTTGAGGGTCCATATTAATAGGAATAGGCATGGGGAGGTGTGTATGCAGGCATAAAAATCTTATTCTGATAGCTAAATGCAGATAATTGATTTAGCAAGTAGTGATTGAACGGTAAGTATGTTTTTATAGTGGTTAATAAAACAACAGACCAACCCACAAGGGGGGTCTGTGGATTTTTTCCCCGTTTGTTTGCCCTGAGATTGGGATATAACGTGGAATTTATCAGTGAAAGGGTTATTGAAAATTATGGCAATAGATGATTTCTAAGAAATTCCTGCTTTTTGTCCTTAATATAAATGTCAGGCTTGAATCTTATAGAACTTTACCTGAAGGTTGAGCGAAACAAGATCTGTGTTAAGATCAAAGAGGATTGTTGATTTCAAGAATCATGTTCAGGTATTTGTAACTCACTATATCCTCTTACAGGCTCATTATATACAGGTATCCCTTTCTGCACTCCTGCAATGGATTAAATGCTCCATCAATGAACTTAGTGAACTAACTACCTTTTAACCCCAAATTTATCACACATCTTTGGGACCCCACCAGAAACTATCCACGCAAGTCTGATCAAGATCTCTCTGTTCATTTCCATAAAATGAAAATTATTGACAAAGGTGTTTTAGGCACGTTGTTTTCAAAATAATCATTTGAATCTAGTCGTCATGGCCTTGAACTTTGACCTAAAATTTATCACTTAGCTTCAGGACTCCATCAGCAACCGTTCCCCCAAGCTTGATTACTGTATGGGTAAAACTCAGTAAACTAACAGCCCGGAATACGCTTTTGTGAATGAATTTAAGTTACTATTGACTGACTGACTGAATAACCCAATAATTAAGGAACATAGCAGCTAAAAATGGCAATTTTCTTGGTCAATCTTATGACAATCAAAGTATTTATATTTTGTAAAAAAATGTTATGCTTTGGCAAAAATTCTAAGAAAAAGATCAGTGATACAATTGATGTTTTGACAAAAATAATGGAGCCAGTGAAGTTGATTCTTGTTTTTATTTCTAAGAAAATCGTATTATAAAATCTTATTAGAATGGGATTATTTCATGACATTTTGATCGTGAATACATTATTTATAAATTAGGCACCCGTCTCACAACTGAATTGTTGCATGAGCTATCTAGAACTATTCAACTAATGTTTATTTTAAAATGCGTTCCTGAAACTAAATAAAAGCATTTAATTTTACAATCCATGAACCATGCACATAGTTATTATATGAGGATTTCTTATTCATCTGTCTATGTATTAATATCATGAGTGAACATTGAGACTTTAACCCATCTTCATCAATGGTCTTGAGCAGCGTCCATTTGCAGACCAAGAGAAGACTATTTTTGAAAATTTACTACTGGAATGACTAGCTCGATAACCGAGCCAGTCATTCCAATGGCAAATTTTCATAAATAGTCTTCTTGGTTTACAAATGGACATTTTTAATGAGGAAATTTAATTTTTTTAAACAAATTTGTGGGTTAAAGAATTAAGCACAGCTTTCAGGGAATCTGAGCTTTATTCTATGTTTAGTTCAACAATATCGCCATTACCATGCATCTGCCAGACAGTGTCCATTCTTGTCTAATTAATACTGATCTGTAGGCCAATAGGCTATTGGCATCAGACTGTCTGAGTATGTGTTCACATCCCCCAAGTTATCCAAAAGTTATGTTAAACCTTTGATATGCCAGTCAAAAAAGGCTTTTGCAGTGGTGTTGAGAACTGCCCATTTGCAGACTAAGAGACAACTATTTTTAACACGTTACCACTGAAATTACTAGCTCGATTTACGAGCCAGTCATTCCAGTGGTAAATTAAAAAAAAATAACCTCATGGTTTGCAAATAGGGTATTGAGAAAATGGCAAATTAAAATTATCTAAACAAATTCGAAGATTAATAGTTTCACTGGTTTCAAGTTTTCGTCACATATAGCAATGTCTCTGAAACCCCTAAAGTAAATTATGGATCAAAATATATTTGTCGATTTTGTTACCCTCAACCTATAAAACGTGTGTGCGGGCGTGAGAGAGAGAGAGAGAGAGTGTGTGTGTGTGTGTGTGTGTGTGTGTGTGTGTGTGTGTGTGTGCGCGCGCCTGCTTGTGTGTTCGCGTGTGCATGTGCCTGCTTGTGTGTGCATGTGCCTGCTTGTGCGTGTGCACATGCCTGCTTGTGTGTGTGTGTGCGTGTGCACGTGTTCCTGCTTGTGTGTTTGTGCGTGTGTGTGTGCGTGCGTGCGTGCGCGCGCGTGTATGTGCCTGCTTGTATGTGTGCATTCGCGCGCACGCGTGTGTGTGCCTGCTTGTGTGTATGTGTTTGTGTGTGCGTGTGCCTGCTTGTGTGTGTGTGTGTGCATGTGCCTGCTTGTGTGTGTGTGTGCGTGTGCGTGTGCCTGCTTGTGTGAGTGTGCCTGCTTGTGCGTGCGTGTGTTTGGCGCACGCCTGCATGCATCGGGCTGTACATGTATCTAAAAAAACTAATGATCATATCATTTGGCTCAAATGAAAGAGGGCTTCCAAATATTGGCATGACTCGGATAAGAAAACATGGATATACTAGTCTGATTTGGCTCAAATTTGTGAAAACTAAATTTTGATGAGTGTGTGCAGGCCAAGAGATTATTTTTCAAAGTTTACTACCGGGATGACTGGATTGGTAATCGAGCTACTTGTTATATGTACAACTTGTTGGTTCATGTGTAAGATTTTATAAATAACTTGTTATAGCTCATTTGAATCAAATTTCAGAGGAACATGACTTATTGATTGATTGTTGGTTTGGTTTTATTGGCCGCTTACACCTAGATGTATTTGAGCCATGACACTATTATAGAGGTGCTTCCCGAAGGGCTGCGAAATGAAACTAAAACTGAGAAAATAAAAATAAGATGTTGCTATGGGTGTACATGTATGGGCTGTCTGTTCCTGCCTAATTAATGAGCTGTTGTTGGCGGCTGTCAATGTTGTACACCATGCACATGAGCGGTGGGAGAGGGAATTACTTTATTTCTGTCGGTGGGTGCGAGGTGGAGAGATAATTCTATCAAATAAAAGTAAAAAGAAACTAGATAGCTGCATGTGATTAAATAAACAAGAAACGGGAAAAACGGAATTAAAATCGAGTGTTTACAGTAAACGAAAATTCCAAATTAAAACTTAAAATTAGAACCTGTTGCTGTTAGAAATAATAAATTGAATGCAGTTGACGCTATTTGTGGATTAAAATGGGCCTACTTAAGTCATGTCATCAAGTCACTAAATAGAGGTTTCATACTCATGCTAAAATGTGGATCCAGTGCTGGACAAAGGAGAGCAAAGCAGCTGACACATTTTATACAAAAGTATGTTCATGGGTTAATGCAGCAGGTTCTCGATATATATGGAGACAATAGACTAGATTCACCCTTTAATGGTCAAGATGTCCAAAACTGACCTCTGCACTAGTCTTGTCAAATGTCCATTTGGAAGCCATTTAGAGAAGAGAATTTTTGAAATTTTACCACTGGAATTACTGGTTCGATAAACGGGCCAGTCATTCCAGTGGTAAATTAAAATTTTTTTATCTCTAAATGGCCTGAAAATGGACATCAAGGAGCAAATGTTTTGAATTTAGCGACCAAAAAGGGTTGAATAGTGGTCTCAATTTTCACGTCAGAATTGTGTCATATATGTTAGAGGGATCCATTTCTATAGTGATACCTCACCCATTTCTAGGTAAGCTCCACCAACATTATATATGTAGTCCAGGAATCGATTTGAAACTTTGTAACATGAATTCCTTAACCCCTACAAAATATTGACCATGGTATCATGGGCGACCATGATTTGACGGTGGTCAACCTTGAAAATTGTCAAAATCTGACTCTGTTGAATATTGATCATCAGGTCGATGGTTTTGAGCATGGTACTGACTGTGATAATATACATCGACCATGTTTAACCACGTCTTGACCATGGTCAAATAAAAAAGTAAAATCTCTGATCAAACAAATTTATGAAAACTGTATATGACCTTAGTCAACCATGTTTTGACCATGGTCAATTAAGATTTGAGAACATTTTTTACCGTGGTTATCCATGTTTTGACCATGGTTGACATCTAATTTCCTAAGGGAGACAACTCTTTAATTAGAGATGTATGTATTTTTTAATGTAATTCAATTACCCAAAAATTATGTAATCATCATTATTATTTACACATAAATAGTAAATGCCATATGCATAGAAATGTAACAATATAAACACTGAATATATCAATTTTATCTCAAACAATGCCAATGTAGGTAAACCACTGCACGATTTTCGTAGTCATTCATATGCAGAAATCTTCATTATTTTATATCTTCATGACTATTACCGTCGTTCATGACCCGAGCTTACAATATTGTAGGCTCAGTCTGGCACAGGTTCACCTTTTTTTACATAAGTGGACTTGGATTGCTGACTTAATAGCATGAGGACATAAACATGCTCTGTTGCCATTAAATACATATTTACATAATAAATATACTATTCCAAATCAATGGTCAAAGCTATTAGGTTTGACCATGGACAACCACGGTCAAAGTTGTCTAACCATGGTCAGCCGTGTTCGGACCATGGTTAGACTGTGAATTTGTTTGTATCATAATAACTATGGTCGACCATGGTAGTTTAACAGGGGAAGAATCTAAATTTCAAGGGAACTATGAAGGTAAACTGTTGAATATTTTGACACTAATTCAACTTGCCAATTGCAGCAACCAACAGCTCAGAGTCAAATTAGTTTCCAAATATTCAACACAATGTTTATTAAATTGGAAATTCATAAAAGACATACAATTCGTAGACTTCGATTTTCGTAAGACTTATGTCATGTTGATTGACCTTTGACATAGGGCTGGGCGGTATGCAGGTTTCACACCATCTTTATGGCGATGGTTTAAAAACCATTACGAAAATAGAAAAACCTAAAAGCCGTCCGTAAGATCGCCATTGCGCAAAATCTGGTGACTGTCCTAAACTAGTTTGTTCTTGACTTGCAGTTTAATATTATCATCTAGTGTAACCATTTGCTTCTAGAGACATCAAATACAGTCATCTATAACTGTTAGCCATGGGAAAGCAAGGGTGTTGGTGAAATCCCAACAAATCAGCCAAGGACGACCCTCAGCAAATATGATTTGATTTGCCAGCAATGAATTTTACATGACGTCAGCTCTGCGGGTTCAATGTAAGATTGAATAATTTGAAAATCTAAATTTCTTCTTTGCAACAAATAATCCTTTTTTCAATTCGAGTTTGTACTATGTTTAATTAGGATTCCAAATGTGACATGATACAAAAAAAATCAAGAAACGCACTGCGAAAACATGGACGCTATACAATGAACTCCCAATCCAAACAAATCATTATTTCCCTTAGATTTCGACAAACATAAAATTATCCATCACGGCCTAAGACTTACGAGACAAATTGCTTGAACGCCCGAGAAATGAAAACAATTAAGTCGCTTCTTACATTGGCGGAGTAGTTACAAGTAAAATACACCTCAGCCTCTCAAATACGAGCAGGCGTAATGTGATTGGTTGTTAATAAATTCTTCCGCCGGGATATTCACTACTATCGATTTTATGAATGAAATTCGTAGTATTTTTTATCACATGACTTTTCTGCTCGATAGGCGTTAGAATCACATCGTTTTGTTTTACGACCCGGTCCTTTTCGTCTTCGTATGTCTTCAAGTACGGAGTGTTGATTTAAGTAGATTTAAGTTAGATTCACAAATCATTGCGTTTGTGTTGTCAAATTATCATAATCTCTTTATTATATGACATATGAACCTCGAAAAATAATCAAACACATTTTTTGTGAGAATTCTTGAGGCACGATTTCCGGGAAATGACTACTCTTTCAGTTACGTGCTGAGTGACATTCACCCGCTTGAATGACAGTTTATTGATGAGTATTACTAAATACCGAGTACTTGAATACAAACACATGACTTACTAGACTAGATCATACTGTAGGTGGTTATACGAACTCTAACCATATGTGCGGTACTCTACTAGGAGCCTAAACTTGCTCTCATATCCGGGTTCCTACTTACACGCGTTAGATTTTACTCCGCTTTCGAAAATAGTTACCTAATAACAGTGTTGAAAATCAACATTTTAGTGGTTAGAGTGTTATTTTCACGACATCACATGAACCGGACTTTATTTATTTAATTTATTTTAACTACTATTTTGAGATAGATAGCATCGAATTGAGCAGTCGTACGTAGTTACCGTTCTAATTTCGTGGCAATTTACGTCAGTTGTCAAATCGCAAAATACATGTAGCTAATGAAAACGGCATATTTTCATATTTTCAAATTATTTTCGATCATTCTAACCCCTTAAACCGGTATTTCATTAATACCGGTTTAATTAGTGATACTGTCACCGGTTTTCTTTTAGGCCAAACCGCCCAGCCCTACTTTGACATCCGCTAACACATGATGCATTTGGGTATGATATCAGATACTTGAGTGGTAGATCTGATTCATCAATGGAGGAATCCAGCTATGGCCCGACCATTTTTAGCTAAGCTCCACCCACACTTCGCCCGTGTTGTGATAAATCGATCCGCCGCCCAGGCCAAAAAAAGCTTGGGTATTCATGAATATCCAAGTTCTGTGGAGCTTGAGTAAACCAGCTAATCCAAGCTTTTAATAACTTGGAAATGCTTGGATTAGCTTGCTGGTATTGGCCACATAAAATTTAAGATAATTCAAGAAAATCCAAGAAAGGCCTAGTTAACGTAAAATCCAAGAAAATTCCAGTTAGCTTGAACATTCAAGAAAGTCCGAGCTAACTTGAACATTCAAGATAATCCAAGCTAGCTTGCCGGTATTAGCTACTTAAAATCCAAGAATATTCCAGCTAGCTTGAACATTCAGGAAAATCCAAGCTAGCTTGAACGTTCAAGAAAATCCAAGCCTGATTTTATTCCAGAAAGTCCCAGCTATCTAGAACTTAAGAAAATCCCAGCTAATCCTAGCTTTTGAAATAGGTTAGCCATTATCATAAAATGTATGCATTTACACATAAATGCTGCCACACAGAGATTATATATAAATATGTCTGCTTAAAAACAAAATCACCTTCATGGGAGTTGAGTTATTCAATAACAAATACAATTTCAGCCAGACATTAGCAATGTATGAGTTTCTGACTGATTTGTCTATTATTCTTATAGACATAGATTGTTAATGTGCCATATTATTTAGAAAGGCATCATCACTGCATTAATTACATAGAACTGAAAAAGCTATACCAAAACTGGTATTTCTGAATAAATCTCTGGAAATCAATAGAATACATACCTCAAAATACAGTTCTGTTTCCATTTAAGGTATCTAATGCTAAGCATTTTATCTAACAGTACTGTCAGTGTTTCCAAACTATCGTATTCTATATATTCATAGCTGGTAATGATCAATGCAATGAATGTACTGTTTGCTTTTTTACAGATTTTTTTCATTTCCCACCAATTTACCAGGTCACGGTCACCCCTAGTCATGACTATACAGAACCTGTTCTTGCCTTAGTGCAAGCTATTTCAAGATAATCCAAGGTAGCGTAAGCGAGTCCTACAAATTCAAGGGTATCCAAGTAGCTTGAATTCTTTTTTGTCTGACAAAACAAAGTCCTAGAAAATCCAAGCTAGCTTGAATTCTGTCAAATCAGAAAAGTCCAAGCAAATCCAAGAAGCTTGCACTTTTTCATGATGATATTCAAAAAGTCCTAGAAAATCCCAGCTAACTTGAATTATGAGACGGGGGATTTCCAAGAAGTTCAAGCAACTATATAATGTCCAAGCTAATTCAAGGTAATCCAAGCTGGTATAGGTTGAATAATATTCAACAAAGTATTCCTTACATGATAAAGAGTTAGTTGTTTGACTTGTTTCTGTTTTGTGAGGCATAACTGGTTGATATTCTGGATATATTTGTATAAATGTGTACCCACCCAGCCTCTTGTAATTAGCTTTCAGATAAATGGTTTATTGAGGTAAACCACCGTACTAACTTTCAGTTTAGAGAAGCTCATTAATTCTTTTGCCGACGAATTCCCCTTATCTCATGTTCAAATCTACCATATATGAAAAGTGTTGAATATTTTGAAATTAATTTAACTGGAAGACGTGGATGCCAATTGGCAGCAACGGCTTCTAGTCGAATTAATTTCAAAATATTCAGCAGAATAACTTTCATATCGTAAAAGAATATTTTTCAGTGATTTGTCTGTGAAAGGGGTAACAGATCTCTGTTGTAGCTGAGTGAACAATGATTATGATTATCAATGTTTCTGAATGATAATGTTCAGAGAAGCCAGGATAATTCAGTTTGTTAGTATAATTAATTGCTAGAGCATTGAAATGTCATATTCTTTACCCTGTAATGGTTCAGATTGTTAAAAAAATTGTCTTGACCTACGAAACAATTCTCAAGATCATTTAGCAGACGCAAGTCTCTGATGGTCTTGAGAAATGTGTGTATTTGCTTGCCAAGAGAAAGATCAAGCCAATCAGTCATTCTAGTAGTAAATTTTCAAAAATACCATATTCTTGGCAACTGCAAATGAACATTGACTAATTTTCTTTACCAATTATGAAGATTAACGAGTTTAACTATCAACAGCAATGTGTTAACCGTCTGACTGCAGAGTTTTTGCAGACAACATACTCCAGTGTTTATATCTCTGGATCGGCTAAATATATTGAAAACAATTTCACTGAAAGTTGTTGGTGCCTAAATGACCAACAACTTTCAGTCAAATTGTTTTCAAAATATTCAGCAAATCAAGAGTTTCGAGACAGTTAATGGTTATAATGTTCAAGAGGCTTTAACCCTTTAATGGTCAAATTTGGTCTTGAAAATTTAAAGATTTTCTTATTGAATGTCTATTTACAGGCCAAGAGAAAACAATTCTTGAAAACTTATCACTGGAATGACTGCATTGTTTGTCAGTTGATTTCTTGATATTAAGTAATAAAATATTGTAGTACAAATCTGCAAAATTCTATCTTGTGCAGTTAAATATTTTAAAAGTTGATTCAGAATTACTGCACCTGTCTAACAAATTACTGAGACGTGTTTCTATTGTAATTTGAACAGCCAAAACCGGTCTCTGCAGACTCGTCTACCTTAATTGCGGATTACAGTTTATCCATCAATCATATGATGTAATAATCAACTACGTGACGTCATAATCAGTTATGTCATGAATGAGTCTATTTAGTCTATCTTAGACGCGTACTTAATAATAGTCCAACAGGTTGAATGAATTGTATGTCTTTAATTACTATTTAATAAACATGCTGTTGAATATTTTGAAACTAATTTAACTGGATGCTGTTGATACCATAAGCAGCAACATCAAATTAGTTTCAAAATATTCAACAGCTCACCTGTATAGTTTTCTGGAAATTGAGATTCAGAGAGTGCAGGGATCGATCGATGCCAACACAGGAAAAGTGAGGATGGAGCTTAGCTGTGGATGCATGGAACATAATCACAACTGGATTCCTCCAGTGATGGTTAACCAAGTGCTTGATATAGTTTTCGTACTGGTCATGGAAAACCTGAAAAGTCATGAAATTTGAAAATTAAAACCCAGGCTTAGAAGACCTGGAAAAACCTAATTTTGCATATAATAAGTCATAGAAGTTATGAGAAAATACAGAAAACCAAATACTGTGAAATATTATGCTATTAAACTAAAAGTTCACGACAAAAAGCAAATGCAGAAGATGCCATCTGAACGCATCTGCTGTGAGCCACCAGACAATAATTTCAGTGATCGAAAACTTCAGGTAAGTTCTCGTTTAACTAATATATTCTAGCCAATCACCACTCAGTCAGCCGGAGTTCCATGAGAGTTCAAATCTGTGGGTGCACCCAATACTATAAATTCCATGTAATGAATTGTTCACAATTATGATAACATATGAACTGAACAATTAACAGATTTGATAATCATCCTTCTGAACACTGACATCTTTCTAATCTATTCAGTAGTTTGTTATAAAACTTTTAAACACTCATTATCAACCTGTTGTACAGATTCAAGTTATGGAATTTTCAAACCATCTCAATGGACAGCAAAAATGGTCTACTGCCATTTCTGTCTATTGTATTGTCTATAGATATTTATATCAATCCATGCCAGTATCCTAGTTATTTTCAGCCTTCGATATATAGTGTCTCTGCATACTGCCTTATTGTCTTCATGAATAATTTTGTGTTAGTATCGTTCTTAGATTTTTAATTCTCTCTAAATATGATGGCAATGCATTGAAAATTATACACCTGGGCGAAATTGATTTATATGCAAGCAAAATAGTTGTGTTCTAATAATGATCGCTTAAAGTTCCTAAATTGATTCCTCAAGAGATTGCTGTATAAAAATATCAAGCATATTACTCAAAACTTTACTGAAATGCCAAATATAATTCTATCTGGTGTTAGTTGATATTTGAATAATGATCCATTTTAAATATCTTATCCTTAATTGATGACTCAAAAATGGTTTGGTGAAGCCAATTTAAACCCAGAAAATGCAACACTGATTAGGTCATTGGTAAAAAACCCCAATAACCCAAAAGATTTCAAAACGTAATCCACATAGTAAGCATTATTTCTTTATTGATTCTCTCCATGAATTAATAACCAAAATTCTCTAGCCAGCAAGATCTTTATCATCCGAGGCTCTCTTGTATAAGAGGCTATTAACTAACAATATTTTACGTAGTAGATGCACACTGTCCTTATGCGTGAATGCTCCAAGATTGCCAATTCAAAAACAACATCTTATTAAAGAGCAAAATCTGTTTTAGGTATTTTCCAACTTGATGCTATGTTACTGTTTATGCTGCTTGATCCATTTCTACTCTTGTAGATTAACACTCAGTAGAGGCAAAAAAGTGTAAACGACTATGGGTTAACTTCAAACCGATCTAATATAAAAAGCATCAATATCATAAGCTCCTGAGGTACATGTATTCCAGAAACATGTGGCTTAATCTGGAAATCAATTCACAAAACTTCATTGTGAAGCTACTACAGAAGTACACATAAAACTCCTTGATATTCAATTTGCACTCATCATCAGATACTCTGGGTTTTGTTATTTGCTATACAATTCATCTGACCAGTTGAATGAGCAACTAATTCATAAATTTCATTCTCTAAATCATAGCCAAACTTCTCTGGCTAGCCCATTACAACATTGTGAGGGAAGAGATTAACACAGATATAGTTAATGCCGCTACTATAGAAATATCTATTCAGAGACCAAATTTAGCACGAGCAAGACTCTAAACACAACAATCGAGCTTTAATGCCCAGTACATTAATATGATGTTGCTTCGCCTTATTTCTCCATCTACCACCTATAGAATGTGTATTCTTTTTCTGTGCGAGGTCAGTAGGTCAGTAAACACTACCTCCCCCTTCAGTTGACACATCAGTTGTTACAACATAAGCATTTTTCATGATTGAGTTGTGTGGCTGGCTGTTATTGAAATAACATCAATCCACATGTAAACACAGAATGACCTGAATTTGACAATTACACATTTTTATCAAAACCATCTGACACTGTTTCCATCGATTCAGATTAGTCAGATTATCAGATTCTCTAAAAGAATGTGAATTATTCTACAACTGAAAACCAACATGACCATATAAGTATTATATGTTCAAGCCCTAAGTTTCATATTTTTATGTTTCCAAATTTAATACTTTTGTAGCACTGCGAAAAATATTCTTGTCACTTAGATGCCAGTTCTTCTGACATACGCACTTAATGTTTCAACTCATAGGGTGGGACGAGAACTGGTATATTACAGATGAAACATCCAATGGCATAACCATCATCTTTTAATTGTTATACATAGTGGCACAACATGAATCATATGAATGTGCATTACGAAACCAGTCCTCAATATACCAATGTGCAATATGCTCCATTTATCTTAAATGAGCATATAACTGGTGTTAGTAATAAAAGCTATATATTCTGCTGATGATAAGCCATCTGGCAAAACTACAAATTGAAAAAATACATTATTCCATTCAACAAACAATATTTGATATCTTACTGAAACAAACACTAAGAAATATGCATGAAATATACATTAGAAAGGCTCATTTGGGACAGCAGACAATTAGGCCTAATTAGAAAGGTAATTAATGCAATTGTATCTATTTTGAAATGATGATACTCCACTGCTCGAGGCAGGGCAAAATTTACATAAGTGTAAATGCAACCCTGCTTTTTGTCTTTGACAAATATAACAGATAAACAATCATCTGAATCTGAAGAATGACCAGTACATTTTATATTTGCTTGCCAAAAGAAACACAACCTGATACTAAATGCAAGATAAAACTCTGACATCCATTTTGCTCATAATGGTCCTTGATACCAGTGCTCAGCTTTAAATTGTTGATCATAATGATAATATTGAGACGTATTTGATACCTGTACTGTTTGCAGTCATAGGCATCATCATGCAAAGGCCTTTGATTTTAGAAAAGAAAGTTATACCTTCTTGATACCTGTACTGTTTGCAGTCATAGGCATCGCTGTGGTAAGGCCTTATCAAGAAAAGAATATGTTTTGGTACCTGGACTGTTTGCAGTCATACATGTAGGCATCTCTGTTTATCAAGAAAAGAATATGTCCTTGACACCTGGACTGTTTGCAGTCATATCTGTAGGCATCTCTGTCGTAAGGCCTGATTTTAGGCCGCTTTACCCTGAGTTCAAATGGCTTCCCCATTCAGGTGAAAGCGGGACTCCGGCCTCAGTTAATCCTTTCACCGGCCTTGAGGATGAAATGGTTAGAAATAGTAAATGCATAATAAATGAAAACCAATTGTTTGCACACCTAGGCATGGATCTGCCTATAGGTCACTGGCTACTTATTGCTCTTATTTATTTATTTCAATCTGTTACTCAGATGACCAGCGTAATACAATTTGTGCTGCTAGCAGCAGCACATACCTAAGCTTTTGTAAGCCAGATAAGAACCAGTCTCCTGACATTAAACTCCTGAATTTCAGTGTTTACCAAGCAAAACTCTCAACAAATGCGTAAATCATAGCTGATATTTTTGACATATTATTTATTGATAAAATCTCTTAGATTGTGGTGTTCTCCTTAATGAGGTTACCACCACACTTATAGCATGAGCATAGCAAACTGTTTGCTAAAACCCTTTGCATTTTAATGTCTTTAAATAGGGTTGCTGAGAAGAGATTTACACTCTGGATTAACTTTTATTATGACCAGCGACTGACATATGTGATGAGTTTATCCTCTTATTTTTCATCTGGAATTGCGACATTTACTATATTTAATAGAATGTTTGAAAGCCAGCCATCTAACTTCTAAGTTTGACATATTATTTCAACACCATTAAATATAGCCAGGTCCTGCATTGTAACATGATATTCACATACCCCTCCTCTCTCTAGGCATTGTGTGAACATTATGCTAATTTATAGCACATGTGGGTATACACTCTGAACTCTCCTCTGTTGAAAAAATATCCATAAAACACTGTGTGACATTATCAGATGAAGCTTACACTGCTGTTTACAGACAAGGAAAGCTGAACATTTGCTCTGCATTACTAATGATAATGATACAGATGATATTTAAAACACTGTATATCCCAATTCAGCTATCACAGTTTTGGTTAATTGCTGATAGAGAAGATTTGCCTGTAGAAATTTAGCTTCAGAGATCACTAGGAGTTTGCTCCTTCCCTATGGCCTTGATAAGCAGTGCATGTAGAGAGGACACTGGGATCATTGGAATTTGTTCCTCACCCATCCTCTGAAAAGCTCTGTGTGTATGGATTGTATTGGGCTCATTAGAAGTTTACTTCATAGCCCTTGCACTGATAAGCTGGGTCAGCAATTTATTGCCCACATATGACCCAAATCACTCTTAGACTGCTGCTCTGCATCTAAAATGGCAGCTAGTTCTTGTCTATCAGACATGTGCTAAAACCTAATTTACTCTAAAACACTTCAAATCACACAAAACACTTAAAGATTTTGACTTTAATTAACAACTTTCACAACTTGTTATCACCATCTTATTATATATCACAAATTAATAACAGAAAATGTAAATTTTTCAGGTTAATAGGCATTTTGTTAACAAATAACTGATCTGGTTAAAAGCCATAAGCACAATGATCTCAGCAAGTCTTGACAAGTCTCTCGTGGAACTGACTGAGTGGTGATTGGCTAAAATTGCATAGTCCTTCATAAATATAGCATTCCCCCTCCTCTAATGCCTAACTCTATCATCTTCAGTATTCAAATGCAACAAGCAAAGTTGTGTGCATGCTTTTTGCAGCAGTTTGGCTTATATTATTAGTAGGTATTCGAAGAAAACGTCACTTATGATTAAAAATGAATGTACTGATGAGTTTGATGACAACAGCATGCATCTTTCACGATGCAAAAATAGATCTGTCACTCAATGAACCATTCCAAGTTTATCAATCGATCATATGATGTCATATGAAGTCATAATCAACTATGTGACATGTAGGATGATGTCATAATCTTAACCCTGTAACACTTGAAAGAAAATTTCAATTTTTTCGTTAAAATGTCCATTTGCAGACCAAGAGAAGACTATTTTTGAAGATTTTCCACTGGAATTGTCATTCTCGATAACCGAGCCAGTCATTCCAGCGGTAAATTTAAAAAAATGCCCTTTTCTCGCTCTGCAGATAGCCTTTTCCCAAGACCACTGCAGAAGCTGTTTTTGACTGATATGAGTGTTAAAGGGTTAAATGCTTAATAGTCCGACACATTGTACAAATTGTATGTTTCTGCTATTTAATAAACATGCTGTTGAATATTTTGAAACTGATATGACTGGGCGCTGTTGCCTATGCCGCTCTTGCTGCCATAGGCAGCAATAGCACCCAGTCAAATTAGTTTCAAAATATTCAACAGCTTACCTGTATAGTTTTCTGGAAATTCATAGTCAGGGAGTTCAGGGAGCGATCGTGATATGGGTGGAGGTGGGAGGGGCATAGCTAAAATTGGAAAGGTCATTTATCTGACATTATCAAAATATGTCGCTTATTGGCTGACGTCACTAACAAAATGATGAGAGTCTGTCACTAAAATGTTTGAATTGTATGTTTTTAGTGAATTTACGATTTAAATAACATTCTGTTGAATGTTTTGAAATTAATTTGATTGGGAACTGTTGCTGCCTGCCTTAGGCACAAACTAGTTTCAAAATATCCAAAAGGTACCCGTTGAGTTGCCTTGAAATTTAGATTCTGGAAATTTACGTTTCAAATCACTGTCAAATTGATTCCTACACACGTAAAAAGTGGGTGGAACTTACTTAGAAATGGGCGGGGCATAGCTAGAGATGGGCGGGACTTAGCTAGAAATAGATCTGTGGATTGCTCGGAATGTGAATCGGAATCTCGGAATGTGTTGTCCGTTATCGAGCCAGTCATTCCAGTGGTAACTTTAAAAAAAATTGTCTTCTCTTGGCCTGTAAATGGGCATTCAATAAGCAGATATTTAAATTTTCTTGACCAAATTTGACCACTAAAGGGTTAAATAAATAATATAATATGCATCACTTATGGTGTATTGTATTATATATAGTCATGTGTGGGTCAATGCCTTCCACTTAACCCTTTCACTGATGAATTCTCAATTTCTCATTCTCAAAGCAAACCATACAGGAAAACTGTTGAATATTTAGAAATTAATTTCACCGGAAATCAAATTAATTTCAAAGTATTCAACAGAATATGTTTTAAATTCTAAAGAATATATTTTTTCCGGTATTTGTTAGTGAACGCGTTAAAAGGTGTAATTCCAGTATCAGACATGATCGACAAGCAAGCTCACCTCTGTGACGTAAATACCCCAGTTTTTAACAACCCGCTCATGTTCCGTGCCAGCCAACAGCGGATATTGGCTGTCATCGATGGCTTTATTCTCCTTTGCCGCTTTCGCTTTGGTCTCGGAATATTGGCTGTCATCGCCGATTTTGTTCCATTTTTGCCATTTTCATGTCAGTGTCATTGCCGATGGTTGATTTTGTGACGATTATAGGGTGTGAAGTTGAATGTGGGAAACCTTTCTCATGGTATTTCCCCTGTGAAATAAAAATATCTGGTGTGTGCATGAGTGAGTGTGTGCGGTGACGGTCCAGGTATGTGATTGGTGGTTGGGTGGGGAGGAGGGGTGTGTGTGTGTGTGTGTGTGTGTGTGTGTGTGTGGGGGCGGCGTATAAATGGATAGATTTACAATCACGCACGCACATGCGCAATACACGTCCCCACGGCAGGATTCGATCAAATTAGTTTCTGAAATGTTTCGTATCTATGCTATACCTACGGATAGATATGTCTGTCTTAATACCAGGATGAAAGAGTTATTGGAGATGATTAACTCCAATAGCGTCATATTTCATCTTCATCAAATACTCTTCCACAGAGACCTTTGTTGCAATGCATGTTATGGCTTTATCAGAGTTTCGTTAAATATTAATGAGTGGCATTGTACCTCGGTGATATTTTAGCCTCAGGGTCAGCTTTAATCTTTCTCATATAATTTTTCTTCGAGTATGGTGACGAGTGTTTTAACCGTTTAATGGCCAGGTTGTCCATTTGCAGAGCAAAGAGGTTATATTTTTTAATCTTTACCACTGAAATGGCTGGATTGGTAAGCGAGCCAGCCATTTAAGTGGTACGTTTTAAAAAATTATCTTGGCTTGTCAATTGACACGATGAAAATTGATTTTTATTAGCAGTAAAATGATTAATTATTCATACCATAGTTGTTAAGCATTTCACTAATAAATTCTGTGTGTCTAATTTAGTCAAAGAGCAAACAATCAGAAAAGCTGTTGATTACATGTATTTAGAAAGTAACATAACTGGAAGCCGTTACTGTCTAGGTAGCAACAGCTTCCAGTCATATTAATTTCTGAATAGTCAGTAGAATATGCTCTAAGTCGTAAAGAATCAGGGATTTGTTGTTGAAAGGGTTAACGAGATATTGTGTATTCTGCAATCCTTCTAATAATGGTTTAGTGACTCTAAAGGAAGGTTACGTTACCAAGTTGTCAGGTTATACTGAAGCTCCAGTTAACCACCAATAAATCTCCTAAACCTCAATTAACCCTTTAGTCCTAGAATTTGTTCAAGAAAATTTCAATTTTTTCATAGAAAATGTCCATTTGCAGACCCAAGTGAAGACTATTTTTAAAAATTTTACCACTGGAGGTAAATTTTCAATAGTAGTCTTCTTGGTCTGCAAATGGACATTTCTCAAGACCTCTGCAGAAGCGATTTTTAGCTGATATGAGTGTTAAAGGTTTAAGAGGCCGATATTTTGAAATTAACATGACTAGAAGCCATTACAGCCTAAGAAAATGTTTGCAGACAAAGAGATTATTTAAAAAAAAAAATTTATCACTGGTTCGGTTATCGTTATTTTCAAAAATCGTCTTTTCTTAGTCTGCAAATGGATATTTCTCCAGAGCACTGGAGATGCCATTTTTGACATGCCAACATGGGCATTGAAGGGTTAAACACACAACTGCTTGCTCAATAGCTGCCTGTGTCTCTGGACATATATCTCAGCTAGTAGGTTTAGGAGAAAACGACCCAGACGTATATATACTGGTCTGGCGTTTTGTTAGCTTACTAAAATACTTACCACTCAATTCACTGTTTGCTATAAGTCACCTGACTTAGATATCTTAACCTATTCATTCCCACGGTGTGGGTTCCCTTGAAACAAGGTTAGCAGAGATACATCCCTCCATTGGGTAGGCTTGATAGTATCTCTCTTTAACTCTAAAGCAGTCATTGCTCTAGGGAACTGGTTCCTCTATTCCTATAGAGAACATATAAACGAGTCTGTGAGCATGCGCACTTATGCTACTATGCATGCGACCGAGTCCAAGCCGTCATTAATTAATTCCACAAATTTTTAATAATGATTTGCAATTTAACGATGCGGGGTGGCCGAGGTGGGCCACAGTGAATTGAGTGGTAAGTATTTTAGTAAGTTAACAAAATGCCAGACCAGTATATATACGTCTGGGTCGTTTTGTAACACAACAAAAATACTAAGCCACTCAATTCACTGTTTGCTAAAACATAGAATTGGTCAGAGCCCAAATACTAGGTGGGTTGGTAAATTGCAAATCAGGAATGAAAGGTTAATCACCAAAAATACTAAAACCAACTAAATCGCTGAAGTGCTGAAAGAGCACGAACAAACAAATGTTCTAAATAAAATACAATAATATAATGATAATTAGAAAATCTCAGCAAAGAGAATTTAAAAACAGCCTTGAGATGGTGAAGAAGACGGCTGACTAAAGAATCTAGGCAATTGAGCCTAGGTTTGAGTGGCGAAACGAGAAATGTCAGATTGTGAATTGAATCTGATCATTCAGATAAAAATAATGTAGAATCTGACATTTATACTGCAACTTACATAATGTCGTCCACTGATAGATCTGCATAGAATGTGAAGGAGAAGGCCATACCACGAACATTGTGTGCCTTAACACAAACCGAGTGTCTCCTGGAGATACATTCTAGTGTCAATTAATGGTGTCTGTAATCCAGTTGATGAGATGCGCGCTTACTAACAAATTCGCATAAGTAATCTGAACGGTAGATCTGCATAGAATGCGAAGGAGAAGGCCATACCATGAACATTGTGTGCCTTAACACTTACTGAATGTCTCCTGGAGATACATTCTAGTGTCAATTAATGGTGTCTGTAATCCAGTTGATGAGATGTGCGCTTACTAAAGAAATTTGCCTAAGTCACCTGAACGGTGTTTCAAAAAGATCTTTTAAATTGGGCATAGTTTTCGGAAAGGATTGAAAACAATTAATTAGGTTTTATATATATAAGATCTCTTCAAGGGCAAAGAATGAGGCCAGATCTCCTACCACCTAGAAAAGATCATTCACAAAAAGAATATGAATATCAAAATGCCATCTAACAAACGCGGCCGCTAGTACAAAAAGAATGATTTCAGAGTTATACAATTAAACAGATGGACCCAAGAATGAATTAATAGAAGAATTTATTATAGGTATTTGCCTTTGTGCTATACCCTAAAAATACAGGTACCATGGATAAATGATGTAAATACTTAATAACTCTCAAACCGGCTTCTAGAAAATAAAGAAGGATAGATGCTAGTGAAAACGATAACACCACCCCAGCATACAGAGATTTAAATCATAAAAAAAATCCCATGAATCTATGACTTGATGATGGGATGCAGAATCGGGCTAGATAATGTGTTGTTCTAACAACCATTTGAAAACCTTAAATATACTCTGGTAAATTCTCATGTAACAGATAGTTTGAATTGATTAAGAATACTAAAGTTCAGACAAAAAAATCAATTTCTGAAAAACAGGTCTCTTGGAAAATACCATATATACATATTGAAGATTTGTGGAATGATGAACTGAAAGCTGCTGTTAAACGAGATAGAAAATCAGCAAAATTGGTAAGACGCTTTGGGTTTCCACAAAGAGGACTACGAGATCCACTGAATAACTCATTGGGCCAAGCAGGAGTGATTAAAGGGATAATACATTCTGCTGACAAAAGCTCTTAAATACAATTGGCACTAGAAAGTTAAATTGAAGATATTTAAACAAAATGTGAAGTCTATGACTGGGCCAGAGCATCTACCGCCAGAGCGTAGCCTGGAGGAAGAATATGAACATCAGATCTGGACACTATACTGAGTAGAAACTTAATGGGATGTAATAAATGAGCTACAAGGAAAATCATTCTACCTGGAATGTGAGCTGCTGAAAGTTTTCCTGACATCTCCACCGCAGGAGGAAGACCAAGACTCCAGACAAAATATGATAACCTCAACTGCCTTGCTTGTTGATGAAAGTCACTACTATAGAAATGACTGCATGAGCAGATAGGTGCTTGTGAAAGAGACAATATCTCTTCATTCTCCAATATTCCAGAGTATTGAAGAGGAATACTAGAGTATTAGTTCCTGTTCTAGTTCCTGAAAAGGAAGAGAGTAGTAAGACTACTTTATCTGATTCCATAGACACAAGAACGAGAGGAAATTCTATAGCGATCCCCTCCCCCAAACACGTAAGAACAAGACATCAAACTGGACCTGCAGATGGATAAACTGGTGAATTGGTACCGATGACACCCAGCGAATGAAAATGCAGTGTATGCGGTCGTCGTGAGGGACAAAATTCTGAATTACCAGACTTGACTAAATTTTAACACAATTAAGGAACCTTCCAAGCCAGAGGAATCCCAGACTGGCCATGATGTAATTAAAAGAACTCAGATCCAGTTAGGATCAATTCTGTATGTATAGAAATATCAGAAAACACTGTCCCTTATCCTTGACGAGACCAGTGATGACTACACAAAATGACTCCATGTCCATATTATTCCTTTCATCGATGAACTCCATTTCTGAGACAATATATCAGGAAAAGAGTTGAATATTATAAAACGATTGACTAAGTAATTTTTGTCTCAAACAGTATCAAAGCAGCCATGGGTTCCAGACAAAATAATTCCAAAATATACAACAGAATTAGTATTAAATGATGAAGTGTAAATTTTTTGGAAGTTGTCAGAAAAGGATAAATATATGAGTTGAATATAAGAGCCAAGACCCTATAAAAGATGATCTGCCAGCACCTCATAATCCTAAGTCTTTGGATTCTGCCATTCCTCCACTGTATCCTACTTGAAAAGAGCAGAAAATTATTGATCAGGAACAGAAGCAGGACTAATGTCAAAGGAGACCAACATGGTTTGATAGAAAAAAGGGGGATTCAATGACTACATTGATTGTACCTTATATGTAGGAAATCTGCTACCTAAGACATGCATGAGGCTAGCTATTCTCATCCCCACCCCTGATAGAGTAAAGATTATATAGAAGCGCTTAAGCATGACAGCTAGGACCAGAATAAACCTGCAGAATCTTATTTTACAAATCTAATTTTAAAACAAAGCTAGTATGATATGAGCCCAATTGTTAATATCTTTATCAGATGATTAAACAGGAAAGAAGTCCATCAAACCTGTGACCAGATCAATGATGGATAAGGACAAAGGACTGAAACTACACAGAAGGGTGAAAGGAAAAACCCATATTCCACAATCCATACGAAGGCAATAATCCAATCATCTTGGTTAGGCCCCCTTGAGGAATTTATTTAATAATGCCTGGGAAAGTTAGAATTTAGAAGAATAAAAAATAGGCTTGAATAGATAAGGCTGAGAAGACATCTCCATATGAAAATAATAGAAATAGACATATCCGTAGACAAATAAAAAGATCAAAATTTCTACTGAACTCGAGAAAGGAGCGGTGTAAATCTTGATAAGACAAAAAAGATTTTGTTATTGTGACAAGCTTACATTCACCCATAGATATGCTTCATCATGGCGAGGGATCCTACTGATAGAAAAGAAAGACTGAAAAACTATGTTAAAAATAAATCAGGCCAGATATGATACTAAAAGATAGCAAACCACTATTCACAATTAAAATAATAAAGTCTGACGCACTTATTTGCAGATTGATATTAGGAGAATCGAAAGATGATTGATTCCAATTTTTTGAGAGAACAGGTCGAAAGATGGAGGCTGATAGGAAGAGAGTAATACATGAGAAGATTCAGGAGCAAAACGAAATCTAGTGAAATCAAAACGACAAAAGCACTGCTAGGATCATAAGAAAAAATTAAATCATTCCTAGAAGATAAATGCGAAGAGTTGGGTGTACACAGGTTTTCGAAGGATGAGGATAATTGGATGGTTGAGCCATTGCACTAAGAGCAACTAATAAAGAATTAAAAATAAGAGCCCCTGAAATAGGGCATTTAAATTGTCAAGTGATTTAGAAACAAACAATACCAGCAAAACAACAGAAGTGAATTGATTTGGCATACCTAAACCAGAAGTTTAATTATAATCAGTTGCTATACCATAAAAATTGAGTTATAATCTAGGTAATAATACTGAGCACAGGACAATTAGGCTTTATGGTCATCTCTTCATTTAACTCTATGACTGTGCCATCACTTCTGGTCATGGGTTGCATGTACGGTGTAGTCATGCATTGCCTTGACTATGCCAAAGCCTACGTAAACCATTTTCGAATGTTTTAAGAGATGGTGTGGAAACAACATGTTCAGACAAACATTTCACAGTTTACACACCCCTTAGAGAAAATTTTTCTAACTAGGTTAGTTCTCCCCCTCTTCTGGTAGACTTTCAGATGATTTCCACGAGTAATAGTCCATTTGCAAGCAGAATGTTATATTTGACTATAACAATTAATCGATTGAGAGCCGATAGAATGATTCATCATAGCCTGGGTACGTGCTCTATATATCCAATTTCACCCAAGTTAAGTACCCGCAGAAAGAATTTCCAAAATGATGAGAGATTAGATTATACATTAAGTAGCGAAAAACCCCATCTAAGGGCTAATAAAGGTGGCTGATAGTCAAGAACTTTCCTGATCCAAAGGCTATGCTTGCTACTAAAACACAGATCAACACACATCTCTGATATAGTAAAACTTGGTCATCAAAGTTTGTAGCGTTTACTATCAAAATATTAACCATTTAACTCTGGAAGTTATTAGTCATAAGTTGCAACTGAAATAAGTTGAATCTGAATGAGTACCAGCAAATATGGGAGTGGCGTATTTACTTATAAATCCATAAATAGGTCGCACATTTATGCTCAATTTACACGTTCTAAAATTTGCGCGCACTATATACAAGGATAAAACTTATTTTCCTCTGAATATTTAAACATCTTAACGACTGAAGATACCACGAAAAACCCCTTCACAAATATTATATATATTATATATTATATTATTTATATTATATTATTAAATTGAACAGCCTAAATATTGCGTATCCTTTAATAAAGATTGGGGGTTTTTTCCATCAAAATTAATCCTAACTTGTCATAGATGTCGTCTTTATAATATATAAATCAGAATCACGTGATAATCACATGATATATAAATCACGTGATATTATCTGACCAGATCAGGTTAAAGCAAATCTTAATGAAGTATCTTAAGCGAGTACTCGGATATAGTTATCCTGGAATCGGAAATTCGGCAATGAGATCTACGCTTCTCATCAGCGCCTCCAAACGGAGATTTACTTTGCCACTGGCTGGCTCACTAACATTAGACGCGGGCTACCCAGTTTAATTATCGGGCGTTCATGCAATTTTTCTAGAACATCGCATTACGTTTTAGATCATTTTATGTTGGTCACTCACATTACGATATAACCAGTAATATATATGATAAATTTTAACGCTAGATTTAGAAATCAAGTGAACGCAAGTTTCTCGCTAGATTTACAAATCAAGTGAACCTGATAATCTGGCACAGGCTTAATAGCCTATCTAACAAAAGAGGATTATATGATTATGAGGATTCAAATCAGTATCGTAATTTTGAACATCCGGGCATTCCGAGATCGTCCAACATTTGCCAATTTACGACACACTAAAGAGGATATCCCATAGCAACGCAATGTTTACATTTTTCATGAAACTAAGGGCATAAAAAATACTTGCGTCGAATAACCCCGCCAGGTATTAGAAAACATAAAATCTTGAGTAATCTTTTAAATAATATTATAATAATAGATATTAAATAAAAGGTAAAAAGGTTTCACGGCCTATTGCTAGTAATGTTAAATTAGCCTGCAAAAACGCCGCCAATTGAAAGCGAACACCGAATTGCGAATTAATACGATGGTCTTGTCTTTATCATCATGAAGTAAATGCGAGTTTCATGTTAGTTGGTTAGTAACGGTCCTTAGAAGGACCACTCGCTTTTCTTCAGGGGATGATCGTGGTGTATCCTTGTGGTGTTCATCCGGCCCACCACGCCTGTTTGCACCACTGTCACATTCTTAATAGATCCAATAACTTCCCAACCGGTATATTACATAGTTATGTAGGATACCTTATGTAGGATCGATCCAAACCGGTATGTAGTATACCTTATGTTGGAAAGAATGACGCTCGGAAATACGTACCTAGTCAAAACTCTTAATTGATACACTAACTTCCCAACCGGTATGTTACATATGTTATGTAGGATACCTTTCGTAGGAGATGTTCCAAACCGGTATATAGTATACCTTTCGTAGGAACGGAGCCTCGTGGCTAAAATACGATCAGAGTTATTGACTTCACCTTGCTTGTAATGTGAAGCTGGCGCCATTTTCTTTCAACTTGGTCACAACAAACTTTCTGTTCATATTCACGTAAATTATAAACATTTTACATAAGTACTATGACTTATTCAACAAAGACCGCTTGTACTGTGGTATTCATGAAAAATCAAATGTGGATGTAGCTCCACAAGATTATGGAATGAATAGGATTTGTTGAGATAAAAGTTAGGTGTTTCCCGTAATATAGAAAATTAATTAATGACGGCTTGGACTCGGTCGCATGCATAGTAGCATAAGTGCGCATGCTCACAGACTCATTTATATGTTCTCTATAGGAATAGAGGAACCTGTTCCCTAGAGCAATGACTGCTTTAGAGTTAAAGAGAGATACTATCAAGACTACCCAATGGAGGGATGTATCTCTGCTAACCTTGTTTCAAGGGAACCCACACCATGGGAATGAATAGGTTAAAATTTTCTGAGATATCTAAGTCAGGTGACTTATAGCAAACAGTGAATTGAGTGACTTAGTATTTTTGTTGTGTTACAAAACTAATACATAGAGGTGAATCATCTAGGTGACTGCCCCATGTGATTAAATTAGGGCTGTAACGATATGTTTTGCCACAATACGATATGTATCATGATACACTGACGATATGTATCATGATACACTGGTCTAGGCTTGCACGATTTCATGATTTAATCAAAAATCGCGATTTTTGAAAAAAAACTGCGATTTTCTACGATGTAATTGAAAAAAATCGAAAAATCGTGAAAAAATTGAGCAGACTAAGATTTTAAAACTCATCATTCAGCAGTAAAAGAATACAGTTATAATCCATTCGCGCATGTATCCATTGTGTTTTTTCTTGATCACTTCACACATGGGTTCACTAAGTCCTAATCGAAACACAAAGCTCTATGGTAAACCAGCTAACAATAGCGAGGTAACACCTTTGTCATTGAGAAAACCAGCTAGTTACTCCATCGAATCACCATATAATTTTCTTTCTTTCGCTGCAGACACTGAGTCTGTCATAAAATACTGAGTATATACTTAGTTGCAGAGTGTTAGGCAATAATCACTAATCACTTATGATCATGTCGATAGTCACTCACAGGACTGGCGGTATGATCAGCGAACGAAAAAAAAAATCACTGAACATAATTCTTTTTAATTCTTTTAGCAATTTCAGGCTGTGTACTAATTTTTCCTTTTTGATTCGGTTGTCATGCATAATTAAAGCATTCCAGATTGTTGTATTTTGAACTGTGCATTCTGCTGATTATTCTTAAATGTAAATCGTACATTCTGAAAGCAGCTATAAACTGCACTACAGGAGGAGTTTACACCGTTACTATCGTAGTTACTCAAAGCTACCGTCCTATGTATATGGATTGCACATTATCTCCCCGGGTACTAATATTAGCGTCTTCGCTTCTCGGGTAATGACCTAAACTCCTCCTACAAAGGGAGGCTATAAGCGGAAGCAGGATTTATATTTTTACTCGATGACATTTTATGTCAAATTTTGATGAAATAAACGATGTTATTAAACTACACGCAATATTTAGGCGTCCCAATTAATAATTTCACTCCCGCGATGATGGATAATAAGGTATACATTAAGCATAGACGTAGGATGGTAAGAATTTGTCGCATGAAATTGTGTTCTAATTTCGTGCTATTTTTGTATCATTTATTTCAACTTTTTCTAGAAATTCCAAGGCCCAGTTTTGGTGAGTTGTCACGTTACCCCGGTTTATACTTGTGGGAATTTGGACCTACGATTTAATCGAAAATCGCAATTTTTTTTATAAAATCGATCACGATGTTTCAAAGCAAAAATTGCGCAAACCTACACTGGTAACGATTCGATACATGATATGATACGTTATTTTTTCACTAAGTTTCATCTGAATCTGTCCATTTTATGCCACTCTCCGTCTCTCAGTGCAGATAAACAAATAGTTAACAGATTCAGATGAAATTTAGTGAAAATGGTGCACTTGTGCATAGCTTTAAAGGGAAATTCCAGTGAAAATCGGGAATAAGTCAACTAAAAATATACTATAATCCGAAATAGTTGCCGCAAAAAAATATAAAATACACTGTTCCATTGCCGAGAAATAATAAAATGAATATGCCCAAAACGCTCGAAAACGTGACTCCTGGGCGCACCCATTTTCTCGCAACGAGAGCGAGAAACTGCGAGATTATGACGTCAACGACACACTAGCAAAATATCGCCAGCGCTTTTAGATTTACCTGTTTACTTCACATTATGAAGGCCGAATATTAATTAACCCTTTAATGACAAAATTCAGTCAGGAAAATCAGAATATTTCCTTATTGAATGGCCATTTGCAGGCCAAGCAAAGACTATTTTTGAAAATTTACCACTGGAATGGCTGGTTCGGTTACTGAGACAGTCGTTTTAGTTGTAAATTCTCAAAATAGCCTTCTTTTGACCTGCGTCCTCAACTTGATGATTGCAGAGGCCAGTGCTGACGTGAAATGGTTAAATCGCATCATGTGCGCATGTCAAGCATGGGCTTGCAGTAATAGAAACGATCATGGAAAGGGTACGGAAATTCACATTTTCAGATACCGGATCCACAGAAGCATCCGCATGAAAAGGGGCTAACTGACAGATGGCTTCATAACATCGGCACTGGATGGATATGTTCCACATTTAAATTTGGATGACACAAGTTTAGAACATATAGTCTGTATAATTTAAAAATAATGTGTCATGCATTTCAAAACAAAAGGCGCGGTACTTAATTTTAATATAACAGAATCAAACTCGACAATTAACGTCGTATTTGCTTGCATCAATTGTAAAACGGGATTTGCAAACCAAAATGAAACGATGTCGCTGATTGCCCGGTCGGTCAATTATAGGCAACCGCTTAGCGCCTTACTTCGTAGACGATAGTAGGTGACAGCTAGTAAATTATGACAAGTGTACGCTAGACATAATTAGTAGTTTAGTGCTTTCACACTATTGAAATCCAGCGTTATTAATCATTTACAATGTTTACTCCCAATTTTAAAATAACTATGCCGAGTGTTGAATATTCTGAATTAAATTTTCCTGGAATTATGTTGCAGTAGCTTCCAAACGAATTAGTTTCAAACAATAGGCCTATGCAGGGTAAATTTTCAGCTTTCTGCTTTTCTGTCCTTGAAAGGGTTAACTAATTGATCCCAAATTTTTAAATGTTGACCCATATTTACTGCCTGTTGAATATTTTGAAACTGGAATTTGACTGGAAGCAGAAGTTGCAATAGCAGCAGCTTTCAGAGAAATTACATTCAACATTTATTCAACTAACATATTTTTCAAGAATTTGTTGTAGCTGGTTGATTGCAAACACGCTCCTGGCATAACCCTTCAATGTTTTTAAAAAATAGAAATTGCCCATAAGAAAACAATTTTTGACAATTTAACACTACAATGACTGGCGCGATCATCGGGACACTAATTGCACTTTAATTTCCTCCAAACACTGGCAACGTGTCAGTTGTTTAGCCAGTACGCTAATTATCCACGAGATGCAAGATTTACCTCCCCTGGTTACGGCTATCCTCGATCGGGCAAACAGAGTAGGCGTGTCGGTGACGTCAGCTGCTTGTCCAAAATGGCGCCTCTATCTACTGGTTACTTTAGCAATTTAAATTGAGGATATCTTAATGCGGAAAATTAGTACTTTACGTCAGATGCATAAAATCCCCCAGTGGAATATCCCTTTAACTATGGCTTACCTGACAATGTTAACGCATGAAGGATGGCATAGGCATATTTTCCTGTATCGCGTGTGTATCGATACGACAGGTCACGATACGATATGCGTATCGTGAGCATGCGTATCGCGATTCACCGATATATCGGTGTATCGTTACAGCCCTAGATTAAATTACATTGATTTCAATGGAAACATGTGACTTATTTCACTTAGCCTTGCTCATAGCTGAGTAGCCTCGAGTAGGTATTAGAGTATGTACTCTAGTCACTTAGGCACTACTCTAGTAACTTGAGTAGCTACTCTGCTAGGGGCTTAAACTCACTGAGGAAGACCAATGAAATGAGACTGGAAGGGGCATCTCTAAAATATTGATGATCAGTGGACAGTGGCTAGCAAAGTTGGTCATTCACATTGCAAAGGAACTTTTATTAGCCACTGTTCACCTCTAACCTTCTATGTTTCAAGAATGAATACTGTGCTCAATACAGACAGACCTCTGGCATTTTAGATCTATTTTAAGCCATTGTGGCATTATACCAACCCTTCAATGCCTAAGCTGGCCAAAAATGGGATCTGCAGTGGCCTCGGGGAATGTCTGTGTGCCGGTCAAGAGAAAACTGTTTTTGAAAATTTATCACTAATTACAGGCTCGATAACAAAGCCAGTCATTCCAGCGGTAAATTTGATAAATTTCTCTTGACCTGCTTAATCCGCATGGACATTCAATAAGGAAGATTTTTATTTTCTTGGCCAAAATTAGGTATTAGATGGTTAACAGTAGCCCCTTTATGGTCAAGATTGGTCAAGCAAATTGAGATTTTTGTTAGTCAGTGTCCATTTGCTGACCAAGAGGGGATTTAAAAAAAATTTCCCACTGGAATGACTGTTGTAATCAGGCTTTAATGGTCAAGATTTTTCACAAAAAAAGAAATGACGATTTTTGAAAATTTATCACTGGACTGACTGGGTTGATTATCAGTGAAAGATGTGGGTATCCTAGTTGTGATACACTATCACTATAACTCTAGTTTGCTTGAGTCATCGGTTAACAAGTGACATATTTTTACTTGTGATGTCAGCCGAAACTTATCTTTTATTAACTTATGGGATACCTGAATAATGCTTGTTGCTTGTGTGTCTGAAATATAATGTCCATAACTGCCCGGGCAAATAGTCTGACCACTTAGAGAGTTTATCGTATCATCATCTGCCGAAACAACTGCATCACTCTTCCCTGGAAGCTCTGAGATGTGCCAGTTTGAGATTAAAATATGCGTAAACCTAGCCATGTTTGAAAATTGGGATTGAGCTGAATGCCAGATTAGTTAGGCACCTATGATTGCTTGTCTTTTGTGCTGAGTCCTGGATGGACCTGTCTACAGCCTACAGTACTGTATATAGGCTGCTGTAACAAGTGCTAGAACACTGAAGTTGATTTTAAAACGATTTCATCAATTCTTCAATTCCAGGTTTATGGCTCCTGCATTGCGCATGTTCGGATAGATTTATATACTTTACATCTAAAATCTGAATTTCAAAGTAACTTAACTCTTTAACCCTCGAATTTATTCAAGAAAATTTTAATTTTCTCCTAGAAAATGTCCATTTGAAGACCAAGAGAAGACTATTTTTGAAAATTTACCATTGGAATGACTGGCTCGGTTATCGAGCCAGTCATTCCAGTGGTAAATTTTCAAAAATAGTCTTAGTTTGCAATTGGGCATTTCTCAAGACCACTGCAGAAGCCATTTTTGGCTGATATGAGTGTTAAAGTGTTATTACAGATAACCTATTGAATATTTTGAAATTAATTTGAGTTGGGGCTGTTGTTGTCTATGGCAGCAACAACACCCAGTCAAATTAGTTTCAAAATATTCAACAGAATGTTGATTAAATAGTAAAGACATACAATTAGTATAATTGACAAAAATTTAAAAGTTCATGACAGACGTAGCTACATCATTCATTAAATATTTTATTGCGACGTCAGTCTACATGTCACGTAATGTTATTTATTATTACGTCCTATACTTGAGTGACAGATTGGATTTATCAAGTAGTATGGTCTTATTTGCATGTTATTGTTCTTGTGATTTCAGGTGATAACACCAAGTCGTAACCTTGTACTTTGTGCCGAAAGCCGTCGCGATATGGAAGAATGGATCTCAGCATTAAAATCAGCCACAAATCGTGAATATTATGATGTAAGTTATCATAGCGCTGAAATGTTAGATTCTTAACCCGTTTATGGTCAAGCCAACCAATAATGGCTTTTGCAGTGGTCGTGAGGGGTGTCCATAATGGACCTTTCCAGAGTAATGGCGTCATATGACATCATATTCAGCTAAGCGGCGTGTAGGATAACGTCATAATCATTACGTAAATGTTTCTAGTCCGACACGTTGTACGAATTGCATGTCTTTACTATTTATGAAACGTGCTGTTGAATATTTTGAAACTAATTTGACTGGGCGCTGTTGCTGCCATAGGTAGCAACAGCACTCAGTCAAATTAGTTTCAAAATATTCATCAGCTTAGCTGTATAGGTTTCTGGAAATTGATAGTCAGGAAGTTCAGAGATCGATCAATCCCAACATGATTGAGGTGTGGGCGGAGCTTAGCTAATAGATCGGCGGGGCATGGCTAAAAAATTGAAAGGTTCATTGCAAGCCAATAGATTATTTTAAAATATTTACCACTTAAATGTGGAGGTCTTGACAGGATATGTAGCAATCTCAGACTTTGAGACACGCAAAAGAAACCATATAGTGTTTTATGAAAACAGAGGTTATCCAAATGGGCAATCTCATTTCCTGCTACAGCAATGTACTAACACTAGAATGCACAGACCTACTGCAACACAAGCAGCTAAGAAGGAAACAAATCCCATCTCTTATCAATGACCACAGTCTTCTAGCTAGAAAAATCATCATACAAGATAGGCATGTCCGAGAAAGTAGTCCGAAATGCCGGGACACTTTCCCAGAAAAACCTGTATAATAGACTTTAGATAAAATGCCACCTTCAAAGACACACTCGTAAGGGCAAGCTTCAGGTACTCAAGCCATAATGGTAAACACAGCAGATATGCCATCCTAAACAGAATCCATCCTCCTTCCAAAAAGATATGCACATTCTGTAGAGATGAAGACATATCCAAAACTTTACACTGCGACAATTCCAAATATAGTTCATAGAACATAGTGATATAAAAGAACAATAAAGACAACAGTGCCACAACACTAAACTCCCTTTGCATGATCATACCGATTTCAATAACGGACCCCATGAAAGGAGACACGTGTTTTCGTAGAAAACGTGAATCTTATAGGATATTGCATATGGTGGATGTAATAGGCATCAATCATGCTGCTAATAGCTTGCACAGTACAGGGTATACGGAAAAGTTTTCCTGTTACCATTTTTGATATCCCACAATGTCCATGAAATCGTTTAAACTATTACTCCTAAAATACCTGGCTACAGTTTGTACTTTTAAAAATGAAATTTCAGTGTTTCTGGCTAGAACTTTGATTTCGGGCAACAGATATATAATTCCATACATGTAGAACATAGCCTTGCTACTTGAAATGCTAATCCTCCAGGTGAATTTCATACAGGCCCCTCGAGACTCTTGATTGTAAACTCTGTCATGGCATTATTTATTATTAACCCTTTAACATTCAAGTTTGTTCAAGAAAATTTCAATTTTCACATAGAAAATGTCCATTTGCAGAGCAAGAGAAGACTATTTTTGAAAATTTATCACTGGAATGACTGGCTCGATTATCGAGCCAATCATTTCAGTGGTAAATTTTCAAAAATATTCTCTTGCTCTGCAAATGGATATTTCTCAAGACCACTGGAGAGGCTGCTTTTGGCTGATATGAGGGTTAGAGGGTTAAATGTGATGTGAAACCTACTGTTTATTTCAATGAATACGAATATCAATAGCTCATGTATGCAGACCTAATAATCTTTCATATTATTTCATCTCATTTCTAGCCATCATCCGACCACCATCGTGAGATGATGTCCGGACAGCACAACTGGTATGCATGCTCCCACGCCCGTCCCACCTACTGCAATGTTTGTCGAGAAGCGTTATCCGGTGTCACGTCACATGGTCTTTCTTGTGAAGGTGAGGGACATGGATATGTTCATTTTCATTATTTTGAAACTCCATCATTAGGGTTCTTGAAATTCTAATGGTCATGATCGCCAAATTTGTTTTATGACACGCTTTTGACAAATGTCCATTTGCAAACCAATGAAAGAAAATATTTGAAAATTTAATATAGGAATGGCTGGCTCGGATTAAACCATGACAGGTATTTCAGCGGTAACATTTTAAAAAGTCGTCTTTGCCGTAACCACCCTTTAACCGTCAAATTTGTTCACTTTTTTTTGATTTTCATAGAAAATGCACATTTGCAGACCAAGAGATTATTGAAAAAAATTTACCACTGGAATGACTGGCTCAGTTATCGAGCCAGTCATTCCAGTCGTAAATATTTAAAAATAGTCGTTATAGAACTGTTGGTCTGCAAATGGACATTTTGGCCCCCATGAATGTTAAACTGTTAAATTGACAATCACTAGGCAAAGCTAAAAGGATGATTAAAGAAAAGAAAAAAAAGGGCGGCCCCCAAGATACCCGAGATAGACAGAAAAGACGCGGCTTCCTAGGATCTGATCTGTCACACAAGTATCTGACGTCATAATCAAATACGTCACTTGTTATATGATGTCACAATCAATGATGTAAGTTCGTTACTAAGGTCACAATGGTCTGTCACGAAAGTGTATGTCGTTGATTACGGTAATATAGAATTTAATGAGCATTTTGTTGAATATTTTGAAACTAATTTTACTAGGAGCTGTTACTGCTGTAGATCACCTTTCAAAATAATCGGCTTAGCTGTATAGTGGAGGGATCCCGTTTTAGCTATGTCTCACTCATCCCTAGTTAAGCGCCAGCAATGCTTCGTTGTGTTGGGATCACTCGATCCCCGCACTCGCTGAATCTCAATTTTCAGAAACCTATACAAGTAAGCTGTTGAATATTTTTAAACTAAATTAACTTTGTGCTGTTACTGTCTCTTAGTTTCAAAATATTCGACAGCATGTTTAATTAAATAGTAAAGACATAGAATTCATACAACAATGCTTAGTTCGTCATCAATTATGCGTTTTTGACGAACTTAATTACGTCACGAATATGACATCAGCCTACATGTTGTGTAGTGGATTATGACATCATATGATTGATGGATAAACTGGAATCCTCCATTACCATGCAATTCAGATTCTGGGAAGTCAGGTTTCAAGTTTGGAAGTCTTAGAACTGGGCGTGTCATAGCTAGAAATCAATCCATATATTGCCCTGAAAGCTGTTGCTGCCATAGACAGTAACAGCTCCCTGTCAAATTAGTTTCAAAATATCCAATCAAACTGCAAATAATATTTCATATGAAGAACTCATGTTCGTGTAATTAAGGCAGTTAAAGTATGGCATTTATTTAAATGTATTTAACAATGTGTTTCAGTATGCAAATTCAAGGCACATAAGCGGTGTGCTGTACGAGCGCCTAACAACTGTAAATGGACCACACTCGCCTCTATAGGTCCAGAAATTATAGAAAATGAGGAGGGGGTAAGTTTAACACATCCACTGACTAATCCCTGAAAAATTATATTTGCAATATAGAATTTATTCTGTTGAATATTTTGAAATCAATTTAACTGGAAGTCATTGCTGCCTTAGGCAGCAGTGGTTAGGCAGCAATGGCTTCCAGTCAAATTAATTTTGAAATATTCAACAGTTTCCTATATGGTAGCGTTGAAAATGAGATGTGGGGAAATTTCCTTGGTGAAAGGGTAAATAATGGTCTACATTATAGTCTACAGTACCGAACTACCGAACTGAAATCCACAACTGACTAGATGTTAAGCTTTTTGAGTCCTTTGACCTTTTAACCCTCAAATTTGTTCTTAAAAAATTAGAATTTTGTCGATCGAAAATATTGATTTGCAGACCTAGAGATTTTTTTTTTTAATTTACCACGAGAATGACTGATTCGGTTATCGAGCTAGTTATTTCAACAGTAAATATTCCAAAATAACTCTTCTCTTGGTCTGTAAGCGGACATTTCCAAGACCAGAGTTGAAGCCTTTTTTTTTAGCTTGAGTGCTAAATGGTTAACCTTTAGTGCCTGCAAATCACATCCACCAAATACCTTATGATGTAGCAGTTGAATATACTGAAACTAAGTCCTACATAGGTTGCTACCTAGTTTCCAGGCAAATTAGTTTCAAAATATTCAATAGCATTTCTGTAGAGTTGTCTTGATATTGATATCTAGGAATTTTAAGGGTTATAAAGTTAACCCTTTAGCACTTTAACCCTAGAATTGATTCAACAAAATTTAAGTTTTCTCATAGAAAATGTCCATTTGCAGACCAAGGGAAGACTATTTTTTAAAATTTACCACTGAAATTACTGGCTCAATGTCCGAGCCAGTCATTCCATTGGTAATTTTTGCAAAAATAGTTTCCGCTTGGTCTACAAATTGACATTTTTTAATAAGAAAATTAAAATTTTTAAAAACATTTGAGGGTTATAAGGTTAATGGTTAAGATTAGTTATGAAAATATAAACATTTGCTTAACAATTTCACCGATGAATTCTCCATTTATCATTTGTAACGATATAATACAGGAAAGAATATTTTGAAATTAATTTAACTTGAAGCTGTTGCTGCCTTAGGTAACAACTTCCAGTCAAACTAATTTAAAAATATTCAACAGAATAAATTTTATATCGTAAAGAATATACTTCTTCAGGGATTTGTCAGTGAACGGGTTAATTAGAAGTACATTTGCATGATGAGAAAAGCCTATTTTTTGTGGAAATTTTACCACTCCAAAATACTCTTCTTGATCGGCAAGTGGTCCTCTCTAAAGAGTAAGAAATATGTCCATGGCTAAATTCATGGATGCTCAGATCATTGTAGTCATACTCTGGAGAATGTAATCATTGTGTGTTTAATCATGCTTATTCACAGGTCACCATGCCTCATCAGTGGCTGGAGGGTAACTTACCTGTTAGTGCTAAATGCGCCTTCTGTGATAAGACTTGTGGGAGTGTACTTCGGCTACAAGATATCAGATGTCTGTGGTGTAGAGTTATGGTGAGTATATCGTGTGAACTTATTTCACTAAGTTAATATTAATAATTATTTTTGTGTATTTTATTTCAGTCAGTTATTTTACAGTCTCTCTGGAAATCAGGGAAACCCTTGAAAATGAATTTCCAGTTTCCAGTCAGGCAAACCTCAGGGAATTTGGAAAAAACACCAAAAATCGGGGAAAACTCGGAGAATTTGACAGTGACCCAGAAGGGAAGGTTTTCACATGTTGCTAGTTTGTCAGATGTGCGTCTCGAGTGATGTGTCCAAGTTGTGTCTATTCACTGAAAATGGAAATAAATAAAATTATTGTATGCAGACTACCAACCTGTTGTATATATTATCAGTATCCTAGTTGGTTTGCTGTAACCACCTCTGGACTTGGCAACAACCTTGTTAAATTGAAAATATTTCTCATGGAATTTCAGATATTGTTCAGGGAAATATCAAGGAAATTTGTCATGCTAAAATGCTGGGAATCCTGTAATATAGCTTGGAAAGTCATTGTACAAATGAAGAAAGTTGAACAATGTTTTATTCCATGGCAAATATGCACATCATTAATTGCTGCAGGAGCACTAATGTTTGATGTTGCATAGGCAAATAAGCCTTTACTTATGGATAATTTTTTGTTCCATCCGTCCGTTGTCCATCGTCTGTCCATCAACTTTTCCTTTAAACGACTTCTCAAGAACCACTGAGCCGATTGGAGGATTGATGCAAACCTTAGGAAATCTGAGATTTTTGCCGATTTTAGAAAAAGTCTTTAAAAATCTTCTCTGAAGCCTTTTGTGGGATTGATGCAAACCTCATGAAATATGATCTAGGGCAAGAGCTGAACCAAGTTTGTTCAAGTTTGTTCAAGGGAACTTGGATTGGTCAAATGGTTCGGTGACCATCTTGGTTCACCTAGTTTTAGCGAAAACGACTTCTCCAGAACCGCTTGAAGGCATCGGGTCGAAATTTGACAGATATGATTAGGGACTAAGGGCCATTAAAGTTTGTTCAAGGGAAGTTGAACCGTCAAAAAACATTTGCAATTTTCAAACGGTTGGATAAGTGGTTTGGTGGCCATCTTGGATCATTTTCTCGCCAAAAGCTCCCATACTAAAGCAATGGGAAATTTAAAATGTCTTCTCGAGAACTACTGGGCAAATTTCAATTATATTTGGCAGGAAGCATCCTTAGGGCATAGAGCTTCAAGTTTGTTCAAACGAAGCTGATCGACCAATTAGGACGGCGGTCATCGTAGATTTCAGCCGATTTTTAGAAACGTCTTTACTATCTTCTCCAAAACCGCTTGGAGGATTGATGCAAACCTTATGAAATATGATCTAGGGCATGAGCTGAACCAGGTTTGTTCAAGAGAACTTGATTGGTCAAATGGTTCTGCGGCCATCTTGGTTGACCTAGTTTTAGCTAAAACGACTTCTCCAGAACCGCTGAAGGAATCGGGTCGAAATTTGGCAGATATGATTAGGGACTAAGGGCCATTAAAGTTTGTTCAAGGGAAGTTGAACCGTAAAAAACATGGCCGCCTTGGGGGCAATCAGAATAAAGCGTGTTTGGTTGCCATGTTGGATTTTTTTCTTTGCTAGATTTTGAGGCCGAAATTGGTTTTATGTGTTTTTGGGTATTCTGATCTCAAATTTGTAATTTTCGAAAGGGTTGGATAAACTGTTTGGCGGCTGTCTTGGATCATTTTTCCTCCATAAGCTCCCATACTAAAGCAATGGGAAATTTCTCGCTGTGCGCCAATCAAAATGTAGCATATTTGATGGCCATATTGGATTTTTTATTTGATGGACTATGAGGCCAGAATTGGTTCAATATATGTTTTTGGGTATTCCGAGCTCAAATTTGCCATTTTCGAAACACTCGGATAAATGGTTTGGCGGCCATCTTGGATTATTTTCAGCCAAAGGCCATGGGAAATTTTAAATGTCTTCTCGAGAACTGCTATGTCGATTTCAATTATATTTGGCAGGAAGCATCCTTAGGGAATAGGAATCAAAGTTTGTTCAAATTGAGCCGATCGGCCAATTTGGCCGGTGGCCATCTTGGATTTTGGTTGATTTTTTAGAAATATCAAAATCTTCGCTGAAACTGAGCGATTGATTCAAAACTCATAAAATATCACTTAGGGTCCAAGCTGAACAAGTTTGTTCAAGGGAATTTGATTTGCCAAATGGTAGCAACTTCGTCTCCAGAGCCACTGAACAGATTGGGCCAAAATTTGGGCGATATGATATTGATGACTAAGGGCCAATAAAGTTTGTTCATGAGAAGTTGATATATAAAGAAACATGGCCTCTGTTTTCTTGTTAAACAAGTCTGCTCAACTTAGAGTTCTACTTATTGTTAAGGACCATTCCAGTTGAAATGCCTATGGTCCAGGTGAGCGATACAGGCCCCTTGGGCCTCTTGTTTCAATGTAACATATTTGCATTTAGGAAAAAAAGGTCGTCTTTTTCAGGATTGCATAATCATATGGGAATTAAACTTAGACATATGATTTCCAATACTGATGAAGCACAATGACATTGAGATCACGAGGTTAAATGCGTCTTCCGTCTTCCCGGCGAGTAATTCTTTGATGATTTCAAGCTTTGAGCGTTGTAGCGCTTTTATTTTGTCTGAAGCCCACGAACTGTCTAGATATATTTAGGATTTTCAAATTAGGTTATTTTGTAAATATAGTGGTTCCCTAAAATGAGAAACTCTTGCACTCATACCAGTTTCCATAAAACACAACAAATAATAACAAATCTGTATGACAGGGCCAGAACTTTTGTATAAAATTAGCATGTAGTAATAATACACCAGGACTGCTTTACAACAAAAATATAGATTTCCAAATTTGTATATATATATATATCTCGGAGGGAGTAGCTCGTTAAAACACTCATACCAGCCAAAAATGGCTTCTGCAGTGGTCTTGAGAAATGTCCATTTGTTTTGTTTGTCAGGTGCACACGAGCTGTTGTGAGCAGTATGCAAAGAGATGCCCGCTCGGTCAGTGTAAGATCTCTATATTACCCCCAATAGCTGTTAACTCTACTGATGCCGATGGTTACTGGGAAGCAACTCGACCATCTGGAACTAGTCCGTTACTCGTCTTTATTAATACTAAATCAGGGGATAACCAGGTAAGTAAGCTTTATCAACATCTTAAGCATCATCGCCATTGTCATCATCGTTTTCAATCAATATCAGATGTACCCTTATCATCATCATCATCATCATCATTACGCCTATCATCATTATTATCATTGTTAAAAGAAAGAAAAAATTTCTTTTGGCCTATGAATGGACAATCTTGAAGACCACTGCAGAGGTGGGTTTTGGCCAGCTTGACCATTAAACCCTTAACCCTCGAATCTGTTCAAGAAAATGTTCTCATAGAAAATGTCGATTTGCAGAACAAGAGATGACTATTTTTGAAAATTTACCACTGGAATGACTGGCTCAGCAGTCATTTCTGTGGTAAATTTTGAAAGATACTTTTCTCTTTGTCTGTAAATCGACATTTCTCAAGACCACTGCAGAAGATGTTTTTGGCTGAGCTGACTGTTAAAGAGTTCAGCATCATTGTCATCATCATCATCGTTAACATCACAGTTGTTGGTGTTGTCTTCGTTGTATTCACATCTAGGCCATCCTCCTCTTAAAGATAGCCAGTTAACCATTTCAACCACAAATTCCTCAAAAAGATTACATTCTTTACAATGTATAGCATATTCTGTTGAATATTTTGAAATTAATATGACTGGAATCCACTGTGCTACCAGTCATATTAATTTCAAAATATTCAACAACCTTCCTGTTTGTTTGCCCTGAGATTGAAGTAACGGGAATCTATCACTAATAGGGTTATTAGACTGATAAGTGCTAATGATGTTAATAATAGTGTTAATTCCTCTCTGGGAATTGAACAATTCAATCTATATGCGATAAATGTTCCGATTAGTGGGTGTTTGGGTTTATTGAGGGCTTGGTGTTTCACGGTGACAGGAACAGTGACTGGTGATAATTATTAACCCTGTGTCAAGAGAATCGAAATACTTGCTTATTACCATCCATTTGCAGGCCAAGAGAAGACTATTTTTTTAATTTACCACTTGAGTCACTGGTTGAGTTATCGAGCCAGTCATTGCACTGATAGAATTTCTAAAATAGTCTTCTTTTGGCCTTTAAATCGGCAATACTCAAGAGCACTGTAGAGGCTGATATAGACTGCCTTAAAGGAGGATTCTTGTTTATCCATCAATCATATCACGTCATAATCAACTATGTGACCTGCAGAGTGATCTCATAATCAATTACGTCATGAATGGTGTAGGTAAGTTCGTCACGAATGCATAATTGATGACGGACTATGTGTTGTTGTAGCCAGTCAAATTAGTTTCAAAATATTCAACAGCTTGCCTGTATAGTTTTCTAGAAATTGAGTTTCAGCGAGTGCAATGATAAATCGATCCCAACACGGGCAGGGCATGGGTGGAGCTTAGCTAAGACTGGATTCCTCCGTTGTAAACCGGCTAATTATGTTGATATGATGATAACCAAGACAAGGATAATAATTGTGATGACTGCACCAAAGATGATGCTTTTGTACAAAGATGATGATAATCTTGCTGACAAATGATGGTGACAACGATGATGGGAGTTAGGATGATTATGATGATGACAATGGTGGTCAAGGTTGTTGTGATGACAATGATGGTGTATTGGTATTGGTGCATACAGGCAGGGATGAAATGAAGTGTGGGTGGGTTGGTGTGGGTGGGGGTGGATGGATGGATGCATACAGACAGGGAGGGAGGGATGTGGGGAGTCAATAGATGGAGTGGTGCGTCGAATGAATGATTGGATGGAGGGGACAGGGAGCGGAGTCGATTAACAATGGATGGATGGTGACCGTTCTTAAGCTAACGGTTTAATGATTTGTTGCATGTTTATTTTGTAATTATATATTCAATATTTTCAGGGTGTAAAATTTTTACGACGCTTTAAGCAGCTGCTGAATCCAGCACAAGTATTTGATCTCATTAATGGTGGACCTCATGCAGGGTGAGTCGACCACATCCACACCCACAAATAATACGAACAGGCAGTCTATATCATCAATCGAGGGATCTGATCTGTCGCTCAAATATCTGAATGTATCTAATCAAATATGGCACATGCTAGCTGACATGAGTTGTATATCTTTGATAAATTTACATGTTAATTAACATTTTGTTGAATATTTTGAAACTAATTTCACTAAGAGCTGGCATCTACAGCCCCCAGTCAAATTAGTTTCAAAATATTCAACCACTTACCTGTATAGTTACATTGAAATTTAGATTCCGGGAATTCAGGTGTCAAATTGATACCAACATGCGTGGGATGGATGTTAGCTAGAAATGGGCGTGGCATAGCTTGAAATGGATCCAGTTTCTGTTATAACAGTGCTTAAAATGCGTGGTCTGTCATGTGCGTACAGGAGAGGTACTGTATGACCCTCTGTGCACATAAATCATTAACTGGGGAGTTAGTAATTAGTCAAAATCAGCAACCCCAGAATTCCATTGTGTGAGAAAACTCATATCGTGAAAGCCTCACTGGCAAAGTAAGACATTGCCTTGCGGCATTGATGTGGTGGAAGCGTTTGTAGGGTATGATGCTAGGCGCTGTCGCCCGTTGTGGGTTCGATTCCCTGTCAATGTCAAAATATGGTAATGCCACGACTACTCATATAACTGTTGCTGTTGTAGACATCAACCGCTTTAACCATTTAACCCTTACAGTAAAAAAATAGCAAGTTTCCTTTAAATCTAAGGAATGTTCTGTTGAAATTTTCGAAATTGATTTTACTGGGAGCTGTTTTTGCATATGGCCAGTTGAATTAATTTCAAAATACTCCACAACCTTCCTGTATAGTTGTTTTGAAATTGAGATGCTGACATTTCGGGGGTTAAAGGGTTAATAAAACATTATGTTAATTTTTAATGCATTATTATTTAGCTGGAAGAGTTTAGAGTCAAACATGTATAGAAGCTTGTAATGGGTCCGGCTTGATAAACCGTTGTGTAAAAACATTAAATTTGCTTGACAAAACTTTTTTTGCAATCTATTGTATAGTCCTAAAAATATGATTAAAATTAGCCTTTTTCTGGTCATGCTGTACAAAACTGGCATCTGAAGTGGTCTTGAGAATTTATGTTAATTTGTAGGGCAGGCCAAGAGAAAACTATTTTTGAAAATTTACCACAGGAATGACTGGCTCGATAGCCGAGCCAGTCATTCCAGTTGGAAATCTTCAAAACTAATCTCCTGGATTGTAAATGTATATGAACTGAACAAAGCTCTAAGTTTTCTTTTCTCATATATCGAACAGTAAAGGGTTACTTAAGTTTATGTCCTGCGTCATTGCCTTACTTAGATAAATGATGTTTTTGATTGCGACTTCCCCTTGTCATGTCAGTTTGATTGACGTCAGGTTGGACGATAAAACTTATGTTTGATTGATGAGTCTGATTTATGAGTTGTCTTACGTAAGTAGTTATACGAAGGCAAACATAGAATAACAAGAAATTATTCTGAGTTATATATTTTTTTCCATAGCTTGCGCCTGTTTCAGAAGTTTGACCCATTCCGTATTATTGTATGTGGTGGTGATGGCAGTATAGGATGGGTACTGTCCGAGATCGATACACTAGGATTACATAAACAGGTATGCACACTTCATTGTGTACTAGATCTAAATTTTGTGGTAGTCGTGTTTTTTAACTGCATCAAGGAGCTCAATAAACCATCATATCTCAGTCGGTCAAGGAGCTCAATAAACCATCATATCTCATAGTCGGTCGGGGTGGGTGGAGTGGGGGGGGGGGTCGGTCGGTCGGTCTGAGCTGGCTCAAATATTAACACAACAAAGGAACTTGCCACGCAAGAGGCCTTCCGGACTTTGACCATGATCCGGATAACTGAATCTGAATCGGATGAAATTCTGGATTTGTGGATATCCCATAAACTACTGGTGCGATTTGGCTGACATTTTAACACTGAATGACTCGGAGAATGTCCAGTTGCAGATCAAAAGAAGCCTGTTTTTGAAAATTTCCTACTGAATGACTGGCTCGATTATCGAGCCAATCATTCCAGTGGTAAATTTTCAAAAATAGCCTTCTCTTGGTGCTTGGTCTGCAAATGGACATTTTTCAAGACCAGTGCTGAAGCACAGTTTTGACTGAATGTTCACCAAAATGGAAGAAGCCAGTTTTAGCTATGCCCTCGTTTGCCCCGCCCATCTCTAGCTAAGCTCCACCCAGGCATCACCTGTGTTGGGGTGATCAAACCCTGACGATCAATTTCCAGAAAATCATATAGGTAAGCTGTTGAATATTTTGACACTAATTTGACTGTGCTGTTGCTGTTGAATGCTTATTAAATAGTAAAGATATACAATTCGTACAACCTGATGGACTATTAAGAGTTTAAGACAGACTAAATCGTGTCATTCATGACATAATTGATTATGATGTCAGGCTACACATCATGTAGTTGATTATGACATCATATGATTAATGGTTAAATTGGATTCCTGGATTGCTAACGTTAGTCTTACATGGCACTACTCTAAGATTGCTGTTATTATAAACCGGTTTGGATGATAAGTTAAGCTTATTCATGCTCATGTCTTCTGAACAAGTTTAAACTCAACAAGTTGTGAAGTAAACATTGTTAGCTCACCTGGCCTGAAAAGCCAAGTGAGCTTAAGCCATGGCGGCTGGCCATCCGTCCCTCCGTCTTTCCCTCCATCCGTCCGTCCGTCAAATCGCTTCTCCTTAATGGTTTGACTGATTTCAACCAAATTCGGCTGAAAGGATCCTATGGTAGTATCCTCCAGACACTTTTCAGAATTTTGATTGATCAATTTTTTGGGTGAAAATCTGAGATTTTATTAAAAAAATCTACCGGAAATGGTCAAAATGCTGCTCCTCCATAGCTGCTTGACATATTTCAAACAAATTTGGCTAGATGGCTTCTATCGTTGTAAGCTGTAGAACATCCATTCAGAATTTTGATTGATCAATTTTTTACGTGAAAATCTGAGATTTTATGGAAAATCTACCGGAAATGGTCAGAATGCTACTCCTTAGTTGCTTGACATATTTCAACCAAATATGGCGAGATGGATTCTATGGTGGTAAGCTCTAGAACTTCTATTCAGAATTTTGATTGATATTTTATTTGGGTGAAAATCTTAGATTTTATTAAAAATCTACCAGAAATGGTCAAATGCTGCTCTTCCATAGCTGTTTGACATATTTCAACCAAATTTGGCCAGATGGCTTCTATGGTGGTAAGCTCTAGAACTTCTATTCAGTATTTTGATTGATCAATTTTGTGGGTGAAAATCTTATATTTTATGAAAAATCTGCCGGAAATGGTCAAAATGCTACTCCTCCTTACCTGTTTGATATATTTCAATCAAATTTGACTAGATGGATTCTATGGTGGTAAGCTCCAGAACTTCCATTCAGAATTTTGATTTGTCAGTTTTTCCGGTGGCCATCTGTTTTAACGTAAAGAATCATGTATATTTAAATGCAAGCGTTTCAAATGCTAATGGTCCAGGTGAGCGTCACAGGCCCTTGGACCTCTTGTTTATGCGATACCCCTGATGGCAGCGGTCAATTTAAAGGGATGCTAATTTCATCTCAAATGTTGTATTGTTTCGGTATCACACTTATCGGCTGTGTAATATTACGTAAATGCAGAACAGTGATCGCCACCATTTTGTCTCCTCAAAAGATAGTGTGTGATGTCATGTAAGCGCCAATGGACCAGATTGTTTATTAAGTAATACTCATCTCGTTGAATATTCTGAAACTGATTTAACTGGAAGTTGTTGCACTAATTTCCAGTCATAGTATTTTCAAAATATCCAACAGCTTACCTGTATGATTGCCTTTATATCACATTGCCAAACTATAGCTAGCACCTCTATGACAGCATATATCCCGAGGCAGACACGATAGGCTTTTTCTGATTGGTTGTAGAAATGTAGCAATATTTAGCTAGTAAAGCTGAATATCTTTGGTTGTTGGCATGATAAAACGCTACAATGTCATGGATGGATTATGGGTGGCAGATTCTAACACATGAATGTAGGGCTGGGCGGTATACCGGTTTCACACCATCTCATGGTTTTTTATGGCGACGGTTTAAAAACCATTACGAAAATTAAAAAAACGAAAAACCGTCCGTAAGATCGCAATTGCGCAAACTCTGGTCACTGTCCTAAAGCAGTTTGTTCTTGACTTGCAGTTTAATATTATCATCTAGTGTAACCATTTGCTACTAGAGACATAAAATACAGTCATCTATAACTGTTAGCCGTGAGAAAGCAAGGGTGTTGTTGAAATCCCAACAAATCGGCCGAGGACAACCCTCGGCAAATATGATTTGATTTACCAGCAATGAATTTTACATTTAAAGATTGAATAATTTGAAAATCTAAATTTCTTCTTTGCAACAAATAATCCTTTTTTGAATTCGAGTTTGTACTATGTTTAATTAGGATTCCAAATGTAACATGATACGAAAAAAATCAAGAAACGCGCTGCGAAAACAACGACGCAATACAATGAACTCCCAATCCAAACAAATCATTATTTCCCTTAGATTTCGACAAACATAAAATGATCCATCACAGACTAAGACATACGAGACAAATTGCATGAATGCCCGAGAAATGAAAACGATTAAGTCGCTCCTTACAGTGGCCTAGTAGTTACAAGTAAAATACACCTCTTAGCTGCTCAAATACGAGCAGGCGTAATGTGATTGGTTGTTAAAAAATTCTTCCGCCGGGATATTCACTACTATCGATTTTATGAATGAAATTCGTAGTATTTTTTATCACGTGACTTTTCTGCTCGATAGGCGTTAAAATTACATCGTTTTGTTTTGCGGCCCGGTCTTTTTCGTCTTCGTATATCTTCAAGTACGGAGTGTTGATTTAAGTAGATTTAAGTTAGATTCACGAATCATTGCGTTTATGTTGTCAAATTATCATAATCTCTTTATTATATGACATATGAACCTCGAAAAATAGTCAAACACATTTTTTGTGAGAATTCTTAAGGCGCGATTTCTGGGAAATGACTACTCTTTAGTTACATGCTGAATGACATTCACCCGCTTGAACGACAGTTTATTGAGGAGTATTACTAAATACCGAGTACTCAAATACAATCACATGACTTACTAGACTAGATCATACAGTAGGTGGTTATACGAACTCTAACCATATGTGCGGTACTCTACTAGGAGCCTAAACTCGCTCTCATATCTGGATTCCTACTTACACATGTTAGATTTTACTACGCCTTCGAAAATAGTTACCTAATAACAGTGTTGAAAATCAACATTTTAGTAGTTAGAGTGTTATTTTCACGACATCACATGAACCAGACTTTATTTATTTTATTTATTTTAACTACTATTTTGAGATAGATAGCGTCAAAGTGAGCAGTCGTATGTAGTTACCGTTCTAATTTTGTGGCAATTTACGTCAGTTGTCAAATCGCAAAATACATGTACTGTAGCTAATGAAAACGGCATATTTTCATATTTCAAATTATTTTTGATTATTCTAACCCCTTAAACCGGTATTTCGTTAATACCGGTTTAATTAGTGATACCGTCACCGGTTTTATTTTAGGCCAAACCGCCCAGCCCTACATGAATGGTTACCATACGATAAGGTCAGATTTACTGTAAGTTTAGTTTTTGCATTTCAGACCTGTGGTATGCAAGCTTCAAATATAGCATTGTTACTGCATTTATGACAATACTGTAATCCATTTTTGCCGTTATTTCCTGTATTTTCAGATTAGTGAAATTATTTCAGGTTAATTGTCTGACTGTTTGTTACAAGCCCAGACAATAATTACAATTGGCCATAAATGGACATGCTGAATATTTTGAAAACAATTTGACTGAATGTTTTCAAAATGTTTCGCGGGTTCAGAGATATAACCCCTGTATTGTGTGGTCTGCAAAAACTCAGCAGTCAGATGGTTAAGTTAGACCTGTGCTTACCCCGACTTCTTCCAGTGTCGGTTTTCTTTTGTGTTTATCTCCGCTTGATCTACATTAGAAGACATATCCAGCATGGCTCTCAATCTCTTGTAATACATTTTAATCCTGAATTATACCTAGTTTCTCTCTTATAACATTAACTAACCATGTTATATTAAATTTGTATGTAACTAACCGTGTTATATTTGTATGTAACTAACCGTGTTATATTTGTATGTAACTAACCATGTTATGCTTGTATGTAACTAACCGTGTTATGCTTGTATGTAACTAACCGTGTTATATTTGTATGTAACTAAGCGTGTTATATTTGTATGTAACTAACCGTGTTATATTTGTATGTAACTAACCATGTTATGCTTGTATGTAACTAACCGTGTTATGCTTGTATGTAACTAACCGTGTTATATTTGTATGTAACTAAGCTTGTTATATTTGTATGTAACTAACCGTGTTATATTTGTATGTAACTAACCGTGTTATATTTGGTATGTAACTAACCGTGTTATATTTGTATGTAACTAACCGTGTTATATTTGTATGTAACTAAGCGTGTTATATTTGTATGTAACTAAGCGTGTTATACTTGTATGTAACTAACCGTGTTATACTTGTATGTAACTAAGCGTGTTATATTTGTATGTAACTAAGCGTGTTATATTTGTATGTAACTAACCGTGTTATATTTGTATGTAACTAACCGTGTTATATTTGTATGTAACTAACCGTGTTATATTTGTAATGTAACTAAGCGTGTTATATTTGTAATGTAACTAACCGTGTTATATTTGTATGTAACTAAGCGTGTTATATTTGTATGTAACTAACCGTGTTATATTTGTATGTAACTAAGCTTGTTATATTTGTATGTAACTAACCGTGTTATATTTGTATGTAACTAAGCGTGTTATATTTGTATGTAACTAAGCGTGTTATACTTGTATGTAACTAACCGTGTTATATTTGTATGTAACTAACCATGTTATGCTTGTATGTAACTAACCGTGTTATGCTTGTATGTAACTAACCGTGTTATATTTGTATGTAATTAAGCGTGTTATATTTGTATGTAACTAACCGTGTTATATTTGTATGTAACTAACCATGTTATGCTTGTATGTAACTAACCGTGTTATATTTGTATGTAACTAAGCTTGTTATATTTGTATGTAACTAACCGTGTTATATTTGTATGTAACTAACCGTGTTATATTTGGTATGTAACTAACCGTGTTATATTTGTATGTAACTAACCGTGTTATATTTGTATGTAACTAAGCGTGTTATATTTGTATGTAACTAAGCGTGTTATACTTGTATGTAACTAACCGTGTTATACTTGTATGTAACTAAGCGTGTTATATTTGTATGTAACTAAGCGTGTTATATTTGTATGTAACTAACCGTGTTATATTTGTATGTAACTAACCGTGTTATATTTGTATGTAACTAACCGTGTTATATTTGTATGTAACTAAGACTGTTATATTTGTATGTAACTAAGCGTGTTATACTTGTATGTAACTAACCGTGTTATACTTGTATGTAACTAAGCGTGTTATATTTGTATGTAACTAAGCGTGTTATATTTGTATGTAACTAACCGTGTTATATTTGTATGTAACTAACCGTGTTATATTTGTATGTAACTAACCGTGTTATATTTGTAATGTAACTAAGCGTGTTATATTTGTAATGTAACTAACCGTGTTATATTTGTATGTAACTAACCGTGTTATATTTGTATGTAACTAAGCGTGTTATATTTGTATGTAACTAACCATGTTATATTTGTATGTAACTAAGCGTGTTATATTTGTATGTTACTAACCGTGTTATATTTGTATGTAACTAACCGTGTTATATTTGTATGTAACTAACCGTGTTATGCTTGTATGTAACTAAGCGTGTTATATTTGTATGTAACTAAGCGTGTTATATTTGTATGTAACTAACCGTGTTATATTTGTATGTAACTAACCGTGTTATATTTGTATGTAACTAACCGTGTTATATTTGTATGTAACTAAGCGTGTTATATTTGTATGTAACTAACCATGTTATATTTGTATGTAACTAAGCGTGTTATATTTGTATGTTACTAACCGTGTTATATTTGTATGTAACTAAGCGTGTTATATTTGTATGTTACTAACCGTGTTATATTTGTATGTAACTAACCGTGTTATATTTGTATGTAACTAACCGTGTTATGCTTGTATGTAACTAAGCGTGTTATATTTGTATGTAACTAAGCGTGTTATATTTGTATGTAACTAACCGTGTTATATTTGTATGTAACTAAGCGTGTTATACTTGTATGTAACTAACCGTGTTATATTTGTATGTAACTAAGCGTGTTATATTTGTATGTAACTAACCGTGTTATATTTGTATGTAACTAAGCGTGTTATATTTGTATGTAACTAACCGTGTTATATTTGTATGTAACTAAGCGTGTTATATTTGTATGTAACTAACCGTGTTATATTTGTAATGTAACCGTGTTATACTTGTATGTAACTAACCGTGTTATATTTGTATGTAACTAACCATGTTATATTTGTATGTAACTAAGCGTGTTATATTTGTATGTAACTAACCGTGTTATATTTGTATGTAACTAACCGTGTTATATTTGTATGTAACTAACCGTGTTATATTTGTATGTAACTAACCGTGTTATATTTGTATGTAACTAACCGTGTTATATTTGTATGTAACTAAGCGTGTTATATTTGTATGTAACTAACCGTGTTATATTTGTATGTAACTAAGCGTGTTATATTTGTATGTAACTAACCGTGTTATATTTGTATGTAACTAAGCGTGTTATATTTGTATGTAACTAACCGTGTTATATTTGTATGTAACTAAGCGTGTTATATTTGTATGTAACTAACCGTGTTATGTTTGTAATGTAACCATGTTATATTTGTATGTAACTAAGCGTGTTATATTTGTATGTAACTAACCGTGTTATATTTGTATGTAACTAACTATGTTATATTTGTATGTAACTAAGCGTGTTATATTTGTATGTAACTAACCGTGTTATATTTGTATGTAACTAACCATGTTATGCTTGTGTGTAACTAACCATGTTATATTTGTATGTAACTAACCGTGTTATATTTGTATGTAACTAAGCGTGTTATATTTGTATGTAACTAAGCGTGTTATATTTGTATGTAACTAAGCGTGTTATATTTGTATGTAACTAAGCGTGTTATATTTGTATGTAACTAACCGTGTTATATTTGTATGTAACTAACCGTGTTATATTTGTATGTAACTAAGCGTGTTATATTTGTATGTAACTAACCGTGTTATATTTGTATGTAACTAACCGTGTTATATTTGTATGTAACTAACCGTGTTATATTTGTATGTAACTATGTTATATTTGTATGTAACTAACCGTGTTATATTTGTATGTAACTAACCGTGTTATATTTGTATGTAACTAACCATGTTATAGTTGTATGTAACTAAGCGTGTTATATTTGTATGTAACTAAGCGTGTTATATTTGTAATGTAACCGTGTTATATTTGTATGTAACTAAGCGTGTTATATTTGTAATGTAACCGTGTTATATTTGTATGTAACTAGCCGTGTTATATTTGTATGTAACTAAGCGTGTTATATTTGTATGTAACTAACCGTGTTATATTTGTATGTAACTAACCGTGTTATAGTTGTATGTAACTAAGCGTGTTATATTTGTATGTAACTAACTATGTTATATTTGTATGTAACTAACCGTGTTATATTTGTATGTAACTAAGCGTGTTATATTTGTATGTAACTAACCGTGTTATATTTGTATGTAACTAAGCGTGTTATATTTGTATTTAACTAAGCGTGTTATATTTGTATGTAACTAACCGTGTTATATTTGTATGTAACTAACCGTGTTATATTTGTATGTAACTAACCGTGTTATATTTGTATGTAACTAACCATGTTATATTTGTATGTAACTAAGCGTGTTATATTTGTATGTAACTAAGCGTGTTATATTTGTAATGTAACCGTGTTATATTTGTATGTAACTAAGCGTGTTATATTTGTATGTAACTAAGCGTGTTATATTTGTAACTAACCGTGTTATATTAGTATGTAACTAACCGTGTTATATTTGTATGTAACTAAGCGTGTTATATTTGTATGTAACTAACCGTGTTATATTTGTATGTAACTAACCGTGTTATATTTGTATGTAACTAACCGTGTTATAGTTGTATGTAACTAACCGTGTTATATTTGTATGTAACTAAGCGTGTTATATTTGTATGTAACTAAGCGTGTTATATTTGTATGTAACTAAGCGTGTTATATTTGTATGTAACTAAGCGTGTTATATTTGTATGTAACTAACCATGTTATATTTGTATGTAACTAACCGTGTTATATTTGTATGTAACTAACCGTGTTATATTTGTATGTAACTAAGCGTGTTATATTTGTATGTAACTAACCGTGTTATATTTGTATGTAACTAACCGTGTTATATTTGTAATGTAACTAACCGTGTTATATTTGTATGTAACTAACCGTATTATATTTGTATGTTGCCAGTGCCAAACAGGAGTGTTACCATTTGGAACGGGGAATGACCTGGCCCGTGTACTAGGATGGGGATACTCTCTCGATGATAACACGGAGCTACCAGCAGTTTTAGAAAAGCTAGAGCATTCCCAGATTAAGATGCTGGATAGGTAAGTCTAAGGATTAGTCACTCATTTACTCAATCTAAAGGGTTCGTACTGGATACTGAATAGTCATGGAGTCAGGAAATTTAAGACTATCTACAAAGCCTGGAAATCATCGAACATTAATAATGAAATATGTCACTTGTTGGCTGATGTTACAATCAAAATGACCTTAGTCTATCACAAATGTTGTAATGGTCTGTCACGAATGTGTCTGAATGTCATTAATTTACAATTTAATAAACATTTTGTTGAATAATTTGAAATTAATATGAAAGCTAGTTAGCAACAGGTCCTAGCCAAATTAGTTTCAAAGTATCTAACAGTTTACCCGTATTTCTTTTCATGACGAAGCCGGCCAAAACCGGCCTCTGCAGTGACTTAGGAATGTCCATTTGCAGACGAAGACAAGACTATTTTTGAAAACTAAATAGTCAAAAATAGTCTTGTCGTCATCTGCAAATGGGCATTCTATAATCAAATATTTAGATTTTCTTGACCAAATTTAGCCAGTGAAGGTTTAAAAGTTACCTTGAGAATTAGACTCTCTGAATACGTGTTTCAAAGTTTCTAATTAATAGACCTTTCCAAGTTCATCCATCATATGACATCATAATCGGCTAAGTGACGTGTGTGATGACATCATAATCATTATGTCATAAATGATTCTATTTGGCCCGTCTTTAACTCTTAATAGTCTGACACATACGAATTGTATGTCTCTACTATTTAATAAACATACTGTTGACTATTTTGAAACTAATTTAACTGGACGCCGTTGCTGCAGTGCCCAGTTAAATTAGTTTCAAAATATTTAACAGCTTACCAGTATAGTTTTCTGGAAATTGATTGTCAGGGAGTTCAGGGATCGATCGATCCCAACATGAGCGAGGTGTGGGTGGACCTTAGCTAGAGATGGGCATGGCATAGGTAAAACTGGAAAGCTCCATCGCAACATATGTAGAAAGTCAAAGTGGGTGTCGCTTAGCTAGAAATGGACCCCTTTATTGAAATGTAAATGCTTTTCGTTTGTTCATCAGATGGAGTATCTTAACCTATGAGGGTAGTGTACCACCGCCTCGAGCCACGCTAGCTAATGACACCCATATAGCTGTATATGAGGATTCTGTCGCCGCACATCTCGCCAAAATACTCCATTCTGACGATCATGCGGCCGTTATAGCATCTGCAAAGTAAGTCGGAAATCTCACCAGCAGTTTACTTTAGCTTCACGTTAAGCATCGCTATTTCATTCCAGTTTTCTGTGTAATTTACAAAATAATATTCCTCTCTATGTATTAACCCCTTAACCCTTTCACCGTTGAATTCCCTATATTTTATTTTCAAGGCAACTATACAGGAAAACTGTTGAATGGCTTAAGCAGCAACGGCTTCCAGTCAAACTAATTTCAAATTATTCAGCAGAATAAGTTTTATATTGTAAAGAATAGACTTATTTTGTGATTTGCTGGTGAAAGGGTTAATGGTCAAGCGGGCCAAAACCAGCTTTTGCAGTAGTCTTGAGAAGTGTCCATTTGCAGACCAAGAAAAAACTATTTTTTAATTTGCCCGCTCAATAGCCATCTTCTACTGGCCTGCAAAGGGAGATTTTCTTGACTAATTTTGACCCTTTAACCCTTAAGTTTGTTCCAGAAAAGTTCAATTTACTCTTAGAAAATGTCTATTTGTAGACCAAGAGAAGACAATATTTGAGGATTTATCACTGGACCCAATGGCGCTGTAACACAATAAGCACATGTGCGTGCAGCGAAATACATATTTTAAAATAAATTTCTTTTCTCCCTTTTGCAGAGTTCTTTGTGAAACCGTGAAAGATTTCGTGGCCAAAGTTGGACAATCGCATGACTCAAATGATGGGGAAAAGAAGAAAACAGACTCTATAGCAAATAAGGTGAGGTTCTTGATGCCCATCATATGTATTTGTGGTTATAATAAAGTAGTATTTATTCACAAGCCACCATGTATGCTGGATTACGGACCACAGAATTTGGATCAACCAAACCAACCAAGTTTCTCTGCTCATTACTCAATTCAAAGAGTACAGAATGAAATTTGTCTTGTATAAAAATTAGTTATTTCCAGATAGGTCGATGAATGCTACGTTAATGAGGTTGACAGTTGTCGCCATTAGTGCATGTACCCAGTAGTCTCCTTGTTGCAAGCATCCAGTAGTCTCCCTTAATGCATGTAGCAAGTAGTAGCCCTTGATAAATGTACCCAGGAGTATCGCCTAATGAATACGCAGTAGTCTCCCTTGATGTGAGCTTCCAGTAGTCGCCCTTGATACACGTAGCCAGTAGTCTTCTGTGATGAATATACCTAGTGGTCGCCCATGATAAATAAGCCCAGTAGTCTCTGTTGATTCAGCATCCAGTAGTCTCCCTTGATGCAACCGTCCAGAAGTCTCTCTTAATGCAAGCGTCCAGAAGTATCCACTGATGCACACATCCAGAAGTCTCTTCATGCATGTACCCAGTACTCTCCCTTGGTATATGGATCCAGTAGTCTCCCTTGATGAATGTACCCAGTAGAAGGGAGTATGGTGATATCCGTTTCACCCAAAACAACTTTTATTTATCATTTTATAACTTTCTTGTATTCTCAGTGTGCTGTGTTGAATGAGAAACTAGAGAACCTCCTTTTGACCTTAAATGAAGAGGCCAAGGCTTCATCTGAGGTACGTGTTAACATCGGGATTCCTTGCTCTGCATGGACTCATGATGGTACAGTCTGTGTGTGTGTGTGTGTGCCTGCAAGAAAAGTGTGTATGTGTGTTTGCATATGTGTACGCATGAATGCGTGCGTGCCTATATGTGTGGGTCGTTGTCTGTGCTCCGTGTGTGCGTGCGTGCATGCATTGGGAATGTTTGGAATAGTAAAGACATACAATTCATACAACAACGCTTAGTCCATCATCAATTAATCGTTCGTGACAACCTTAGCTACATCATTCATGATGTAATTGATTATGACGACAGCCTACACATCACATAGTTTATTATAACATCATATGATTTACTGAGAAACTGGAATCCTTCCTTAACCGTGTAATGTTTAAGATTTGCCAGGGAAATTGAAATTTTTGCCTTGTGCAGACCAAGAGATTATTTTTGAAATTTACAACAAGAATGAGTGGCTCAGATATTGAGCCCCTCATTCCAGCAGTAAAATTTACAACAAAAAAATCATCTTGGTCTACAAATGGACATTTCTCAGAACCACTGAAAAGGTAGATTTTGGTGGCTTGGCCATTAAAGTGTTAATATTTTGAAGGCATTAAAGTGTTCTGATTTTTAAACTCCTCACTCATCAGAAAAACTTGCTCAGTTATACATTGAAATCTTGATTTCTTAATTTCTATAATGACGCACCTTCATAGGGTACCTGGTGGTTGTTTTGTGAACAGGTTCTGATCAACAATGGATCGTAAATTTATTGATATTCTTTGAAACAGTAGGACTCATTTCTAGCTATGCCATGCCCACTTCTAGTTAAGCTCGAACTACTTTACATGCACGTTTGAATAGATCTTTGGACACTTAATTCCCTGAATATCTATTTCAAAGTTACTAGGCAGGTAAGGTGTTGAATATTTTGAAACTAATTTGACTGGGAGCTGTTGCTGTCTACAATTCAGACGATTAGGGTCGGACCTTTGTCCCTTTGATATGGGACCTAAGTCACATGACTGTGACATCGGCTAACAAGTGACATGTTTTGATTATGACAGATACTTGAGTGACAGATCAACTTCCTCCATTAACCTGTTAACTGCCTGTCTGCTGAATTTATACGGGTTTTAAGTCTGGTTATGCTGAATATTTTGAAACCAATTTGACTGAAAGTTGCTGACAGCTAAGCTACCAGCAACTTTCAGTCAAATTGTTTTCAAAATATTCAACAGATCCAGAGTTATTGCTCATTGAAATTATTGTGTGGTGACTTGCAGCAGTCACAGTTAATGTCAGTGTTTTAATGGTAAGACTACGGCCCATTTTCCAGCTAAGTGATATCGCTCACAGACATGCACGCGATACCAGTTATGTGGAAAGCAGGCAAAACACGCCAGTTTCTATCCTAATCTCGTTTGCATGGAAATATATCTACACGCTCGCGAAAGTGTGTGCAAGAAAACTTGCACGGAATTACGTACATCGAAAGCGTGACTAAGTGATGTTAATATGTTTATATCTAGGGGTCATCTGATTTGGATGATGGAGACATGATTGTTGGGTCTCCAGAACGTGACATATTGCCAGGAGAGATGACGGGACCAAAAATACGAAAACCTGTGAGTACTTGTACTTTAAATCTTCATGTTGTTTAAACTAGGATTGTGCGAAATCAGACTGATTTTTAGCTCACCTGACGATGAAATGCCAAATGAGCTTAGGCCATGGTGACTCCATCCATCATCTGTCTCATCAACTTTTCCTTTAAACAACTGATTTGGATGGATTTCAATCAAATTTGTCAGGAGGCATCTTTGGGGCTCAAAGAGATCCGCGATTGTTCAAATGAAGCTGATTGGTCATTTTGGTTGCCATCAATGTTAGATTTTGTAATATTTTAGAACCATGTTTCAACATCTTCAAAGCTATTTGACAATGTTTGGTTGATAGAGGAATCCAGTTTTAGCTCTGCTGCGCCCATCTCTAGCTAAGCTCAACCTATGCTGTGACTGTTGGGATCGATTGATCCCTGCACCTGCACACGCTGAATATCAGCAGCAACATCGGCCAGTCAACAAAATAGTCAACAAAATGTTTGTTAAATAGTAAAGACATACAATTCGTACAATTTAACGGACTATTAAGCGCTAATAAGAAGACGGACTAAATGGAGTCAATCATTAATCAAGAGAATGGGGAACTCCAATCTAAAAGCATGGCCACCAAGTATTGTGGTAAAGAGCACAAATTACAAGCCTATTATGCAATAAATCAATGCAGTAAATTTACATATAAATAAACTCACCTATGCCTGAATAAGTGCAGTTAAAATACATGGAGTTCTGTACTGAGGAAGGTGGGTGGAGGAAACCATATTAACCTATCAATGAAGCACGGATAAAATAATATTAGGCTAAAAATAACCAAAAAAGATCACGTCAAATATTTGAAATGGACTTAAAGCTGAACATAGAATTTATATTAGGCAATTTAGTTTAAAGCTGAATGGTCAACTTAAATTTGAAACAGCGTAAAGTAAATAAATTTTCATGACTGAAATGTGACGGGCTGAAATTGGATAAATATTATTAGGGACTAAGGGTCATTCAAGTTTGTTCAAGCGAAGTTAGTGAGAAAAAAAATGGTTGTCAGCGCCAAATCAAATTTGACTGGCCAATTTGTAAATAATTATATATATATATATGATGACAATTGTTGGGTCAATGACCCACTATTCAAACAAAGCCCCGACAGCTAAAAAATTACCCGACAACTGATGTACGACTCACCAGTAATAGAAAAAAACCTTAAAGTCCCGCCGACATATACAGGTATATATATGATTTGGTCTCCTAATTTCAAATTTATTCCTTGGTCTACATACAGCAAGAGCATTTTGAAAATACTCACCAGTGGGCGTGCGTGTATATGCATGTTTGCGGGTGGACCTTTATGTATGTGTATCTACTTGCGTATGTACATTCCTGCCGGCGTGCGTATGTGCATGCATGCATGTATCTCAGCATATATATGTAGTTTTTGTGTGTATGTTTTCCAGACTGACTTCAAACCGCGGGAAGCGTTGATGTGCAGAGCAAACAGTTTAAAGAAAGCCGTGCGACAAATCATTGAACACACAGAACGAGGTACAATAAAATGTCTCATCTTATTAGTCCAACAATATTTTAGCCCTGTCAACAATGAAGTCACCATATCTAATTTTTAATGCTAACATGCAGGAAAACTGTTGAATATTTTGAAATTAGTTTGACTGGAACCCGCTCAGCAATGGCTTCCAGTCATATTAATTTCAAACTATTCAGTAGAATAAGTTTTATATCGTAAAGAATATACTTTTTCAGGGATTTGTCGGTGACAGGGTTCATGGTCAAAATTGGTTAAGAAAATTAAAATCCATACTTAGTGAATATTCGTTTGCGGTTCAAGTGAAGACTATTTCTACTTCGAATAATACTTAGCAGATGTACTACTATGATAATGTCTATTATCTAGTCTAGCTCAATATAAACAATTAAAACTCAGCACTCTCCATGGTCCTGCCCATACTGTGTCCGGGAATTACCATAGCCCCAGGTACCGAGTCAATACCCACTCAGTCAGATTCGTCTATTTTGCTGACTTCTCAAGCCGCATGTGTTTAAGCTCATAAAATTTTGCAAATTGTAACAGAATTCGGCGTGTTTGAAGTTATCCATTGCTGGCTTCATGGCAGGTTGTATCAATCTAGAATTTATACATTCGTGCCGTAATGACTGTTTGAAATTTCCTTAAATTGGCACATTATTTTAAAATGGTAGGCATTGTTGGAGTCGCTCCATTACCCGCTAGCTGTTTAACATTATCCGGGTACTCGGTTAATTTCTCTTGCGACTCGGTTCCTTCCAAGATGGATGTGCCTGTAGCCAAGATGGCGGCACCCATGATTAACGTTTAGTTTTGGCTCGGCGTGTCTATGCACTCTGTTTTAGGCCGATATTTAGCTCTCGCTTCATTGTTGAGGGTGTTTGCAGCGATCAGTCTTTATTTCTTGGCTCTTTTACCGATTAGTTAATTTCCAAGTCGTGTTTATAAAATTTTCACTCAAAAAATTGTCAAATATTTCCTGCCTAAAACTTGATTATCATGAATGTAAGAGAAAGTTAATGTTTTGTAAGTGATTTATATTACAATCAAGTAAATTGTGCGTGTTGCTCATCATCATATTATCATGTGCAGCATTTTAATTCTTATTCTGTGTTCACAGAAAATGAAGGGGCAAGGCAAGGCCCCTCCTGACACGCTCAGTCAGCGCTACAACCACTTCATGAAATGGAAGTTCTCCGGTCATCACTGTGTTGCCTGCGCAAAGTGCAAGGTTGGAAGTCCTTGCGATGTATGTGCGAAGTGGTCGTCGGAGTTGGTGGCGGAGTTCGATCGTGATCAGCGTGCGCGTTTGGAGAGGATCGCGAAGGACAAGGCGGCCAAAGTGAATCAGGCATCAGTAAAAGGTCTTGAAGAGCATCTGAACGAGCGTATGTACTCGGCCTTGGGTGTTTGGGCGGCCCAATTCAAGGCATTGTTCGAGTCATTCCACTCCATGATCCCGATGATGCAGACTGGTGCAGGACTACCCATCAGTGGTCCGGGCAGTTCTGCGGAGGGACAAGGACCTGTTTTTCCGCTTTGGCTCAAGAGCCGATGGCGGAGGAGGAAGATATCCTCCTGATGGAAGACTCTGGCATGCCAGAGCTTTCTCAGGTGGCAGATACTAGTACTTCTTGCGGGTCACCTACAGGTTTTGTACGTGTTTGTCATCCGGGTGGAGATGTTGACGTTCCGTCGGGCATCTTTCACCCGGACTTCGCTCGGACCTCGTTGCCGTTGGAGCCGTGTTTTACGGCTCCCGCTGGCATCACGGAGGCGGTTATGACGGCTTCTCTCGGAGTTCCATCACCTGCCATAGTAGCGGCCATAGTCCCGGGTCCCGTGCTGGAGCCGATGGATTGCGGTGAATCCGTATCTGGCGATTCACTAGATACTGCAGCCACAAGTAGTCGGGCTACGGATCCACTTCGTATTGGAAGGTTTATCCGTAGCTCTCAGCATGGATCGTTGGTGGCCTACAGTACAGATCATAGTTAGCTTTACTTAAACGCATCCTAAAGGTCGTTTAAAACGCGTCTATATAGCGTCATTTTCTCGTAGTGATTTACTTAGACATAGCGCGTTTGGTAAAATCTCAAGACACATCTTGAATTTTATATTGACGGGTTGAAATTCTGACACTACGGGTTTGACATTTTGAATGACGGGTTTAACTTTTTGCCCTACGCGTTTGGTAACGTTTGAAAACTATGATAAATTAAACGCGCCATCAATTCCAACCGCGGTTCTCATTCTTTCGACGAGTCCTATGGCTAGAAGCAAACAGGTACTCGGTTCCTAGTCTAGGCAGACCCTGTTATCAGTACAGGTTTCCTCCGTACATCGTATCTCGCGTGCTTTGCAAACTTTGAGGGATTCGTACAGCAGATTTTAACTTATTTACATCAATTTGTGGCTGGATTTATCAGATGTATTTAATTTAGTGTTTCTTCACGGGAGTCGTCTAATTTCTGCGTTTTTATAGTGAAAATCTCGATATATCTAATGCCAAATGGACAAGCGTCTTGAACTGGAACACCATTCCATTCTGATGATGTCATCGCGTATATATTTAACCTCGTTATCTTTGATTGGCAGAGATATTGTTGGAAAAGCCATCAATGACAAATCTGATTGGTTGAACGAATCTCATGACGCTTTGACAGTTGTGTACTATTAGACGACAGTAAAAAAAGCAACATAACCTAAACACGGATTTCCAGACTTTGGCTGTGATCTGGACAAAAACCAAGTTGGATCCATATTGGGTACAAATTTTAATCTATGGATATATCGGAAACAAACTGGTCAGATTTTGCTCAAATTTTAATAAAGGAGGTTGTGTGGTCATACATTAAGATTTAACAACCCTGGAAGTGATCAAAAGAAAAATTATAGGCTGTGGGTTACAATCTCTGATAACTTGGATCTATCTGACGATGGAAAGTAAGTGATAACTAGATTGTTTGTTCGATGGTGTGTCATAGCAATCGACCATGTTCACTATTTTGACCTCTTTAGCCTACCCCACCCCAGGGGAGGAGCCAAATGTAATACCAGAAATGTGGCTGCAATGCAACTATGAATCTCGACTTCATGACAGCAATGAACTCTGACGATTGACTTCAAACATAAAATAAATTTAGAAGGCTTATCAACAAGGGGGCCAAGGGCCTGTAACGGTATCCTTGACAGTGTATGGCAAGAAGGGCTGCTAGCAGAGAAGGCCATTACTATGTAAAAAAAGGCTGCCTATAAAATATACTGACTATGTACATACCTATCTATCTATCTATCAAAACTTTTCAAAATATTCAGCAGGTTGCCTGTATACCTGTATCTAATTTCCACTTCCTATTTTTCTTTTCAGATGAGGCGGACATAGAGGCGAACTGTCAAAATATCTCATCTGATGACGGTTGTTGCTAAGCACAGAATTATAAAAAAAAATTCTGAATAGAAGTTCTAGAGCCAACTACTACAGAATCCCTCCGCCAAATTTGGATATAATCCACCAAGCGGTCATGGAGAATATGCATTTTGGCAATTTATGTCCAGCCAACTAGGGTTGCAATCTGTCAAGCGGTTAATGAGGAGTAGCGGTTTGACAATTTCTGCTAAATTTTTCATAAAGTCAAAGGTTTTCACACAAAAATTGACCAATCAAAATTCTGTATGTATGTTCAGAAGCCGAAAGCATTAGGGTCCTTCCAGCCAAATTAGTTTGAAATCCGCCAAGCTGTTAATATATGTATGAGACACGGCATCACACAATGATGTTCTGGCCAAAAGGTCAAAATCACTGATACGCATGGCAACCATTTGCTGTCCGCCGTCCATCCATCAACTTATGGACGTGTCATTATAATGAGGCATGTGTCCAAGTTTAGGACCAGTATGATCAACCAAACATGAGATATAAACAGAAAAGTTGAGCTAAACGCAAATTAGACGCCGCGGGTGACGTGCATGGTATCACAATAGCTCATTTTACTTCGTAGTTGAGATAAAAATGGCCTCTTGCACTCCATAGTAACCTACAACATTTGTTTGAATTCCATCCACCGCTTTCGGAGGAGTTGCATTACACAGACTGGCGTGGATCGCTGTGAAAAATCTGGAGGTCATAAGGAGAAATGATTTGTGAGAGCAGGGGTTAAAATTAACATGAGCTCGAGGTTAGCAGAAATTGACCAGGGCTAGTACAACTTGTAATTGACCAACCCAATGGTAACAATTTGACATGTCAACCCTTTAATAGGTGGTAAAAAAATTCCTCTGCTGTGAGCAGAGCAAGACGACTATTTTTGGAAATTTACCAGTAGAATGACTGGCTCGATAATTGAGCCAGTCATTTCAGTGGTAAAATTTCAAAAATAGTCTTCCCTTGGTCTGCAAAGATTTGAAGAGCTATAGTAGAATCTAGTAATCACTAGTCCTATCTAAATGTAGTGGCTCATCTGTGCCATTTAGTGGCTTAATTTAAAACTATAGAGAGGGTGTCAAATGATGTGCGAGAGTGTGGGCAGGACTATGGGAAATCTAGATAAATCTGGAAGACCCCAATCTCTAACTACATAAAATAAATGTTGTCAGCCAATCCACAATCATAAGGATAACCCAAATACCAAATTTGGTTGAATTACACCCAACTGTTTGGGAGGAGATAGCATGATGGATGGATGGAGACAAATGTATCGTAATTTTTTCAAAACACAGAGATAATGAAAGGACTCGAGGAGATTTTAAAGGTAGGTAGGTAATTAATTCAACGTCATCATACTAAAATGAAAGTTTCTTTCAGATTGAGAAATTAGGCTACCACCATCATTTAACATGCCACATTGTTTTCAGGACGTGTCGGTGAAAGGGTTAAATATAGCAAAAGCTGGAATTGGCATGAGGATAAAACAAAAATTTAGATTTTTCTAATGGATGGATCCACTTTTAGCTATGCCCCGGCCATCTCTAGGTAGGCTCCATCGATGCTTTGCGACCGTGTGTTGGGATCAGTATGTACTTATCCAAATTTCATGGTAACTATAGATACAGCTAAGCTGTTGAATATTTTGAAAGTAATTTCAAGTAATTTTACTGGGGTCTGTTGTTAAATATTCAACAGAATGTTTACTAAATAGTAAAGAAATACAATTCGTACAACTGACTCTTAAAAGTTTAACAAATTTAGCTATGTCAGCCTACATATGATGTAATTCATTATGACATCATATACTTAACACTTTAACACTCATGCAGGGTTTTGCGGAGGCAGGGCCCTTGCACCATTTACAGCATTTAGTGCTCTAAAATTCACACCATCCAATCATTACCTTCACACATGGTTCATTGGCCTAATGGATTTAGAGGACATAGATATCTTCCATGTATGTACTTGGTCCAACATTTGTCAAAATGACCCATGATTTCTTGAGGAAGTGGGACAGTTCACCCCACTAAGCAACCGGATCGGCAGAACCCGGCTCATATCATCCAAAACCGGTTTCTGCAGTGGTGTTGAGAAATATTTATTTCCAGACCAAGAAAAGGCTATTTTTGAAAATTTATCACTGAAATGACTGTCGATAACTGAGCCAGTCATTCCAGTCATAAATTTTCAAAAATAGTCTTCTCTTGTTCTGCAAATAGATATTTTCCTATCAGTCATTGGTGGTCTGACTTGAATCAGTCTTTCACTCTCCTGACATGTGCGATTCACTGTCCTCAGCGGTCACCCACCTGGAAACACCAACTCTCCACTGGAAAACTTTAGTCCAGATGCTCTGCGAGAGCAGCTGAGGCGTTTCCAGGTATAAATAGGCCTAATGGGTGTTTTGTTGTCTATGAAATTTAAATATTTTTTTTACTAGTTTCCATAGAAATTTTTCTTTCAAACTTCACATCACCTGAGTTGTAACCACCATGTATGCCACCCAGAAAAATTAATGAATAATCCAGCATGCTTATCAGGTACCACTGTACCACCATGCGTGTCACCCAACAAAATGAATGAATAAACCGGCACGATTATAATCGTGCTGGTTTATTCTAACAAATATTATCGGTGAGGTACGTGGTGGTATAGTGAATATCACTATGAGCAATGTACGCTGTACTCAGACAGAGTGAGATTATAGTAGCTAATTTATTATTGTGGCGTGAGACTGAGTGGTGCTAGTAAACACTTGACCGGGCAGTGCACCAGTATCATCTTTTTAATAATTTATTACATTATGTACTTGTACCAACACAGATAGAATGCTATTTTGTCATGCCACTGTTGCAGTGCTAGGTCAGGTGTTCACTACCACTGCTCAGTCTTACTTATAGTTTTGCCCAATAGAGGAATCCAGTTTTAGCTATCCCCCGCCCATCTCTAGCTAAGCTCCATCCAAGCTTTACCTGCATTGGGATCGATCTCTGCCCTCTCTGAATCTCAAATTCCTGAAAACTATACATGTATGTTGTTGATATGACAGCAACAACTCGCAGTCAAATTAGTTTTAAAATATTCAACATCATTTTTATTAACCCTTTAATGGTCATGCCAACCAAAACTGGCCTCTGTTATGGCCTTGTAGAATGTCCATTTACAGGCTAAGAGAATAGAATTTTTGGAAAATTCACCACAAATGACTGGCTCAATGACCGAGAAAGTAATTTGTCATAAATTTTCAAAAATTACATTCTCTTGGCCTCTAATTGGACATTCAATAAGCGGAAATTGAAATTTTCTTCATCAAATTTGTCCATTAAAGGGTTAAATAGAATACATATAGTCCGTCATCAATTAAGTGTCTGTGAAGATTGACGACCTTATCTACGTCATTGATTATGTCATTGATTACGTTGTCATCCTTATGCATCATGTAATTGATTATGACATCATGATTGATGGATAAAATGGAAAGGTCCATTATGTAATGCTTATAACTCCCTGTGTAATCATATTTGTTTCACTTTCTATTTCAGCTACTGTTGAAACATAGCCAGACCACAAACAAATGTTGCAAAAATAAACGTACAAAATCTGGAACAATAGGACAAAAATTTGAAAGACCACTATCTGTAATATATGACCTGTGACCAGCAACATCATTCATCAACACAGACAGTAGCATAACCATAAAACACCTCTGATCACAAGCATGGGCAATATTATATAGGACCAAGATAGTTTACTGTTGTTCTAGAGACTGGACTTGTGTTGTTATTGATCATCGATAACAATACAAATCTCAAATCAACCGTAAAGTAAACGTAATCGTGGTCCTATATAATATTGCTCATTCTGGTAATCAGTGGTGGTTTGCGCTACTGTCTGTGTTGGTGATTGGTTGAGCAAACTCTGCATTATATCAATATGGCAGCATTCAATAACAATTACATTAAACTTTTAAGTGAATGAATAAACAATTTAATCAAATCCAAAATGATCTGGTTTGACTTATTTATTGTATGTAGGTAAAGGTTGTATGGTGTTTTCATCATTTCTTTGATCTTCAGTGGAACAAGGATTGAGAATTTTTCCCCACTGTGAACAAGGTAGTTAAAGGTAAGTAAAGCTATAGCTTTCCAACCCTTTACTGTCCAATATTTGTCAAGAAAATGTAAATTTCTGCTGAACCCTTTAATGGATAAATTTGGTCAAGAAAATTCCAATTGTCTCATAAAATGTCAATTTGGGGATCAAGAGTATTCTGGGAGCCAGTCATTCCAGTGATAAATTTTCAAAAACAGTTCATCTGCAAGTCTTTCCAGTAGTGGTAGCTTCCTCATCGTCAAACATGTCATCATCAGAAGATTCACTGTCCCACACATTAGCCGTCTCACCATTATCAGTGTCTGATTCCACGTTTACAACGCCACGATGAGTGATATTTGGTTTAAAATATACGGCACAACATATAGCCAGTAATATACTATGTACATGTACTGTTAGGCCCTATGACCTGACAGCGGCTGTATCGGCCGCCATTAAATTAGCTAAAGAGGACTGCCCATACAAACGCATTGTTTACATTTTCCATGAAGTTAAAAACATGAAATCATGAGTGACTTTCGCAATATATTAAAGAAAATGTAATTAAGGTTTAACGACCCATTGCTCGTAATGTTAATTTAGCCCCTCTGAAAATGGCGTATCTCCCAGGGTATTATGGGAAATTTGATTGTGATGACGTCATCATGATTCTATGAATATAATACAGGGCGGGAATATCGCCTCCAACAAGGGAGTACTTCTACTATTTCATTAACAATTTCAACCGACAAGGGAAAATAATAAATTTGTTGCGAATGTGTCAAAATTCTGGTGAATATTTTGAAACTAATTTGACTGAAAGCCAGCTTCCAGTCAAATTGCTTTCAAAATATTCAACATCATACTTATATAATGACTGTAAAAGTGGAATTCTGAGATTTCAGGTTCAAATGGGTAAAAGGTGATAATTCATTGGTTTGGATTTGGGGCCTACTTCCCTGATAATGCAGGTTACTAGGCCAATATATATATATATATATATATAATATCCATTTCGTTTACCCCTGGTCGTGAAAAAACAATGTTGAAGATAAACGATCCGATAAACTCGATCATCGATGCGTGTCTTTGTTTACAATTTTCGAGCACTGTCAGTAATAAGCCTGGGTTAAGATGCCGAAGCGGTCAAATATATAGGCATCACACTTTCTGATTGGCAGTTTCGTCATTCCGTGTTATCTGTCTACTTTTTAGTCTGTGGCATACACGAAATCTGCATAGATTGATGAATTGCACACACAAAAATATGTTATTGTCTAAACAGTTGATGCCATCTTTGCTAAATCTCATTAAATATGCGTGTATTCTTGACCAATCAGACAGTGATACCCGTTGCCGAAAACGGGTAATAACATTACATACTCGAATACTCCTGGAGTGCGTTCATGAAGGCGAATATTCGGCGAACATTCGCGTTCTACGCCGTACAGTGTTCAATTAATAACGGAAAATGTTTTTCGCGGTCCTGAACGCACCCCTCCAGGCATGGGTAAAATAACTATGTATGCATGTGCATGTCTATGTAAAAGCGGAGATTTTTGGTTACATATTATGTATGAAATAGCGAAATCGAACACAACCGAATGTCAGGTTTGCAGATTTTGTAAATCACTTCCCTTTCAGTTGTAAGACAAATTTGACATAACACTGTAGCCGCAACTAGTGCATATATTGTTCTAAAAAGTTATGCCTATTACGTCGGCTCAAATTAAACTATACTGTAATAAACCCATTTCAGAGAATATCTTGGTATATTCATCCACATTTTAAAAGAAATTGTTGATTGAAAATTTATTAAAATATACGCACTGTCATCACACTAGCTTCATACACATTTTATGCAAAATTACGATGATGACATTTCGACAATTATCATTTACAGCCACAAAAAAGCTAAAGGCGATGCATGTACTTAACACATATACGGCCCCAATTGCAATTTAAATTTACATGTACGGGTCCTTGACAGACTATAGACCGATTCCACTTTATGTTCAATGACGCGTAGTAAGAATCTTTGTAGCATTACTGAATACATTTGATTTCGATACCTTTTCCGTGATGGGTTTAAAATATTTCATGATACGTTTAACATATTGTAGGACGGGGTAGACTTTCCGTTAGAGGCGCCTATAAAATAAATTGGATATGCCTGGAAACGCTACAAGATTTTGACGTTAAAAAGACACATTTTTGTTTCGTTTTTGCTTCGTCAAACAGTAAAGCTAACCTGTAGTGTACTCATCCAAGGGTGAGGAAGATGAGAATGGTAGTCCTTAGATGGACGAATCATCATTTTGCACCGAGGCTGAATGGGTGCAGGTGCTTGGCTGGATGTCCGACCATCTCGGGTTGGCATCGGTTCAAGGATCTCGGCGAGATCCCGTGATGGAGCGGATATCGGAGCGTGCGGCTAGCGCTCTGTCAAGTGGCTCTTCAGCCATGCCAACTCTGCCCATGGATTCCCAGACTTCTGACATGTTGGAAGTCGCAGTGTATCGTCTGGTTCAGCCAGATTATTCGTTGCCCAAGGCTCCTAAGGGGATAAGGAGTAGGGTCCGCTTTCCGGAGCAGGCCTATCATCAGTACACTTGTCTTCCTCGGCTTTCAGTCGGGGAAAGAGAAGCACTGAACAGGCCGTTAGCCGGGAAAGCCAAGGATCGTTCTTGACCCTTGGTTTCCCAGGCTAACAAGGATCCTTTCAATGAGTTGACTCTCATTGAGGATGCGGCGAGAGCCGCTACAGCTGCTCTCTTGCACGGATGTACCGTCTTGCAGGGTATGCTGACCTGCGTGGGGGAAGTGCCAGAGGCTGCTCCCAGAGTTTTCAGGGACACTATGTGCTTGTCCCAAGATTGCCTGGCCAACCGAGCGTGATCACAAGATCGTTGGCGGAACGAAGGAGAATGGTTCTCCATTACGTAGAACCAGGACCAGAGATGAGGGCTGCGTTATCTTCTGTGCCCTTCATTGGCCTGGGCTTGTTTGGCAGCTCAGCACGACAAGCTCTTTCCAAAGTTGCGTCAATGGTCGCGGAGCAGGAAGTAGTCGGCAAGTCGTGGAAGTTGACGAAGAGGACTCGGCCGCAGCAGTCCTACACGCATCATCAGCATGAGCAACAGAGGCAGCGCCAGAGATCGCCCTTCTGACCGTGATGCCCATCAGGCATCCAGTTCACAGGGACCTGGCCGTTCATTTTCGTACAAGACCTCTAATAAGAGGCGTATGAAGACGATAGGAAGGGTGGCGGCTCAGGTCACGGTAGTTACCGTAAGGATAACCGTGGCAGTGGTCCCGGGCCGTCATACCCAAAGAATCTGCGATGTGGCCATGGGGGACGATCCTGACGGGTTTCCGGCGAGACCCGTTCCGGTGGCGCCAGGAACGAGGGAGTCAAGAATCTTCACCCAAGCGAATTAGCGTCTTATCGTGCAACATCGACCGCGAGCTGTGTGCAGATTCCTACCATCGGAGGCAGACTTCAACTGTTCTCAAACCAGTGGGAACAGGTCGTGCAAGATTGTTTAGTCTGTCATTGGCTAAGAAATGGCTACGAACCGGACTGGCTCATCCGTCAATCGTTAGTTCCGTTAACATCGACTCCAGTATGGACTCCTGTTCCAAGGGAATCCGATTGTCTAGATTGCCATTTGCTCAGAAATCTTAGCTCTTCAGCAGAAGAATGCGATTCATTTAGTCAGCAATCGGTCCTCCCTGGGCTTCTATTCGATAATTCCGAAATGTATGGAGGTTGGAGTCCGATTCTTAACCTCAAACCGCTGAACAAATTCATTCTCTCACCAAAATTGCAAATGGAGACTGACAGCGGTGATGACAGGGCTGAGAAAAGGCATGTGGGCAGTATCGATAGATCTGAAGGATGCATATTTTCATATTCCAATGTCAATTCCTTTTCAGAAATACCTTCACTTTGCGTTCCAAGACAATGTTTGGGAATTCAATGCATTACCGTTCGGTCTGACCACAGCACCGAGGGTCTTCACCAAAGTGGTTCACGCCATGACTTCTTATCTTCGCAGGAGAAACATAGCTGTTCATACTCACATAAACGACTGGCTGCTAAAGGCAAATGAGGTGGGGGGTGGGGGGAGCGTGGTCTAGACCATGGAAGTTTAGCACTCTATTAGTCAGATAGCGGAACCCAAGCGTATGCCAGGGTTCTAGTCTTTTCACGACCTTCTCTGTTGGATGGAGGATAAGTGCTGGTTCGAGCCTCACCTCCTCCCACCGGAGTTTCTTGGCTGTTGAAATCTGGAGTTTATCCTAATAGTATATCTGGTAAGTATTATTCGAAGTAGAATCAAAAAAGCATCCGTTTTTGTTTCTACGAGAATTGTTAATACTTACCAGATGGTACTATGGCTCTCCTCAGCTGCGCCGCTGAGGTGAGGGTGAGCTGCTTTCGCTGTTTGTCAAGACAAATATAAGACGAATCTGACTGTGATTGGGAATTGACTCAGTACCTGGGGCTATGGTAATTCCCGGACACAGTATGGGCAGGACCATGGAGAGTGCAGAGTTTTATTTGTTTATTTTGAGCTAGACTAGATTATAGACATTATCATAATAGTACATCTGGTAAGTATTAACAATTCTTGTAAAAACAAAAGCGGATGCTTTTTTGATTTTGAAGGTTTACCACTGAAATGACTGGCTTGTTTATCGAGCCAATGATTCCAATGATACATTTTCAAAAGTAGTCTTCTTTGGACCAGTAAATGGGCTTGCACACGGTGATCCACAGCTTTGCAGTATGAAAACTGTTGAATATGTTGAAAATAATTTGGCTGAAGTTCCAAAATATACAACTCTTACATTGCCAAAAATAAAAAGTGAGGATTAAAATTATGGGGATATATTTTGTTGGCCCCAGTCAAATAAGTTTGAAACTATACAAGACTTCGATTTTTCGTGATGCTTCTGTATGTCATTATGATTGCGATATCCATTAACATGTGACGCAATAGACCTTTCCACTTTATCAATCCATCCGATGACATCATAATCAACTACGCGACGCGACGTGTAGAATGACATCGTAATCAATGACGTTGATAAGTACGTCACAAACACATATTTGAAAATGGACTATGCGTTGTTGTACGAATTGTATGTCTTTACTATTTAATAAATATTCTGGTAAATATTTTGAAACTAATTTGACTTGGCGCTGTTGCTGCCATAGGCAGCAACAGCACCAAGTCAAATTAGTTACAAAATATTCAACAGTTTACCTGTATAGTTTTCATGAAATTGATAGGGCAATCAGGGATCGATCAATCCCAACACGGAGAAGTGTGGGTGGAGCTTAGATAGAGATGGGCAGGGCATATCTAAAAACGGAAAGTTCCATTGATTATAATGTCAGATACTTGAGTGACAGATCAGATCCCTCCATTGATTGAAGGTGTTGCTATTTTGTGTTGCAGCTGTTGATGAGCAGAACGCTCAGACAGAACAACAAGAACTGAATCTTCTTGGTAGATTATGCGATGTCGAGTTAGACTCTAACAGACAAAGTGAACACCTCAGTGGATCGTCGCTTGCCTCTCAATCGGCACCATCATTTTCTTCCTTACTTATCCCTGACGTTAGAACACCAACAAAATCGCAGCAAAATATAGGTGAGCGGAGTTGCCATAAATTTCTCATAGATTCTGACAATGTCTGCCTGTTAATTGAGGAACCCAGTTTTAGCTGTGCCCCACCCATCTTTGGCTACGGTCTACCTACACTTCACCCATGTTGGGATCGATCGATCCCTGAACTCCATAACTTTCAGTTTCCAGAAAACTATACAGGTAAGATGTTGTATATTTTGAAACTAAAGTGACTGGGTGCTGTTGCTACATATGGCAGCAGCAACTATACAGGTAAGCTGTTGAATATTTTGAAACTAAAGTGACTGGGTGCTGTTGCTGCCTATGGCATGTTTATTAAATAGTAAAGACATGCAATTCGTACAACAACGTTTAATCTGTCATCAATTAAGCATTCGTGATGAACTTGACTACATCATTTATGACATAATTGATTATGATGCCAGCCTACATGTCATGTAGTTCATTATGACGTGGTATCATTGACTGAGAAACTGGAATATCCATTTGTCTGTGATCTTAATTATTGACCTTAGGACTGTGAATGACCCTTTTACTTGTGCTTTGTAAAAATAATGCTATTTGGATATGTCTGTCTGTTCATCTACCTGTGGCTGTGTGTCAGAAACTACTGATCGAAATTTGCTTTAGTTTAAACACGAGAAAGAGTGGGTCCGGGAAGCTAGGATTCCCCAATGATTGAATTTGATCTGTCACTCAAGTATCTGATGTCATAATCAAATACATTCGCGTGTTAGCAGACGTCATAATCAAAATCATGTATGTCCATCACATCAGGAAAGTGTCTGAATTGTATGTCTTATTGTTGACAGCAACAGCCCGCAGCCAAAGTTTTAAAATATTCAACAGCTCACCTTAAAATTGGAATTCTGGAAACTAGGCATTCAGCGTTAAAATCAATTCAAATTCGAGTACAAAGTGGACACAGCTCAGTTACAAATATGTGGTGCAAAGGTAGAGGAAGAATCTGGTGTACATTTTCAACAATTTTGGTGGACGATGTTGCTGTCTATGACAGCACCATCTTCGACCAAATTTGTTGAACAATTAACACCAGTTCATCTCTTAATTTAATTTGAAATTTTAAAAGTTTGGAATCAGAGTGGTAAGAGTTAAGATTGATGTATGTTATAGTTGTTGAGGGTCTCCTGTCACCCGTCAGTCCGTCCGCCTCTCGGAGGATCAGCAGTATGAGTACATTTAATAAGTCAGCCAGTGTCGGCTCAAATCTCTGTACACGTGATAAAAGCTCTACATCGGATATCCGCACCGTTCCTCTGCCAGAGTTAGGCATGCCACCGCTTACATTCGCAATACTTCCAGGTTAGTAAGGCTGTGTCCATAATTATCCTCGCCCCACAAGCTTGTGTGTATGTGTGTGTGTGTGTGTGTGTGCGTGCGTGCGTGTGTGCGTGCGTGTGTGCGTTGGTCTGGCTGGAGTTATCTAAAAAACTACTGATCTGATTTGGCTAAAAATTTAACACAACAAAGGAACTTTGCATAAATTAGGATTTTCACTTTGCCCATGATCTGGATAAAAAAACACCAGAAACCAGAACCGAAAAAATTCACACTCTATGGATAGCTCGGAAAATACGGATCATATCTGGCTCAAATTTGAACACATGGGTGTGTACATACTCTAGGATTCCACAACTTTTGGTGTGGTCCGGAAAATCGGAAAAATATTTTCATGTCAGACTATTAAGAGTTAAAGATGGGCCAAATAGAATCATTTATGATGTAATGATAATGCCGACATGCTACACACCGCGTAGCTGATTATAACTTCTGATGATAGATGGATACTCTGGAAAGGGGAATTGGACCACATTTGTTTTTAGCTCACCAGGCCTGAAAGAGCAAGTGAGCTCATGCCATGGCGACTCCGTCGTCCGTCCGTCAACTTTTCCTTTAAACGTTTGTTCAAATGAAGCCGATCAGCCAATCTAGTCGATGGCCATCTTGGATTTCGACTGATTTTAGGAAACGTCTTTAAAAATCTCCGAGACCGCTTGGGCATTGATACAAACCTCATGAAATATGATCTAGGGCAAGAGCTGAACCAAGTTTGTTCAAGGGAACTTGATTGGTCAAATGGTTCTGTGGCCATCTTGGTTGACCTAGTTTTAGTGAAAACGACCTCCAGAACCGCTGAAGGAATCGGGTCGAAATTTGGCAGATATGATTAGGGACTAAAGACCAGTAAAGGATGTTCAAGGGAAGTTGAACCGTAAAAAAACATGGCCGCTGTGGGCCAATCAGAATAAAGCACGTTTGGTGGCCATATTGGATTTTTTTTATTTGATGGATTTTGAGGCCGAAATTGGTTTTACGTGTATTCTGATCTTAAATTTATAATTTTCGACAGGGTTTGATAAACGGTTTGGCGGCCGTCTTGGATCATTTTTCCCCCATAAGCTCCCGTACTAAAGCAATGGGAAACTTAAAATGTCTTCTCGAGAACTACTGAGACAATTTCAATTATATTTGGCAGGATGCATCCTTAGGGCATAGAGATTCAAGTTTTTCAAATAAAGCTGATCGGCCATTAGGGCTGGCGAACATCTTGGATTTCAGCCGATTTTTAGAAATGTCTTTAAAAATCTCCGAAACCGCTTGTGGGATTGATGCAAACTCCATGAAATATGATCTAGAGCAAGCGCTGAAACAAATTTGTTCACTTGTGAACTTGATTGGCCGAATCATTCGGCGGCCATCTTGGATGGCCTGGTTTTTTAGAAAACAACTCCAGAACTGCTGGTGATCAGGCCGAAATTTGGGAGATGATATTGATGACTAAGAGCCATTAAAGTTTGTTCAAGGGAACTTTAATGGTCAAATGGTTTGGCGGCCATCTTGGTTGACCTAGTTTTAGCGAAAACGACTTCTCCAGACCCGCTGAATGGATCAGGTCGAAATTTGGCAGATATAATTAGGAACTAAGGGCCATTAAAGTTTGTTCAAGGGAAGCTGAACCGTAAAAAACATGGCCGCCATGGGGGCAATTAGAATAAAGCGTGTTTGGTTGCCATATTGGATTTTTTTCTTTGATAGATTTTGAGGCCGAAATTGGTTTTATGTGTTTTTGGGTATTCTGATCTCAAATTTGTAATTTTCGAAAGGGTTGGATAAACTGTTTGGCGGCTGTCTTGGATCATTTTTCCTCCATAAGCTCCCATACTAAAGCAATGGGAAATTTCTCGAGAACTACTGGGACAATTTCAATTAGATTTGGCAGGATGCATCCTTAGGGCATAGAGATTCAAGTTTTTCAAACGAACCAATCGGCCAATTGGGCCGGCAAACATCTTGGATTTCAGCCGATTTTTTGAAATGTCTAAAAATCTCCAAAACCGCTTGTGGGATTGATGTAAACCCCATGAAATATGATCTAGGTCAAGCGCTGAATCAAATTTGTTCACTTGGCCGAATCATTTGGCGGCCATCTTGGATGACCTAGTTTTCAAGAAAACAACTTCTCAAGAACAGCGATCAGGTGATCGGGCCGAAATTTGGGAGATAATATTGATGACTAAAAGCCATTAAAGTTTGTTCACAGTAACTTGATTAGTTAAATGGTTTGGCGGCCATCTTGTTTGACCTAGTTTTAGTCAAAACAACTTCTCCAGAACTGCTCAATGGATCTTGTCGAAATTTGGCAGATATAATTAGGAACTAAGGGCCATTAAAGTTTGTTCACGGGAAGCTTAACCGCCAAAAAACATGGCCGCCCTGGGCCAATCAAAATATAGCGTATTTTGCGGCCATATTGGATTTTTTTTATTTGATGGATTTTAAGGCCGAAATTGGTTTTGTATGTGTTGAGTATTTTGATCTCAAATTTGCAATTTTCGAAACGGTCAACTAAACGGTTTGGCGGCGTCTTGGATCGTTTTCCTGGCAAAAGTTCCCATACTAAAGCAATGGGAAATTTATAATGTTTTCTCGATAACTACTAGGACATTTTAATTATATTTGTTAGGCAGCATCCTTAGGGCATAGAGATTCAAGTTTGTTCAAAGGAAGCCGATCGGCCAATTGCGCCGGCGGCGATCTTTGATTTTGGCCGATTTTTTGCAATTTCTTTTAAAATCTCCGAAACCGGTTGAGGGATCAATTCAGAACTCATGAAATATCATCTAAAGCAAATGTTGAATCAAGTTTGTTCACTTGTGAACTTGATTGGCCTAATCATTTGGTGGCCATCTTGGATGACCTAGTTTTCGAGAAAACGACTTCTCCAGAACTGCTAGTGATCGGGCCAAAATTTGGGAGATGATATTGATGACTAAGAGCCATTAAAGTTTGTTCACGAGAAGTTGATACATAAAGAAACATGGGCTCTGTTTTCTTGTTACAAGTCTGCTCAACTCATTAGAGTTCTACTTGTTGTTAATGAACGTTCTAGTTGAGATGCCTATGGTCCAGGTGAGTGATACAGGCCCCTTGGGCCTCTTGTTGCATTTATTTTTTTAATTGCCACCATTTTGTATTTGGAGATGTAAATCGCACACATTCCTGTACATATTTGATCATATCAGAGTACTCTGATTGGTATTAGTGAACTTTACCAATTTATTTACAGTGTAAGACATCTTCCTGCATATATTTCGAAACAGTATTGACTGGAATCTGTTGTTGCCATAGATTACAACAGTTCCTCGTCGAATTAGTTAAGAACTTTTCAACAAAATATGCCTCATGTCATCAATAATCTGTTGATTCACTGAGTAGAGACACAGTGGTGAAATACATCACCCACCCCACTACCCCCTGCCATTCTCCATCCCTCACATGACCCATACCTGCCATAATATGATAAATATCAGGAGGGATGTCACACAGTCCCCTATAAATACGTTTAATATATGAGGGTTTGATGGTTCGGGTGAACATTGGTCCAGGGTACAATGTTGAGTTACGCCCATGGTGAAAGGAAATGCAGCCCATCAACTTGTCTGCCAATTCACCTTTCCAGAGTACCCACCCATCATATGATGTCATAATGAACTGCGTGGCGTGTACAATGACATCATAATGAATGACGTCGATAAGTACGTCACGAACGCATATTTGGTGACGGTCTATGGGCTGTTGTACAAATTGTTTGCTTTTACTATTTAATAAATATTCTGTTGAATATTTTGAAACTAATTTGACTGGGCGCTGTTGCTGCCTATGGCAGCAACAGCGCCCAGTCTAATTAGTTACAAAATATTCAACAGCTTCCCTGTATAGTTTTCAGGAATTTGATAGCTAGGGCATTCGGGGATCGATCAATCCAAACACGGCGAGGTGTGGGTGGAGCGTAGCTAGTGATGGGCGGGGCAGAGCTAAAAATGGAAAGGTCCATTACAATCAAACTTCACGAGGCTGACCCTAGCATCTAGTAGGCTTCAGAACCGTAAGGAGAAATTTGACGAGTCAATTTTTCTGTCAGCTACCTCGGCTTTTTCAAAAAATTCCCTGGGTATCATGTAAAACCTATGCCTAGGCTGATTTCAACCAGACTTGGCTGGATGGACCCTAGGGTGATTGATGTCAAAACTTCTATTCAGAAATATGCTTTAGTGTTGTCTGCTCCGGTTTAAAGGAGGAATCCAGTTTTAGCTACGCCCCGCACATCTCTAGCGAAGCTCCACCTACAGTTATCAGCCAAAAATGGCTTCTGCAGTGGTCGTGAGAAATGTCCGTTTGCAGCTCAAGAGAAGACTATTTTTGAGAATTTACTACTGGAATGACTGGCTCGATAATCGACCCAGTCATTCCAGTGGTAAATTCTCAAAAATAGTCTTCTCTTGGTCTGCAAATTGACATTTTGTATGAAAGAATTTAAATTTTCTGGAAGAAATTTAAGTGTTAAAGGGCACTTCTTAGTCCATCATCAATTAAGCAATCGTGACGCATTAGCTAGGTCATTCATTATATAATTGAGTATGACGTCAGTCTACACGTTATGTAGTTGATTATTATATCATATGATTGATGGATGAACTGGAATCCTCCATTATAGTTCCAGTTTAACGCTTTAATGGTCAAGATTTATCAAAAAAATGTTAATATTTGATTTTTTGAAAGTTTATCACTGGAATGACTGGCTCGGTTATCGAGCCAGTCATTCCAGTGGTAAATTTTCAAAATTTTTATTCTCTTGACCTGTAAATGTGCATTCCACAAGACCATAACAGAGGCCAGTTTTGGCCGGCTTGACCATTAAAGGGTTAATTATTGTTTGTTCTAATCTTTGTTTATTTCATTGTAGGTTTGAGCAGTACGATAGCTGGCCAACTAGCTGGTGGTAGCTTTATTAGTAAGGTTCTCCTGGCTAATGCTGATGCCCTATGTGCCGCCGCCTCGCCTCTTATTGAGGATGATATACCCTTGTGAGTTGTTTAGTTTGTCTGTGCATAATCGAACACTACCCTTACCACTCTGATGTTAATATTCTGTCTTTTACTGTGTCAATATCAAAGAAACTGGTGTGCAGTTTTCAACAATTTTGGTCGAAGATGGTACTGTCTGCGACGGCACCATCTCCCACCAAATTTATTGAAAAATGAACACCAGTTCATCTTTTAATTTAATTTGAAGATTTAAAATTTTGACACCAGAGGGGTAAGTGTTAGCACACATGGACCCTTGTATACACGCTTCTGAAGTCAATGAATGCTAGTTCTTTTATTCCCAGTGTAGTTATAACGACTGGACTAGTCAGCGACTAGTTGTAGCGTGTTGTATTAAGTTGTGCAGAGTTGGCTGACAGTTGTAAGCAGTTGAGTCGGTAAATGTACGCTGGATAAAGATTGGTTGGTGCCTAGTTGTTCAGATTAAGCATGTTTAATGTTAATGGTAAGTTTCACTGACCCAGTTGTTGTATGTATGCTGATCAATTGTGAATTGTATAGAGTTGTTTATTAACCAATCAAAAGAGGCGATTTGATCATGCGCTTTTGCAACAATAAATGAAAGCTGTTGAATATTTTGAAACCAGTTCGACTGAAACTATGGCTGCAACAGCTCTCTGTCAAATTATTTTCTAAATATTCAACAGAATAGTCATTACATCATAAAGAATTTGTCATTTCTATTCGGTGAGGGTTATATGCTTATGATGATGATTTCGATAATCGTGTCAGATGTGGACAGTGATGATTGCTATTGTGAAAGCAATGAGTGATGATGTCATCCATGCTAATGATGAATCATAATAATGATTATGATGTTGAAAGTAAATGACCCTTCCAGTTTATTCATCAGTCATATGAAGTCATAATCAACTACATGACGTGTAGGATGACATGATAATCAATGATGTCATGAATGATGTAGATAAGTTCTTCACGAACGCTTAATTGACGAAGACATTGTTGTGCGAATTGTATGTCTACTATTTAATAAAAATGCTGTTGAATATTTTGAAACTAATTTGACTTGGCCCTCTTGCTGCCATAGGCAGCAACAGCGCCTAGTCAAATTAGTTTCAAAATATCCACCAGCTTACCTGTATGGTTTTCTGGAAAGTGATAGTCAGGCAGATCAGGGATCGATCGATCGCAACATGGCGAAGTGTGCGTGGAGCTAATGATGGGCAGGGCACAGTTAAAACTGGAGTCCTCCATTATGATGATGGTGACGATAACGACGACGGCGATTTGAAGATATTTAGTAAATTATAAATAAATACTTTTTGTTTCACTTCAGAGACTCATATAAGGAGAAGTGTGTAATGAACAATTACTTTGGTATCGGCCTTGATGCAAAAATCTCGTTAGAATTTAACAACAAACGTGATATTCATCCTGAAAAATGCAGGTTAGTGGAGAGACAAAGCATTGCTGTATAGCCCATTGGAATGATCTGATCTGTCACTCAAATATCTGACATCATAATCAAATACCTTACTAGTTAGCTGACATCATAATCAAGATGGCTTAAATCTGTCATGAAGGTAGCAGTAGTCCATCGCAAAATAGAAAAATCTTAATGATGCATATTCACACCAAAGTGCTTAAAATACAATTGTTAAAATTATATACTTTTAGAGACTTAAATCATGTGCCTAGATGTAAGGAAACGAAATCAATCTTATCATATGAAGATTTCCTTGTGTACAAATTAATATAATTTTTTAAGTGATGAAATTGAATTAGAGACACGAGTCCCTAATTCAACTTCACAAACAAAAAATTATATTAATTTATACAGAATGAAACCGTTACATATTAAGATTTATTTTCAAGCATTTTGGTGTGAATATGCACCTTTAATTGTATGTTTGATTAATTTACAATTTAATAAACATTCTGTTGAATATTTTCAAACAAATTTGACATAAGACAAAGTCCAATTAGTTAAAAAATATTCACCAACTTACCTGTGTGGTTATATAAAGCTTCTTCTTCTTCTTTTCGTTCGCTGATCATACCGTCAGTCCTGTAAGTGACTATCGACATGATCATAAGCTTATATAAAGCTGAAACTCGAGAACTTTGCCTGACGCTATCTAGAGGTTTAGAAGAGTCTGGATGCCAATGGCCTGTTTATGTACGTTCCCGGTGCGGGTACAGTGCTACTAAGGATCTGGTATGCGGTGAATGCGGGAAACAGTTTCCCGCATTTCCCGATAATTTGCCGCATTTAGCCGCACCTGTGTGATTACCCTGGCAGTGTTTAGCCATAGTAACCATATTTTAATCCTTGGGTTGGCTGGTAATGCGGTTGTTTACCGCAATAGCCGCCTGTAGTCGTTTTAGAAGATATCCGTCTGCAACCATTTTGTATGGCTGGTGGCGTGATTCCCAGAGTCGATGTTGCAATCTAAAATATGGTGGGGATTTACAGGTGCTTAACATCGTGGATAACCTGTGTAGTTAGCTTGAAATTTAGATCCTGTGAGTTCATGTTTCAAAGTTTGAAATCGATTCCAACATCAGTATAAAGTGGGTGGAGCTTAGCTAGAAATGGGCGGAGCATAGTTAAAAATGCATCCCCTATTGATTCTATTCAGAAATCTGCTTTAGTATTTAAAGAGTTTAAGTTTTAACAGCTGTCCTAGAAAGTGTTTGAATTTGAAATATGCCTTGAAAATTACTTGAAAATGGCAGTTATCAGATATGTTTTTTCACCATTGTACAAATCTAGCACTTAATATTCTGTGCTTTATTTCTTACACAGAGCACCTAATTTTCCAATTTTGCCAGTATGGGTTATCTGGACGCATCCCCGTCAAAACACCCCCACCCCAGCATCTTGTCCCATTTTAGAGACATTAAAAATGATAGACATAGTCTGTATAAAATGCTTGACTGAATCAGTCAAATTTTTGTCACGAAACTTTATATGTATTTTTAGTACTGCATCTATTGTCACGTTCGACTTAATCTTAGTTAGATATAGTTAACTAACTAGCTTCCCAGTCGAACTTGAAATAGTTAACTAGTCAGCTATAGTCGACTGAGCACCTGAGCTCATTTCAGATGGTTAGTGCAAAATTTGTGTTGGTTTCAAAATGGCAGACACCTATCGCTTGCAACGAATAAATGCATATAAATGTGTAAATATTTCACTAAATAACTTAGGTTTGATGAAATTATGCTTTCCCATTGTATGTCAATGTTCCCAAGCCCCTATTTCTGGTCACTATGTCATATGGATGGTTTTTGACGTCTTAGCGGATAAAAATAACCCATTTTCGTAGGCCATCAAAACAGACAACAGAAAGGGTTAATGGAGACTCAAAATTTTCTGCAGTAGTAATTAAATGAGGAACCGGGGACCAACGAACTATATTTAACTATTTAGGGTCCGACTGGAAATATAACTGCGCATGTTCAGTAAACCAGCAAATATAGTTAGTGAGTGGAAATTGACCGATATAGTCTTTTGTTTTTACTTTCCTGTCAAATCTAAACATTTGCGTGATTTCTTTGTTTATTTTAAGCCATCATTATTGACAAAAATAATTTCCTAAAATGGTTATTGAGAATCCGACATGCAGTTGTAGTATAAATCTGTGTTATGTTTTCCAGGAGCCGGACAAAGAATCGCATGTGGTATGGTGTACTTAGCGGCAAGGAAATCCTTCAGCGGAGGTTTAAGAACTTAGAGCAGAAAGTACAGCTGGAATGTGATGGTCAGCGAATTCCATTGCCCAGGCTGCAGGGTATCGTCATTCTCAATATTCCAAGGTGGGTATCTAGTAAAAACTACACACGCACATGCACATGCACGCACGCATGCACGCTTTCTATTAAAATTAACTACAGCATCTTAACAGAAGTAAAGTAACGTCACAAGCGATATTATTAACCCTTTAAGCCTTGAATTTGTTCCAGAAAATTAAAAGAATTTTCAAAGAAAATCTCAATTTGCAGACCAAAAGAAGACTATTTTTTAAAGTTTAGCACTGGAATGACTGGCTCGGTTATCGAGCCAGTCATTCCAGTGGTAAATTTTCAAAAATAGTGTTCTCGGTCTGCAAATTAACGTTTCTTAGTGAGTGTTCAAGGGTTAAATGAAAACTGCCAGTTGACAATGGCGTAATAATATATTTCTTGTACGGTGCGTCACAGCGTTGTGACTTTGTTATACTGGTGGGATATAAAGTGATATGAATGGTTTAATGAATGTTATGCACTGAATGAGATAAAGATGTGGAAACTACATTGTGTCACACTTGTTCAATCGATGAGCAATATCAATTTGCAGGCCAAGAGAAGATAACCGAGCCAGTCATGCTAGTGGTACATTTTCAAAAATACTCTTAGTGGGTTGCAAATGGTCACTGGCAAAGCAAGCGCTTAAATTTTCTTGACCATTAGCACTTCACTGGTCAAGCCATCCAAGAACGGCCTCTGTAATGGTGTTGAGTAATGCCAATTTGCAGGGCAACAGAAAGCTATTTTCGTCAATTTCAGTGGTAAATTTATAAAAATAGTCTTCTCTTGGCCTGCACAATTTATAATTTTCTAGAAAAACTGACCATAAAGTGTTAATTTATATGAGTAGCATTTTGAACACTGAGGCACTGTTGATACAAGACGGCTTAATGTTGATAGTATCTGTTATTTTGCAGTTATGGTGGTGGGTCCAATTTCTGGGGAGGAACCAAGGAAAATGATGTAAGTTGATAAAGTATGTGTACATGTTCAGCATGTATTTATGTCAGGGTTGGAAAAAATCATGTTTTTTTTCGAAAAAATCAGATTTTAAGGATTTAATCTGATTTTTTCAACTTTTGTGATTTTTTCACTAGAACTAAAACAAAATCATAGATTTTTATACCGCGCCAAAAAATTTGGTTGTGTGTTATGTAATGGCGTTGTCCGTCCGTGCGGGCGTGCGGACGGGCGGCAGAGTGGTGTCCGGATGATAACTGTTACCATTTGTCGGGAACGCATTGAAACTTCATAGTGTGGTTGGACTAGGTCTTGGGAAGAAACCTATCGAAATCACCGATGATCCAAAATCCAGTGGCCATCTTGAAAATTGGTTTTCGGATGATAACTCCGTTACCGTTTATCGGATCGCTTTGAAACTTCATGGAGTGGTTTGACTAGGACTGGGGAAGGATCCTATCAAAATTGACACTGATCCGAAATCCAAGATGACCGGCAGCCATCTTGAAAATTGGTTTCCGGATGAGAACTCCGTTACCATTTATCGGATCGCTTTGAAACATAGAGGGTTTGGGCTAGGTCTGAGAAAAAAAGCTATGGAAATCGACAATGATCCGAAATCCAAGATGGCCACCGGTGGCCATCTTGAAAATTGGTTTCCAGATGATAACCCCGTTATCGTTTATCGGATCGCTATGAAACTTCATAGGGTGGTTGGACTACCTCTGGGGAAGAAACCTATCCAGATTGACAATGATCCAAAATCCAAGATGACCGCCAGCCACCGGTGGCCATCTTGAAAATTGGTTTCCAGATGATAACTCTGTTACCATTTATTGGATCGCTTTGAACCTTCATAGAGTGGTTGGATTAGGTCTGAGGAAGAAACCTATCGAAATTGACAAAGATCCGAAATCCATGATGGCCGCCAGCCACCGGTGGCCATCTTGAAAATTGGTTTCCAGATGATAACTCCGTTATCCTTTATCGGATCGCTATGAAATTTCATAGGGTGGTTTGACTACCTCGGAGGAAGAACCCTATCGAGATTGACAATGATATGAACTCCAAGATGGCTGCCAGCCACCGGTGGCCATCTTGAAAATTGGTTTCCAAATAATAACTCCGTTACCGTTTATCGGATCCCTTTGAAACTTCATAGGGTGGTTGGACTAGGTGTGGGGAAGAAACCTATCGAAACTGATGATGATCCAAACTCCAAGATGGCCGCCAGCAAGTTGGTTTCTGAATTTCATTTATTGGATCACTTCCTACGGTCGTTGGAATACGTGTGGTGCAGAAACTTATCAAAATTTACGATAATCCAAAATCTAATATGGCCGCCAGGCAGCCATCTTGAAAATTGGTTTCCGGATAATACCTCTTTGACCATTTAACGGATCGCTTTGACATAAGGATGACTGGTCTGATGGGGCTGAGGAAGAAATAAATATTTTCTGATAGCTCTCTTTCATTAGTTTGTCATCATGGCGGTGTATTATGCGCCGTTTGCGGAGCTCTTGTTTGATATGCACTCATGTTGGAAACTAAATCGAATATAATCACTCTAAACAATATTGACCTTATTTATACTATTAAAATGAATTATAGCAATAAGCATCCCAGACTTTGTTCTTGTTGTTCTTAAGACGTTTTTTAATTTGTTGTCACATTTTGAAATAACTGCAGTTCTACTGGACGGGTCATGACCATTGACCAAATTTCTAATAAATATGCCTACACTACCGTAACCATGTTTTGTCTACACTTGATGGGCTACATTTTATCCGTCTTAATATTTTGTGAATAAAATTTGTATAAGGCTGTATAACTCTGGACATGGTATAAAATATTTTGAATACAATTTAACTGAATGTAGTCGGCAATAACGGTCAGTCAAATTGGTTTGAAAATATTCAGCTGATCTAGAGTTATTATTGTCTAGTGAAATTATTGTCTAGTGGCTGGCAGCAGTCAAAGTCAAGTCAGTTAAAAATAATATCCACAGAGCTTATAAATAGTATTGGTCTGTGCTGTATTTACGCATCAAATAACAATTAAGGAAAGTTTGCACTAACTGTACTGATAGAAATAAAGCTTCTTAGTTCTTGTATTAGCATAATATTGTATAACCAGGTCTATTAACTATCTGAAACAATAGCTACAATAACTTTTAACAAATCCCAAAAAAATCTTTAGAAATTTTATAGTGCAAATGAGAAGAGTTGAGGAAAAAAATCAAAATAATCCAACTTCATTCATTACATGATTGATTATGATGTCGTCGTACACGTCACTTAGTTGATTATGACATCATATGGTTGATGGATAAATGGAAAGGTCCATTGTCAATATCAAAGATGAGATATTCATGAAGTCTGATATTGTTTTACCTAACTTCTGAATATTTTAAAAGAGAGTTTAACTGACCAAAGGATTATCAATTTATTTTACTATGACTTATATTGACGGTTTTGTGTCATTGATATCTGCAATTAGAATGATTCAGATTATATTTGTGTGTCACTGTGTGTGAGTGCGGTCGTGTGTGAGTGGTGTGTCTGAGTGCATGGGAGCATGCACGCATAGTGTGATCTGTGTTGTGTATGGTAATATCTTCATGGTACATCATCTGTATTGTTGCAGAATTTCACAGCACCAAGTTTTGATGACAAGATTCTCGAGGTTGTGGCTGTTTTCGGTGGTGTACAGATGGCTATGTCACGGGTAATAGATATTCAAAGACACAGAATAGCACAGGTATTGTAATGCAAATGTCCATACTATAGTCGCCATCATCATCATAAGCTGTGGCGGTGCCATTATCATCAATATATCATCATCATCATCATCATCGGTATCCATCATGATCGTTATCCATCATCATCATCATCGGTATCCATCATCATCATTATCGATCATCATCATCATCATCGGTATCCATCATCATCGTCATCATCATCATTATCGATCATCATCATCATCACCAGTATCCATCATCATCATCATTATCCATCATCATCGTTATCCGTCATCATCATCACCAGTATCCATCATCATCATCATCACCTGTATCCATCATCATCAGTATCCATCATCATCGTTATTCATCATCATCACCAGTATCCATCATCGTCATCATCATCATCACCAGTATCCATCATCATCACCAGTATCCAACATCATCATCATCACCAGTATCCATCATCATCATCACCAGTATCCATCATCATCATCATTGTCACCAGTATCCATCATCATCATCCGTCATCGTTAGTATCATCATCAGTATCCCTCATCATCACCAGTATCCATCATCATCACCAGTATTCATCATCATCACCAGTATCCATCATCATCATCATCATTATCCGTCGTCGTCAGTATCATCATCATCTTTGTCATCGTGTTTACCACTTAGAAATGTTAGCAGTGTGTGAATACACATGTTATCATTTGCTCACTATGCAAACCTGATACTTGGTTACTCACTTGTTGAAGCTGTTATTAACCCTTTAACCCTCCATCCAGATAAAAGCAGCTTCTGCAGTAGTTGTGAGAAATACGCATTTGCAAAACAAGAGAAATTTTTGAAAATTTACCAATGCAATGAATGGCTTGGTAGGCGAGCCGATCATTCCAGTAGTAAGCTTTCAAAAATACTTTTCTGCAAGTGAATATTTTTTAGGAAATTAATTTTTCTTGAGCAAATCATGACAATGACTGGGTTAAAAATGAACTATATTTCATTGATGCCATGAAGTAACCTGGTAAATAATATGTGTTGTTTCCAGTATGGCATATTCTATCAGCTAAATGGGCATTATAAGATACAGTTAAATGTCAGTCACTGAATACATGGATCTGGTCAATTACTCAAGTATCTGATGTCATAGTCAAATATGTAACTTGTTAGCTGACATCGTGCTATCAAAATGACATCATGAAAGTGGTGATAGTCTGTCACTATAGTGTATAAATTGTATGTCGTTGTTGAATTTACAATTTAAGAAACATTTTGTTGAATATTTTAGAGCTAATTTTACTGGAAGATGCTGCTGTTATGGGAAGAAACAGCTCCCAGTTAAATTATTTTCAAAATTTTCAACAGTTTACATGTTTATAGTTACCTTGAAATTAGGATTCTGGAAATTCATGGTTCAAAATGTTAAATTTGGTTCAAATACCTGTACAAAGTGAGCAGGGTGTAGTTAGAAATGGGTGTGACATAGCTAGAAATGTCCTGCTCTTCAGGGCTTTAGATTACCCCTTATCTATGACTTTACAAGTCATGCTCAAATGAAATCTGCCCAGATTAGTGAGCTCAAATTAAAATACTACTGTCTGCTATGAATAGGAATTAAGTGATTTACAGTCAATTAAATATTCAGAGATGGATTCTGCGGTATTTTATGCCCATTAAGAGATCCTATGGTGCTATTAAGACTAAAATGGCTCAAAATCCATCTCTCAAGTTTCAAAACTCTGTACTTGCTAGGAGCATTGATGGATCCCGGTGGAGATAGGTGGGTAAGCCCAAATAAGCAAAATCTAACACCCTGCTAAGATTGTAATATGCAATAATCACTTGCTTGTGGGCATCTCCATCAACTGTGATGGCGAGCAGCTAGAAATGGGCTTGGCATAGCTAGAAATGGGCTGGGGATAGCTAGAAATGGGCTTGGCATAGCTAGAAATGGGCTGGGGATAGCTAGAAATTGGGTGGGCAAAGCTAGAAATGGGCTGGGCATAGCTAGAAATGGGCTGTGGATAGTTAAAAATGGGCTGGGCATAGCTAGAAATGGGCTGGGGATAGCGAGAAATGGGCAGAGCATAGCTAGAAATGTGCCAATCATAGCTAGATATGGGTCGGGCATGGTTAGAAATGGGCTGGGGATAGCTAGAAATGGTCTGAGCATGGCTAGAAATGGGCTGGGCATAGCTAGAAATGGGTTGGAGATAGCTTGAAACGAGGTAGGGATAGCTAGAAATGGGCTTGGGATAGCTAGAAATGGGCTGGGCATAGCTAGAAATGGGCTGGACATAGCTAGAAACGAGTTGGGGATAGCTAGAAATGGGCTGGGGATAGCTAGAAATGGGCTGGGCATAGCTAGAAATGGGCTGGGGATAGCTAGAAATTGGCTGGAGATAGCTAGAAATGAGGTGGGGATAGCTAGAAATGGGATGGGGATAGCTAGAAATGGATTCTTCTAATGCAGTTCTCCGTTTAGACTCTAACTAAAAATAGAATTCTGAATATTTTGTTCAGTGCCGAACGGTGAAGATTACAATCCTGGGCGATGAGGGAGTTCCTGTACAGGTTGATGGAGAGCCGTGGGTCCAACCGCCGGGTTATATACGGATTGTGCATAAAAACAGAGCTCAAATGCTAACCAGAGATCGGGTAAGCATTTGTTTTGTATCTGGAATAAGAACCTTGTCTGTTCATTTTTGTCACTTATTTAACCCTCTGGGCCCTACCAAAAATTTACAAAGAAGTGCTAGAAACCCTACAGCCAAAAGCTAGAAACTTGCTAAGAAACTTAGCCTATAAGCGGTAGTGGCGTGATAGCGGCGTAGTGCTACCATGCCAACTATATTAACTATTTTTGGCAAAGTAACAGATCACCATATATAAAACTATATATCATTAGAAAGGGCAATAAAATACCTTTAAGTACATATAAAATTTGTATGAATAAAATATATTTTAGTTAGTCAACGTGCCTCTCAAAATGGCCACACCTTGTAGGATAAATACATTGGTCTATTTTGGCAAAGTTTATCGAAGTTTTTTTAAATTTTACAAATGCCATTGATAAATTTAATCACAATGGTATTAAAACTAACAGATACCAAAGTTTCGTGAAGGTTTTCATCTGATAAGATGTGAAAATGACAATCATATTATGTCATGGTACCGTAACATTTCGAGAAATTCCGGTCATGATTTTGGGTGGAGGCCTTATTCAATGTTGAATAATTCCTTTATACATAACCGAACAAATACCAGGTTTGCGCATAATTGAAGGCGAATAAATTGCAGATTTTATACTATGTATCATCGCTGGTTGCAATCAGCCATTTGATAAGCGAACGCGAATGTTTTACAGTAACATTCTATAGCATCGGACATATTTTCGCCGCGGCGTCTCCGGTAGGAATCGTTTAGCTTATAAGATCGTAAACAGAGTACAGAATTTGTAGACTCGTACCCGTATCCGAGTTCCGAGTAGAACTGAATGGCACGTCATTACCCGTTCTTTATCAGCAGTGAAGCGCGTGATATAAGAGTCTTGATTCTGATTGGTCGAGAATATCTCCGCCTCTCCCTCTTTTTTCAGCGAAAATGTCAGCTGGTCACAAAATCAGCTGTTCGCAAAAGTAAACATTCAAGACGTATTTGATGGCCGTCCGGAATGTTTGTAAATATAAATAACCATTTTACGATTATGCCGACCGAAACGGCTTTAGCGATGGCCTTGAGACCTATCCATGATAATAGTACTTGTGAAAATTTATCGGTGGAATGACTGCTGGATAATCTTGCGTCTGCGTAATCTTGGGTCTGCATTATTTAGTAAATCGTGACTGGCTTTAGGAATATTTGAGACAGCATTTCATTCACCTTTGAATATCTCTCTCTCTCTCATATTTTTCTTTTTTTTATGTCCTTACAGGTATGGAGCTGGTTTGCAGGATCCAGTCATATATGGCTGTATATGGCTGGTGCTTCTTTGTTTTATACAATAATAAAATATACTCACAGTGCCTCATTTGTTTATAAGTCTGGATGTTTGGCATCCTCTCAGCTCCTGTTTGGGACCAAAAATATTAAATTAATCTGACATTTTTAGAAACATAAATACATGTGTAGCTCACAGGTCTTTGACTGGTGTGAGAGCTACATAAAAGCGATTAACCCTACAATGGCCATGCCAACCAAAACCATCCTCTGTTATGGTCATGTGGAATGTCTATTTATAGAACAAGAGAATACAACCGGTCATTCCAGTGATAAATTTCTCTTGGCATATAAATGGACATTAAATAGGCAGATATTTAAATTAAATTTTCTTGATAAAATTTAGCCATTAAAGGGTTAACACCATCACCGCCGTTGGTCTCTGTGCTGCATTTTTCTACAGTGTAGAACAGTCCGGATGTCAAGATGCAGCGTTCTCAAGGATAGAATTTTTGGATGAGCTAACTGAATCAGCAGGTCAAAGCTAAGATCTCAAGACAGGTCATGGCTGTCATAATCAAAGTTCTTATAATTTTGAAAGTTAAATCAATTTTTTCAGAGATCATAACTTGATTCTGCCAGAATGCCTTTTCCTCCATATCATTGCCATGAGATAAAAAAGAACACGATATATATATTTTTTCGTGGTATGGTCCAAGTTTTCAGTGACCATAAACAATTTGTTTTGTAAGGTCATGATATAAATGAAATATATTGCCATCAAATTATGAATGATTTTAATTTTTGTCGCCATGAAGACTGAAGTGATGGTAGACTCAGGTAAGAGGTTTGTTTACAATTAGTGACCATAAATAATTTGTCGTTTCTGTTCTCCAAGTCTGTAATATAAAATGAAACAATAAAAACTTCTGTAGTGTCAAATGTTACAAATTATTATAAATTTTTGAATATGTCATAGGAATATAGGATATTATATAACTCATGCGTAATTGAGTGGCTATAGTTCATTGTCTTTCAATGTGGCAAGAGCGGTTTCAGAGTAGTTCCACGTGCTGGTTCAGATAGCGCATGCAGAAAAGACAAGCCTTGAGAATTCTGAATCTGTACCTCAGGGCTGCACTACAATATGTACATTCAGGGTTTTATTATTTGATTAAACGGCGATGGGCCCCTTCCCTGAACTAGTGCAGCACATCCTTGACCACACAGGACAACACAGAACAACACGACCACATATTAGTTGATGCAACAGCCAAATCAAACACGAAAGACTATCAAAGATTGCTAAAGTATGCCCCCCCCCCCCCCCCAAGCACAACCTCCACACCTAGATTGGTCACCTTGACCGTTGACACAAAAATTGTAGGGTTCTTCAAAACAACAAGGACAACCTCCCCCAACATTAGTAATGATCCCTTCAATCGAACTCAAGTTGGCATCCGGAAAAGAAACATTACATCATCATGTGACCTTGACCTTTGACTTCAAATTAGATAGGGTTCTTCGGACCACCAAGGACAAGCTCCAACACTACGTACGATCCCTTCAATAGAACTCTGACAAGTTATCAGGAAAAGCAATATTACATAATTAATTAGGTCACCTTGACCTTTGACCATTTAACCCCAAAATCTATAGGGTTCTTCGAACCACCAAGGACAAGCACCACACCAGATTGGTGATGATCCCTTCAATAGAACTCAAGTTATCGTCTGGAAATGACTGGATGGACGGACATACCAAACTATTTATATCAGGGTCAAAATCAAGGATTGAAAGCGTGATTAAAGCATTACAGTCCCAAGAAAAAGCATATACATTAAATTAACCCTCAAAGAGAAATAATTTTTTGTCAATTTGAAAATAATTTTTTTTTTAAATGCATTACTGGACCGACTGTCTCATTTATTAACCAACCATTCCAGTGATAAAAATTAAAAAATAGCCTTTCCTTGGTGTGCAAATTGACATTTTCCATGACCACTGCATACGTATTTGGCCGGGTCGGGTGTTAAGAGGGTGTTAAAGGCCCACCTTGACTATAAAAGGCACCAGATGGCGCTGGTGTCACATCTATCAAAATCTAAACACCTTTCACATCTAGGTAAAATATTTTAGAAAATAAGCGCTGTTACCGTCACCTTGAAGAAATTGTTGGAAAATATTCATTTAAATGAAAATTAGCTCAAATAAACATGAGAGCTGATTAAAATTTGAATTTGGTGGGCGGAGCTAAAGCTGTGACATCATATTGCGGGGAAAATGTGCTCTGAATGATTTATGAGTGTAAACAGCTGATAGCAGCCTTGCGTATTATCCTATGTCATATGTGAAGAGAGAACATGCAGTAATAAATACACGTATTACCTTGATACAAAGTGGGGTCTTATTGCCACCTATAACTGCAAATAAGGGTGGTGTAAGCTAGGCTGCAACAGCCATCAGCAAAAGTGTTTGTAAACTGTATACTAGCCTTTCTAATACTGGCTTTGTAACAATTAATCTTTTGATGTCAGTGTGACAAGTGTTGCAGAAAACTGTTGCTGCATTCGACAGTAACAGATATCCTCATTACCATTTGCAAATGACCACATTAAGAATACTACATGCATCGCTATCTGATAAAACTTGCTAATACGGCAATACTGAGCTAAATGTATTGCTAGATAAATTGGCTTAACAGTTTAACTGCTGAATTTCTGCAGCCTACATTTTCCATAGGGTTTAACTCTGGATATATGCTGAATATTTTGGAAACAATTTGACTAACATAGCCACCAACCACTTTCAGTCAAACTGTTTTCAAAATATTCAGCAGTTCCAGAGTTATTGTCAGTTGAAATTGTGTATGTGAGTATGTGAATATAGTACACAAGGTCTGATGGATTGCAGCAGTCAGAAAGTTAATGATAAATTAATTAAATAAATCCTTTTGAAGGAGTATGTGAATATAGTACACAAGTGTATAGCGCTACTATGCATAAGGTGGACTGTCCTACTCTATAGTAAATCAGTCATCTAGGTGTATAGAATAAGGCTGTGTACAATGGCCAGGTGCTGAGCTGTCAGATGGTAGGCTATTTTGCTACTTATCACGCATGCGCCATACACGTCATCATAGAATCTCCGCCTCATGGGGTATTAATTTCATCTCAACCCAGGGAATGAGACTTGCGGCTTTAATTAACACTTTCGCTCATAAAATCTAAATTACAAGGCTGCCATCCGGGAAAGGTGTTTAGCAACCGGATTGTTGCCCGATATGAAAGACAATGAACTATAGCCATTCAATTAACCTTGAACTATATAATATCCTATAACTTATTAAGAGCAACAACTGTAACATTTGGCACCATAGAATTATATATTGTTTCATTTTATATCACTGAGAACAGAAATTGTATATGGTGCGTGCGTGCGTTAAATGATGTGGAGGTTGAGCTGCCTTGACCAGCTAAATATCTGGAGTGATGACGGATGATGTCAAATTTGATGGGTTAAATGGTTAATGACACATTTTGCTCAAGTATGTTGTGTTTTGAAATGAATTTGACTTGAAGCTGTTTCCGCTTCATACAGCAACATGTTTTCAGTCGACTTACTTGCAACAGATACAACACATTATATTATGTAACACTACCGATATATATATATATATATATATATATATATATATATATATATATATATATATATATATATATATATATATCAGTTGGATCATTACCAATATTGACATGTGATTTTCACGATTAGGCCGATCATGACAGCTTTAGGTAAAGTAACTTCTGGTTTGTCTGTTATATTGGTGATAAACCTACTGAATTAATTAATTACATACCTTTGAATTAGCATCAACTGTAGGTAAATCCGTTTCTCAATGGTTGTGGCTGCCATGGTCTTGGTAAATATTCATATATATTGTGATAAAATTTGATTGAAACCTGTTGTCACATAAGGCAGCAACAACTTCCAGTCCAATTAGTCTCAAAATGTTCAATAAATTTCCTCACATGCAGTCCAGTCGCTACTAAGTAATATCAAACATGTGCGCACTGCGCGCAGGCAGGCAGGCAGATGCACGCACACACTGAAGAAAGTATATTTGATATAATTTATAATGGCAGCTTATACAATAACACCTGATTCGTAATACAATGGCACAGTAAATTTACATCAAGTACATCACATTTAATGAAATAAAACAATACAGAAGATAGAATTACAGAATCATCATTTTCATGAAATCTCAACACGCGGATAAAGCCGGTCACTGTCGTATTCACCACATTATCCTGGAGAAAAAGAAGAAGATAAACATAATGTGCGTTGTAAATGGGAATGATGACGATGAACTCTGATAATGCGAGTTACGAACCGCTAGTGTGCGAGTACCGGCCCCGTAACCTGCGTTATCGGGATATGTGATTGGGAAAACGAAATTGGATAGTAGAAGCACATCAATATCTAGCTAGAAAGCTAAATGACACGTGTGTGATAATGGTGTTAGCGGGCCAGCTATGTAAGGATGCACACTAAGTCTTTTAGGCATCAGGCTAGACAAATCAGGTGTATGTAATATTTTATCGATCGAAATTATAAATCATGATTGAGGTCATCTTAATTTCTTAGCAACCTTCGACCAATCAGCTGCATTTGAACGTGCTCACTAGTCCTTTATTGGTGTCCGCATAACCGATTCCGGCTATCAGGAGAATCGAGTACTCGGTTAAATAAAGGAATCGACGCGCAATCGGTGACGATTTTACTCAAACTATTTCATTCATAAAGATCTATTTATATTTTCCCGCAGAAATTTGTAAACAAAGTGAATTGACCAATCAACAGTGGATTTAGAAAATTCAGCCTTCTGCCGTAATGTAACGCTAAGTTTGATTGGATAAAACTCCCGTAAAGCTTGTGTATTTAGCGATCGAAAACTGGTGGTAGCTTGAGCCGATAATACGTCCCGTCGCTCCCGGTGTCTAATTGTCTCTTGTTGATAATACGTCCCGTCGGACTAGCAACGTCATTTTTTCAAGCCGATAATACGTCCCGTCGATGCCACAGGGTTAAGATTATCTGAAGCATTTTTAGATCAAGACCAAATTTGGTAAATCCTCATGTAGGGGAACAACCCTTGTTGTGTTAACGGTCTGCCTGTTGAATTTCTGCAGACTACATTTTCCACGGAGTTTAACTCTGGATATGCTGAATATTTTGAAAACAATTTGACTAAAAGTTGTTGGTGGCTAGACCACCAACAACTTTCAGTCAAATTGTTTTCAATATATTCAGCCAATCCAGCGATATTACCTATTGAAATTATTATCTGGTGGCATGCAGACAGTTAAGAGATAGGAGCTGATAGATATTTAAATGTTATTTACAGAATTATATGCATTAAAACCTTACTAGTGGGTCAAACTAGTGTTTGACATTGATTTGACGGCAGAATTCCCCACCGTTTCGCAGAGAAAAGCAAAGTATTTTGTAAGTAATATTTTTTCGTTGCTATTTTGGCAAAAGATTTGCGTGATTTCTTGGATGTCGTCCCAATCATTTTCGTTTGTTTCCAGGACCCATGCTGATATCATAGGAAATTGTTGCATGGAGAGGACTGTATGGTGCCAACATTTTGTTTTAAATGTCCAAACTATCTAGACATATTTAAGGTTGTTCGCAGTTCTTTCTAATAGGACTGTCATAAATTAACTACTTGCCAAGAACCTGATGTGTGCAAGCTTGTTTACAGAAAAATAACTGATGATGACAAGCGTGGGTAACAGATAGAATTTCTGTTTAAAAAATGGAATGCATTAACAACATTTCTAAAGCATTGTCTTCCCACTTCTCCCCCCCCCCCCCACACACACACCCCACCCCCACACATGCGCGCACTCACGCATGCACGCACGCACACATACACACAAAATTCCTAAATTTATTAATAACTCCGCTTTCTAGCCTCTTAAAAATTGTATCCAAATTGAGGACAGACAGACACATAAGAATGATGGATATATAATGAATGAATCCAATCTGTTACTCAAGTATATGACGTTATAATCAATTATGTCACATGTAGGGAAATAAAGGACAGCTAGAGTCTGCTAGAAATTTGTTATGGCTAGCATTATTAACTACAATGGATGACCTAGTTTTTATGAAAATGACTTGTTCCCCAGAACCGCTGAACGGATCAAGCCGAAATTTGCTAGATATGATTAGGGACTAAGGTTTATTAAAGTTTGTTCAAGGGAAGCTGATGCGTGAAAAACATGGCCACCATGGGCCAATTAAAATGTGGGGCGTGTTTGGTGGCCATATTGCATTTTTTTATATGATGGATTTTGGAGCTGAAATTTGTTTTATATAGCTTTTGGGTATGCTGATTTCGAATTTGCCATTTTCAGAACTGTTAGATGAACGAGTTCCCAGTTGGTGTCCATCCTGGATTTTTGTCCTGCCAAAAACTCCCATAGTAAAGCAATGGGAAATTTAAAATGTCTTCTCGAACCACTGGCACCGTTTTGAAAAAATGTTGTTGAAAGCATCCTTCTTGTTGTAATTCTGGCCACAAGCGTACCGTTCTAGCTGTATACGATGGCCTCTAGTTCCAATGCCTATGTTCCAGTTTTGGTATTAATCTGTACACTGGTTGAGTAAGAAGAATATGTATAGAAAACCTGATATAGGTACTAAATAATAACAACTTCAGCAAACCGTGACGTTAACCCTTCAACCCTCAAAGTTATTCAAGAAAATTTCAATTTTCTCATAGAAAATGTCCATTTGCAGACCAGAAGAAGACTCTTTTTGAAAATTTAACACTGGAATGACTGGCTCGGTTATAGTGTTAGAGGGTTAAATAAAGAGGATAGTAGACAAATGAAATTTTGAAGACAATGGTGCAGCAAGATCTTGAACGTGGAACAGGATAGATAGCGCAAGCTCATAATTCAGTTGTCTTATTCGTAAGCGTTATTGTCAGATTTGTCCAGTAGTAATTTCTGGACGGATTTACACCAAACCTTGTCAAAATATTCGTATTGGCTGTGTGTCTGTCAAATATTTGACCAAAACATTAAAATGTGTTTAATGTTGATCAATGTCACTGCTATCATCATCAGAACCTTCATCAATCTGTTCTTGTTCTCTGAAATGTTATCTAGGGCAAGAACTGAACCATGATTGTTCAAGGGAACCTGGCAAGTTGGTTGGCCATATAGTTCGGTGACCATCTTGGATGACATCGTTTTCCCGAAAACGACATCTCCAGAACCGCGGAAGGTATCGGGGCCCAAATTTGTGAGAAATCATTAGGGCCCAAGGATCAATTAAAGTTTGTTCAAGGGAAGTAAAAAAAAAATCATGCCCACTGTGGACCAATTAAAATGTGGTGTGTTTGGCTGCCATATTGAATATTTCTAATTGATTGATTTTGAAGCTAAAATTACTTTTATATGGGTATTCTAATTTCAAATTTGCCATTTTCGAAACTCAGATAAACGGTTTCACGGCCATCTTGGATCCTTTTCCCGCCAAAAGCCTATACTAAGGCAGTGGGAAATTTTTAATGTTTTCTCAAGAACCACTAGTCTGATTTCAAGTATATTTGGCAGGATGCATCCTTATGGCATAGGGATCTGAATTTCTTCAAAGCAAGCCAGTGGTGGCCGGCGGCCATCTTGGATTTTGGCCAATTCTTTTAAACATCTAAAAATGTTATCTGAAACCATTTGTGGATTGATTCAAAACTCATGAAATATCTGGGGAAAGAGCTGAACCATGTTTGTTCAAGGAAATGTGATTGGTCAAATGGTTTGTTGGCCATCTTGGATGACCTAGTTTTCGTGAAAATGGCTTCTCCAGAACTGCTGAACGGATCGGACTGAAATTTCCGAGATATGATTAGGGACTAATGGCATTAAAATTTGATCAAGGGAAGTTGATACTTAAAGAAACATGGCAGCTGTGTTCCTGTTACAATTCTGGTCAACTCCTTAGGGGACTACTTATAGCTGATGGCCTTTCTAGTTGAAATGCATATGTTCCAGGTGAGCGATACAGGCCCCTTGGACCTCTTGTTTTCAGGAATATGGCAATAAGTTGCGGAATCTTACTTTAATCTTGCTAATGTTTATCTCTGTGTATATTTTGCAGACATTTGACAATGTGTGGAAGATGTGGGTTGTGAAGCAGAAACTAGAGCGGCCATCGAGTCAAATGTCGCAAGTTTTATCTGAGGACGAAGCGAGGACACTGCATAATTTTGTAGAAGTAACTTCAATGTTTATTAAAAGGTAAATTAATGATTAGTAATCTATTAACTCTCTATTTGTCACAATGGAGGAATCCAGTTTTAGCTATGCACCACCCATCTGTAGTGAAGCTCCACCTGCACTTTGACTGTTGGGATCAATCGATCCCTACACTTTAAATCTCAATTTCCAGAAAATTATACAGTTAAACTGTTGGATATTTTGAAACTAATTTCACTGGGTGCTGTAGCTATGCAGCAACAGCACCCAATCAAATTAGTTTCAAAATATTCAACAGCATGTTTATTAAAGTGAACTTATGCCGTGGTGACCGTCCATCCATCAACTTTTCCTTTAAACGACTTCTTCTCAAGAACCTCTGAGCCAATTTCAATTATATTTGGCAGGAAGTATCCTTAGGACATAGGGATTCAAGTTTGTTCAAACGAAGCCGATCGGCCAATTTGGCTGGTGGCCATCTTGGATTTTGGCTGATTTTTAGAAGCAGCTTTAAAAACCTTCTCCGAAACCGCTTGAGGGATTGAAGCAAACCTCATGAAATATGATCTAGGGCAAGAGCTGAATCACGTTTGTTCAAGGGAACTGGATTTGTCAAATGGTTCAGTGGCTATCTTAATTGACCTAGTTTTAGCGAAAAGGACTTCTTCTCCAGAACCGCTAAAGGGATCAAGCCAAAATTTGGCAGATATGATTAGGGACTAAGGGCCATTAAAGTTTGTTCAAGAGAAGTTGATCCGTCAGAAAACATGGGCCAGTCAAATTATAGCATGTTTGACGGCCATATTGGATTTTTTTATTTGATGGATTTTAAGGCCGATATTGGTTTTATAAATGTTTTTGCGTATTCTGATCTCAAATTTCTCATTTTCAAAATGGTCGGATAAACAGTTTGGTGGCCATCTTGGATCATTTTCCCGCCGAAAGCTCCCATACTAAAGCAATGGGAAATTTAAAATGTTTTCTTCTCATTTTAGAATTTGGCAGATATGATTAGGGACTAAGGGCCATTAAAGTTTGTTCAACAGATGTTGATCCGTCAGAAACCATGACCGCCGTGGGCCGTTCAAAATATAGCGGATTTTTTTTGTTTGATGGATTTCGATGCCGAAATTGGTTTTATATAGGTTTTTGGGTATTCTGATCTCAAATTTGCAATTTTCGAAATGGTCGGATAAGCGGTGGCCATCTTGGATCATTTTCCCGCCAAACGCTCCCATGCTAAAGCAATGGGAAATTTAAAATGTCTTCTCGAGAATTGCTGGGCCGATTTCAATTATGTTTGGCAGGATGCATCCTTACGGCATAGAGAGTCAAGTTTGTTAAAAAAGCATGGCCGTTGTAGGCCAATCAAAATATAGGGTGCTTGGTGGCCATATTGGATTTTTTTTTGATAGAGTTTGAGGCCGAAATTGCTTTTATATAGTTTTTTGGGTATTCTGATCTCAAATTTGCAATTTTCGAACCTGTTGGATAAACGGTTTGCCGTCCACCTTGGATCATTTTCCCGCCAAAAGCTCCCATACTAAAGCAATAGGAAATTTAAAATGTTTTCTCGATGTCATCTTCTCGAGAACTGCTGGAACGATTTCAATTATATTTGGCAGGAAGCATCCTTACGGCATAGAGATTCAAGTTTGTTCAAATGAAACCGATCGGCCAATTTAACCAGCGGCCATCTTGGATTTCAGCCCATTTTAGGAAATGTCTTTAAAAATCTTTTTTTCCGAAACCGCTGGGGGAATCGATTCAAAACTAATAAAACATCATTTAGGGCATGAGGTAAGCCAGGTTTGTTCAAGAGGACTTGATTGACCAAATGGTTCGGTGGCCATCTTGGATGACCTAGTTTTCCCCAAAACGACTTCTCTAGACCCACTGAAGTGATCAGGCCGAAATTGGGAAGATATGATTAGAGACTAATAAAAATGTAGCATACTTGGCGGCCATATTGGATTTTTTATTTGATACATTTTGAGGCCGAAATTTGGTTTATATATGTTAGTGGGTATTCTGATTTCATATTTACCGTTTTTGAAACTGTCAGATAAACGGTTTGGTAGCCATCTTTGATCATTTTCTCTGCCAAAAACCTCCATACTAAAGCAATGGGAAATTAAAATGTCTTCTCGAGAACCACTGGACCGATTTTTAAGTATATTTGGCAGGAGGCATTCTTAGGGCATAGAGGTCCATGTTTGTTCAAACAAAGCCGATCGGCAAATTTGGTTGGCAGCCATCTTGGATTTTGATCAATTTTTAAAAATGTCAAAATCTCCGAAACCGCTTGGGGATGAATTCAAAATGCATGAAATATCATCTATGACAAGAGCTGTACCAAGTTTGTTCAAGGGAACTTGATTGGCCAAATGGTTTGGTGGCCATCTTGGATAACCTATTTTTTGCCAAAATGACTCCAGAACCACTGAATGGATTGGGACGCAATTTGGGAGATATGATTAGGCACTGAGTGCCATTAAAGTTTGTTCAAAGGAAGGAGCTACAGTACAGATCATAGTTAGCGTTACTGTTTGACGAAACAAAGATGAAACTAAAATGCCTCATTTTAGTGACCAAAGCTTGTAGCGTTTACAGATGTGGCCAAACACCAAACATGCATATAGGAGCATCTAACCCTTCCTACAATATGTTAAACGCATCATGAAATATTTTTAACACGTCACGAAAAAAGTCAAACGCGCAATCAAATTTATTCAGTAACGTGACAAAGATTCTTACTACGCGTCATTAAACATAAAGTGGAATCGGTATACAGTCCGTCAAGGACCCGTACATGTAAATTTAAATTGCAATTGGAGCTGTATATATGTTAAGTACATGCATCGCCTTTATCTTTTTTCGTGGCCGTAAATGATAATTGCCGAAATGTCATCATCGTAATCGTCGATCGTAATTTTGTATAAAATGGACGTGTGTGAACTCCGCACCTGGGTATTCTTTACTGTGTAATGAAGCTAGTGTGATGACAGTGCGTATATTTTAATAAATTTTAAATCCACAATTTCTTTTAAAATCTGGATTAATATACCAAGATATTCTCTGAAATGGGTTTATTACAATATAGTCTAATTTGAGCCGACGTAATAGGCATAACTTTTTAGAACAATATATGCACCAGTTGTGGCTAGTGTTATAATGGAAAGGGAAGCGATTTACAAAATCTGCAAACCTGACATTCAGTTGTTTTCGATTTCGCTGTTTCATACATAATATGTAACCGAAAATCTCCGCCCTTACATAGACATGCACATGCGTACATAGTTGTTTTACCCATGCCTGGGGTGCGTTCAGGAGCGCGAAAAACGTTTTCCGTTATTAACTGAACATTGTACTGCGTAGAACGCGAACGTCCGCCGAACATTCGCCTTCCTGAACTCACTCCAGGAGTATCCGAGTACGTAACCTTATTACTCGTTTTCGGCAACGGGTGTCACCGTCTGATTGGTCGAGAATACACGCATATTTAATGAGAAAGATCTGGCCTTTCCAATCTCTTCTTGAAAAGCTGTATGGGCCTGTGGAAGAACTGCAGAAAACCACAGATATCGCTGGTATCACACTTGGAGAGCCGTTCTCAAGATGAAATCTGTGGTTTTCTGCAGTTCTTCCACAGGCCCATACAGCTTTTCAAGTAAAGAGGTTGACAAAGGCCAGATCTCTTCTCTCAGCAGCTCATACGTACTGCAACATTGAAGTATGTGCTCTGTGGTCTGTTCTGCTTCTCCACAAGGACAAGCGGGCGATGTCGTAAGGTGGAACCGCCTGTACATGTGTTGGTTTAGTCTGTTGTGTCCAGTTCTGAGACAAAAAATGGTCACTTGCTCTGGCCTCGAGAGATGATGGTAGGCATCTTCTGATTGAGGTGTTCTATAGAGTGACTTGATGATAGTCTTCATCTCTGTATGGGTAACCATGTTTTCTCTCCGATTCTCTTCTGCACCCACCTTTGCCATATTGTCTGCTTCCTCATTTCCTTGGACTCCACAGTGTGAGTGGATCCACTGCAATGCTATCCAAAAGCATTTGATGGTTTGTAGTGCTTCTTCAAGTTGTGGCAGCTTACCTTTGGTGATAGCCTCAAGGACGGAGCGGGCATCAGATAAACAGACAATCTGTGCAATAGGGTCTGCTGTTCTGCTGATAGTATTAGCTGCATGAACCAGTGCTTCGACTTCAGCTCTGTAGTTTGAGCAGTGTTTGCCCGTCGGTATTGCAGCTGACTCATGTTGTCCGTTTGGATACTGTATGTGCAGTCCGGCACCTCCGCTCCTAATTGCATCTTTGGCTGATCCATCTGTGTAGATCCTTATCCATGTCTCCTGAGGGTACATTTCTTCCAGCATGGCTAGGGTCAGGGCCTTCTTGCTCACATCACTGTGTTCATCTTTGGTTGTGAGATGAGGTACACTGAACCTGAAATCCCAGAATTCCACTTTTACAGTCATTATATAAGGATGATGTTGAATATTTTGAAAGCAATTTGACTGGAAGCTGGCTTTCAGTCAAATTAGTTTCAAAATATTCAACATAATTCTGACACATTCGTAACAAATTTATTATTTTCTCTTGTCGGTTGAAATTGTTAATGCAATAGTAGAAGTAGTCCCTTGTTGGAGGCGATATTCCCACCCTGTATTATATAATGTGTTTGGTTTCTGCGCTAAAGTCTGATGGCGTTGTATGACCAAAACAGCCGCTGTCAGGTCATAGGGCCTAACAGTACATGTATATAGTATATTACTGGCTATATATTGTGCCGTATATTTTTAACCCAATATCACTCACTGTGACATGTAAACGTGGAATCAGACACTGATAGTAATGGTGAGACAGCTAATGTGTTGGACAGTGAATCTTCTGATGATGACATATTTGACGATGAGGAAGCCACCACTACTGGAAAGACTTGAAGATGAGCTTGAAGCTGGTACACTACAGATTGAGTGAACTTCTCCAATCAGGGACAAAGAGTTTGCCCTGAAGTTTGGGATATTTTGGTACATTCACCATGATTATTTGTGCAGTTTGAATTTACTTAACTGTTAAAGTTTGTTATATTGAATTAGCTCTAACTAACATGATTAAATATACCAATAACATACCAAGAGTTAGTAGTTAGTCACTGTTATAAGAATTGTACATTTCAGCAATTGACCCTTTAACACTCCAGCTGGAAATGTCCATCTGCAGAACATGAGAATTATTTTTTTGAAAATTGACCACTAGAATGAGTGTCTCCATAACCGAGCCACTGATAAATTTTCAAAAATGTTCTGCAAACGGATATTTTCTATAGGAAAATATAAATTTTCTTAAACCAATTTTAGGATTAAAGGTCCACGACATATGAAAACGTTACCATGGCTCAGTGAGTGGTCAAAACCGGCCTCTGAAATCAAATTGTCTTGAGAAATGACCATTTGCAGGCCAAGAGAAGACTTTTTTTTTAATTTTACCACTGGAATAACTGGCTTGATAACCAAGCTAGTCATTACAGTTCTAAATGTTAAAAAATCGTCTTGGCTTGCAAATGGACATTTATTAACCCTTTAATGGTCAAATCGGCCATAACCAGCCTCTGCAGTGTTCCTGAGAAATGCCCTTTTGCTGACTAAGAGAATACTATTTTTGAAAATTTATCACTGGAATGACTGGCTCCCAGAATACTCTTGGTGACCAAATTGACATTTTATGAGACAATTGGAATTTTCTTGACCAAATTTACCCATTAAAGGGTTCAGCAGAAATTTACATTTTCTTGACAAATATTGGACAGTAAAGTGTTGTAAAGCTGCGGCTTTAACTACCTTGTTCCATTTTTCACAGTGGGGGAAAATTCGCAATCCTTGTTCCACTGAAGATCAAAGAAATGATGAAAACACCATACAACCTTTACCTACATACAGTAAATAAGTCAAACCAGGTCATTTTGGATTTGATTAAATTGTTTATTCATTCACTTAAAAGTTTAATGTAATTGTTATTGAATGCTGCCATATTGATATAATGCAGAGTTTGCTCAAACAATCACCAATGAAGACAGTAGCGCAAACCACCACTGATTACCAGCATGAGCAATATTATATAGGACCAAGATTAAGTTTATTTTACTGTTGATTTTGAGACTTGTATTGTTATCGATGATCAATAACAATACAAGTTCAGTCTCTAGAACAACAATAAACTATCTTGGGCCTATATAATATTGCTCCTGCTGGTGATCAGAGGTGGTTTATGGGTATGCTACTGTCTGTGTTGATGAATGATGTTGCTGGTCACAGGCCATATATTACTGATAGTGGTCTTTCAAAATTTTGTCCTATTGTTCCAGATTTTTTACATTTATTTTTGCAACATGTGTTTGTGGTCTGGCTATGTTTCAACAGTAGCTGAAATAGAAAGTGAAACAAATATGATTACACCGGGAGTTATAAGTATTACAAAATGGACCTTTCCATTTTATCCATCAATCATCATGTCATAATCAACTACATGATGCATAAGGATGACAACGTAATCAATGACGTAGATAAGTTCGTCAATCGTCACAGACACTTAATCGATGACGGACTATATGTATTCTATTAAACCCTTTAATGGTCAGATTTCATGAAGAAAATTTTAATATCCGCTATTATATCCTAGACAGTTCCCTCCTGTATATGTATGTTACAACACGTAGGTATATATTATGTACAATACAATGATTGTGGCAGTGATTAATCATTAAAAAATGGGCAGTGTATATGGTAAACAGGGAAGGGTGTGTGTGGGAGGGGTGTGGGGATTTTGGGTGGGTTTGGGGGGTTGGGGGGGGGGGGGTGGGGGGTGGGGGGAGTGTTACTTGTCATTACAGATACCCGCTATGTTCACCCATCCTGTGTCGTCCGCCGTTGGTCATCTTGTATTATAGTCTGATGTGTTCAGATAAAATTGCAGTAAGCGTTAGAAACCCACCTACCAAGTTTCTTTATCAAATGGTCATCTAAATGTACTGCTGCCACAGATGTGGCTGCGCCAATTCTAAAACTGTGCCCGTTGTAAGCAGAGCCATCAATATTGATGGATAGTAGTATGTTCTTAAACATTGAAATGAACACTGATCTAGATAGAGCAGAGCCAGAATCTGCAATAAACAAGGGACCGGTAGGATTTGAATCAAAAGCCGTACGAAACTTCATATACCGACAGCACACATTATGGGGGCATATAGAATATAGAATGATTGGTCTTGAACAGTAAAATAGACACCCTCCCGAAAAGGTCGGTTTTTTACTTTTTAAGTTTTAAGCTCACATGGTTGTGAAAAATTGACAAGTCTGCTAAGCATAAATTGGACGCAGGGTCGAAAGTGCTCATAACCGTAAATTCACCGCACCTAAGGAAACCGAAGAAGGCAATTATACAAACTGTTTCCATTAGGATATCTGATCTTCTTGAAAAGAGACCACTTCTTAATCGCAAATAGACTCTCCAAGATGTCGAAAGTGACTGAATGTCTAAGCTTCTGATTGCGTACTTGGCTTTTCTTAACTCCTATCGGAATAGTATGTAAGCGTTCTAGCTGGGCCGTAGATGGAAAGATGTTGTTTTTGAGGCATAAAAATCTTATGCCACATATATACATTTTAATTCTGGCATAGCTAAGTTTTAACCTGCTGGTACAGTGAGCTACAAACATCATTAGGTGGTTTTCTGTCACAGGTAGTTCAGGTAGTACGAGGTGAGTAATTACCCCCGTGAATAATAGGAAACGTATATAGGCATTAAAGCCAGACTGATATGCCCGTCTCATTCCCTGAGTTACGGCTGACTCCCATAACCTAGAAACTTCCGATTGCAGTTCCGCAGAATATGGACTTGGTCTGGAACCGGACACGGAGCAGACTGCATGTGGTACAAGTGTTCGAAATCTGGGAATCTGCAATCGAGAGAGAGAATCAGCAATAATATTAACTTTACCTGGAATATGTTTTGCAGTAAAAACTAAATTATGAGTAACTGCTAATAGGGTAAGGTGCCTAGCGAGAGGCATAATCCTTTTACACCTTGTTATACCTTTAAGCAATGATAACATAAACATGATGCGACGCCTATCCCACAAATCACCCCAGAGGAAAGCTGCTACGACAATGGGATATAATTCTTGAAAAGCAATGGACAGTTCTTCGCCATCGGATACCATATGCTTTCGAGAACTTGCCCGCGGCTTAGAACCAATGACCTTGAAAGTAGCCACCAAAGCCAATGGTACATGACGTATCTGTAAACAGGCCTAAATCAGATGAAGAGTTGACCTTCATATCGTAGAATAGTGAAATCCCATTCCATTTCCTCAAGCAGTATATCCACATATTGATGTCTTCTCTACAGTCCTCATTAATTTTGATGTGGTGATGGAAGCATTTGACCGTAGTAGAAAGAGTTATCAAATGTGCGACAAACGCTCTACCGGGAAGCACCGCCCTACTGGCAAAATTAAGATGCCCCAGCAGCTGTAACATTTCCCTTTTAGTGACGGATGTACGACAATTAAAGGTGTTCAGCAAATTAATAATGCGTTCTAGCTTATCTGATGGTAGTCTGGCTTCCATTTTATCAGAGTCTAGTATAATGCCTAAGTATTCTAACACGGTGGCAGGCCCAATGGTCTTATGCTTGGACATACGAACATTTAATCTTTTAAATATAAGATGGAGTAGGGCCATATCCCGTTCTCCACACTTATCGTGTTGTTCAAAAGTGATAAAATCATCGAGTAGGAAGAGCATATGGTTGATACCGTAGTTGTTTTGTGAAATCCAGCATATTGCTATGGATAGGTTGTTGAAAATCTTTGGACTAGAGGAGCAACCGAAAGCCAGCCTTTTATAGAACCAGTACTTGCCCTTCAATTTAATACTTCCCCGAGGACTGGATTTTTTTGATTGCATCATCAATTTTGACTTATGACAGACGACAGTGCTCTTTGTCGATTAAATAATTGATGCTAGGGTTTTCTTCATTGTCATGAGGGGCAGAGAGATCTACTATGAGTCGGGCTTTCCCTGAGTATTTTCCAATGGCTACACCAATGGGACTTACTCTATATTCATGAAAAGGCCAGCTGTCCCAAGGACCACAAAGGAACCTTTTTGTTTCCTTATCCTTGAGCAGTTCATTGACTAGTTCTGGTTGCATTCTAGCTGAAAAGCAAATTTGTGCATTCCTTAGTCGGTAGCGAGGTTCTAGACACACAGGTATCGAAGCCATTTTCCAAACCATTGCATAAATAATTCACAAAATCTTTGTTCGGGTGATTGCAAAGTTCCTGTCTTAATTTATCAACCTTAAGCATTGTACCAGTCTGCATATTTGGATCAAATTCGCTGTTCATATCCTGTAGTCAACGACCCTGATGTTTTCCATCAGAGTTCTGGGGTTGTTTCGTCTTACACGAGCGCATTGTGTGAGAAACTGATCCACATGTGGCGCAGGCATGCACGTAAACACACTTTTGCCTAAAGCATCTCCCGGCATTGAAATTGTTGCATAGTTCGTTGCCATTCATAATCACTCTTGAGCGACCAAACTTGTCTGTCATTATTCAAGTATTTTGTTGAGTAGGGGCATGGAAGGCTAGCACGTGGATTTTTTTGTGGGCAGAATGATGTGCTCTGATTTGATGCGGCGCAAGCTGCACACACATTGCCTCTGAAATTCCCTACGATTAGGCTTAGGAGGGAATTGTGTGATTTGATGCGCCGCAAGCTGCACACGCATTGCCTTTGAAATTCCCTACGATTAGGCTTAGGAGGGAATTGTGTGATTTAATGTGCCGCAAGCTGCACACGCATTGCCTCGGAAATTCCCTACGATTAGGCTTAGGAGGGAATTGTCTTGCGTAGATCAGTCTATTTTAATGTTACTGTCACATAATACTGTTGCTGCCCTACTGCAAAATTGGCAATGGTACACGTAGACGGTATTAACATAGACATTGGCGATTTCAATTATGGTAGCTTCGTAATGATCTAATTCGAGCTGCCTTTCGGGAAATTTCTGGTTCATGATGCGCTTGTATTTACCAAAGGCTGTTATGAACTCGCTAACAGAAAGTGATCAATCTAGTCTGGGATTACCCTCTTCATTGAAATGGTTTTTGCTACCCTTGTTAGTCTCAAATCTAGGGGTTAGGAGCGCAGCTAAATTAATGTCCTTTCCCTCCCAGATCTTTTTTAATGTGTCAGATACAATGTCTACATGTGGAATTGATTCTGATGGCACTCCATAGCGTGATCTAGGTAGATGGTACGCACCTGACATATTTATGTTGCTACTCCTATTGCGCCCATCGGTTGTGAAATCTGTAGATGTGCTCTGCTCACCTTTCATTGCTGTCAATGCCGAGTGAAGGGTGTCTTCTTTTGCTGGCTCTATATTTACGAGTGCAGTCACGGTATTCTGCAAGCCTAAGAAAGCTTGCTGCATTGTTGGCAGGGTACACTGAATTACGGAATTATTTGTATCCACAAAATTTCATGTATCCAGGATGTTTTCTACCGGCGGAAAAAGATCCGGATTCTGGTCTGTAGAATTCATACGCATATCCAGGGGAAAACTGGTTCCTGTCTGAAAATGCGATTACCCTGTGCTGGCAGCCCTTATGCCATCTGCTGTCAAAGGGTAGCGTTACAGGCCTTTGGGCCTTTTATTGATAAGCCTTCTAATTTATTTTATGTTTGAGGTCAATCTCCATAGTTCATTGCTGTCATGAAGTTGAGATTCATGGTTGCTTTGCAGCCGCATTTCTGGTTTAGCCTATATTTGGCTCCTCCACTGGGGGTGGGGTAGGCTAAAGAGGTCAAAGTAGTGAACATGTCCGATTTGCTATGACACGTCATCGACCAAACAATCTAGTTATCACTTACTTTCCATCCATCAGATAGATCCAAGTTATCAGAGATTGTAACCCACAGCCTAAAATTTTCTTTTGATCACATCCAAGGTTGTTAAATCTTAATGTATGATCACACAATCTCCTTTGTTAAAATTTGAGCAAAATCAGACCAGTTTGTTTCCGATATATCCGTAGATTAAAATTTGTACCCAATCTGGATCCTCCTGGGTTTTTGTCCAGATCACATCCAAAGTCTGGAAATCCTTGTTTAGGTTACGTTGCTTTTTTGATTTAAAATTTGAAATCAGATCAGTAGTTTTTTAGATGCAGTATAGCACGCAAAACACCCATGATACTGTTGTCTAATAGTACACAACTGTCAAAGTGTCATAACATTAGTTCAACCAATCCGATTCGCCATTGATGGCTTTTCCAACCATGTCTCTGCCAATCAAAGATAACAAGGTTAAATATATACGCGATGACATCATCAGAACGTGAAAGAAGTGGAGATCCGCGATTGGAATTGATAGCGCGTTTAATTTATCATAAAATTTTCAAATGCTACCAAATGCGTAGGGTAAAAGTGAAACCCGTCCTTCAAAATGTCAAACCCATAGTGTCAAAATTTAAACCCGTCAAGATAAAATTCAAGATGCATCTTGAGATTTGACCAAACGCGCTATGACTACGTAAATCACTACGAGGAAATGACACCATTTAAACGCATTTTAAACGAGCCTTATGATGCGTTTAAGTAAAGCTAACTATGATCTGTACTGTACGTCAGAAACATGGCCGCAGCAAAATCAAGTGTATCCATCAAATCCATATTGGACTTGCAAAAATGTCCACAAACTCATTTAAAAGACTACTAAACCACTCACCAATAATTTTGACAAAAATGCATAGTGCTCCAGGTGAGCGACACAGGCCCCTTGGGCCTCTTGTTATGCCATATGATTGACTGAGAAATTAGAATCCTCTATTGGTGGGGGAAAACTAAATTTGTGCCTCCCCTATGTAGTAGATGTGAGCCATAGGTATGTATCCCTTTAGCGACGTTTGCGACAAGATTAAGTTTTATGTTTAGTAAATCTCTGTCTTATATTTTAGGCTTGGTTAATGGAGTATTCCGGTTTATCCATCAATCATATGATGTCATAATCAACTACGTGACGTGGAGGATGCCGTCATAATCGATTATGTTATAAATGACATAGCTAAGTTTGTCACAAACGCTTTATTGATGACAGACTAAGCATTATTGTGCGAATTGTATGTCTACTATTTAATAAACATGCCGTTGAATATTTTGAAACTAATTTAACTTGGTGCTATTGGTGCCTAGCAACAGCACCCAGTCAAATTAGTTTCAAAATATTCAACAGCTTACCTGTATAATTTTAGATAATTGATAGTCAGGGAGTTCAGGGATCAATCGATCCCAACATGTGCAAAGTGTGGGTGGAGCTTAGCTAAAGATGGGTGGGGAATAGCTAAAACTGGATTCCTCTCTTATAAGCCTGTCAGAACTAAACTTAAACACTCTGATGTCAAAATTTTTAATTTTCAAATTAAATTAAAAGATGAACTGGTGTTCATTTTTCAACAAATTTTGTGGAAGATGGTGCTGTGGTAGACAGCAACATCATCCACCAAAATTGTTGAAAAATGTACACCAGTTTCTTTGGTATTGACACAGTAAAAGACAGAATATTGACACCAGAGTTGTAAGGGTTAGAGACATGGTTTCCTATGCTGTTAGGAATCTGCAATGTGACCGTGGTACAAAACTGGGTCTTTTCAACATTAGGTTTTTGCGTTTAGCAAAACTTATTGGCCTATATTTCAGGGTGGTTTGACGTGTACTGGACTAAATTTGGATGGATGTTTTGCTTTGCAGATAGAAATCAGCATGATAACGGGTTTAACTATCACTTCGTAAAAATTTATTTATTTACCGTCTGACTGCTGAGTTTTTGCAGACGACATTCCAATGGTTATAACCCTGGGTCTGCTAAATATTTTGAAAACAGTTTGACTGAAAGTTGTTGGTGGCTAAGCCACCAACAACTTTCAGTCAAATTGTTTTCAAAATGTTCGGCAAGTCAGGATGTTTTACTCATTGGAATTATTGTGTGGTGGTTTACAGCTGGGAGACGGTTAACACAACAATGGATCTTAGTGCGAAAGCAGAGTTCCAGACCTTGACTGTGGATAGAGCTGTTTCTGGACCAGATCACGTTCTTAACGTGGACCACACAAGTTTGATTGTCATCCAAAAAATCTGGAAATTCCAACAGATCCCGAAAATCTGCGGGGAAAATCTACAATGTAACAAAAACAGGACGTCGAGGGTCTGCGATGTTAGATTGTACATGTTTCAGTTGTTTTACTATTGTCTAAAAAAACTTACCAATCATTTTCCAGTGTAAAGGTTGCGATGTTGAGTCATAGCAGTATTGAACAAGGATTATCTCCCCTAGTTTCCAGTGCCTCGGAGACTCTCGATAAGCTCTACCCTGCTGGTCGACTTGTAGAGGTGAGTTAGTTACCATTCTTAACCCTTGTCGTTATAAGTGTAAGTATAGGTATAGGGTAATCACTCTGTCCATCTGTGCATGCGTGTCTTCATAATTTCATGATTTGCCTGGTCTGTAGTTTCAGCACTTCCCAGCCACAAAAACATTTTAAAGACGTTAACCCTCATATCAGCCAAAAATGGCTTCTGCATTGGTCTTGAGAAATATCCATTTGCAGACCAAGAGAAGACTATATTTGAAAATTTACCACTTGAATGACTGGCTCGATAACCGAGACAGTAAGCCCATTGGTAAATTTTCATAAAAGGTCTTCTCTTGGTCTGCAAATGGACATTTTCTATGAGAAAATTGAAATTTTCTTGAACAAGTGCGAGGGATAAAAGGTTAAAGATAACACAGCCTGGATTATGGTTTGTGGCTCACTAAGCATCAAAGAAAAGTTCACTGAGCATGTTTTCTTTGTTTCATCCATACACTATATTAGGCCTGGAAATCCTTCATCTCATTCATACACTATATTAGGCCTGGAAATCCTTCATCTCATTCATACACTATATTAGGCCTGGAAATCCTTCATCTCATTCATACACTATATTAGGCCTGGAAATCCTTCATCTCATTCATACACTATATTAGGCCTGGAAATCCTTCATCTCATTCATACACTATATTAGGCCTGGAAATCCTTCATCTCATTCATACACTATATTAGGCCTGGAAATCCTTCATCTCATTCATACACTATATTAGGCCTGGAAATCCTTCATCTCATTCATACACTATATTAGGCCTGGAAATCCTTCATCTCATTCATACACTATACTAGGCCTGGAAATCCTTCATCTCATTCATACACTATATTAGGCCTGGAAATCCTTCATCTCATTCATACACTATATTAGGCCTGGAAATCCTTCATCTCATTCATACACTATATTAGGCCTGGAAATCCTTCATCTCATTCATACACTATATTAGGCCTGGAAATCCTTCATCTCATACATCCACTATATTAGGCCTGGAAATCCTTCATCTCATTCATACACTATACTAGGCCTGGAAATCCTTCATCTCATACATCCACTATATTAGGCCTGGAAATCCTTCATCTCATCCATACACTATATTAGGCCTGAAAATCCTTAATCTCATTCATACACTATATTAGAGCTGGAAATCCTTCATCTCATCCATACACTATATTAGGCCTGGAAATCCTTCATCTCATTCATGCACTATATTAGGCCTGGAACTCTGTCTCATTCATACACTATATTAGGCCTGGAAATCCTTCATCTCATACGTACACTATATTAGGCCTGGAAATCCTTCATCTCATCCATGCACTATATTCGGCCTGGAAATCCTTCATCTCATACGTACACTATATTAGGCCTGGAAATCCTTCATCTCATCCATGCACTATATTCGGCCTGGAAATCCTTCATCTCATCCATACACTATATTCGGCCAGGTACTCCTTCATCTCATTCATACACTATATTAGGCATGGAAATCCTTCATCTCATTCATACACTATATTAGGCCTGGAAATCCTTCATCTCATTCATACACTATATTAGGCCTGGAAATCCTTCATCTCATTCATGCACTATATTAGGCCTGGAAATCCTTCATCTCATTCATACACTATCCAGAACGCAGAGGCAAAGGCCAGAAGAAAGTTAAACATCATGAGGAAGCTGGCAGGAACAAAGTGGGGTTCCAATGAAAGGATCCTCAAGACCATCTACCTAGGTTCTGTACGACCACACCTTGAGTATGGATCCAGCTCATGGATGACAGCAGCTAAATCTCATCAACAGAACCTCGACAGAGTACAAAACTAGGCACTGCGCATCATCACTGGTGGAATGAGATCAACACCAATAGAAAAAATGGAGCAGACAGCAGGCATGCCCACCACTTAGCAAAGGAAGGGAATGCAAAGCACTGATCCAAGCTGCAAAGTTCAAATCGTTCAACAACCACCCGATGAAGATCAGGCAGGCACAGCTGTCATCAAGAAGACTTAAAAGATCAAGTTCTGTGAAAGAGACAAAAGCACTTAAAAGGAAACACCAAGAAATGTTGCCAGCACAAATAGAAGACCCAAACCACACCCTTGATCCTCCACCCTGGGAAAACAAAGTAGAGAGCTATTCGCACCACAGTACCTCATCTCACAACCAAAGATGAACACAGTGATGTGAGCAAGAAGGCCCTGACCCTAGCCATGCTGGAAGAAATGTACCCTCAGGAGACATGGATAAGGATCTACACAGATGAATCAGCCAAAGATGCAATTAGGAGCGGAGGTGTCGGACTGCACATACAGTATCCAAACGGACAACATGAGTCAGCTGCAATACCGACAGGCAAACACTGCACAAACTACAGAGCTGAAGTCGAAGCACTGGTACATGCAGCTAATACCATCAGCAGAACAGCAGACCCTATTGCACAGATTGTCTTTTTATCTGATGCCTGCTCCGTCCTTGAGGCTATCACCAAAGGTAAGCAGCCACAACTTGAAGAAGCACTACAAACCATCAAATGCTTTCGGATAGCACTGCTGTGGATCCCCTCACACTGTGGAGTCCAAGGAAATGAGGAAGCAGACAAGATGGCAAAGGTGGGTGCAGAAGAGAATCAGACAGAAAACATGGTTACCCATACAGAGATGGAGACTATCATCAAGTCACTCTATAGAACACCTCAATCAGATGATGCCTACCATCATCTCTCGAGGCCAGAGCAAGTGACCATTTTTCGTCTCAGAACTGGACACAACAGACTAAACCAACAGATGTACAAGCAGTTCCACCTTACGACATCGCCTGCTTGTCCTTGTGGAGAAGCAGAACAGACCACAGAGCACATACTTCAATGTTTCAGTACGTATCAGCTGCTGAGAGAAGAGATCTGGCCTTTGTCAACCTCTCTTCTTGAAAAGCTGTATGGGCCTGTGGAAGAACTGCAGAAAACCATAGATTTCATCTTGAGAACGGCTCTCCAAGTGTGATACCAGCGATCGAAAAGAAGAAGAAGAATATTCATACACTATATTAGGCCTGGAAATCCTTCATCTCATTCATACGCTATATTAGGCCTGGAAATCTTTCATCTCATTCATACACTATATTAGGCCTGGAAATCCTTCATCTCATTCATACACTATATTAGGCCTGGAAATCCTTCATCTCATTCATACACTATATTAGGCCTGGAACTCTGTCTCATTCATGCGGCATATTAGGCCTTGAACTCCCTCGTCTCATTCACACAGCAGATTGGGCCTGGAACTCCTTCATCTCATCCATACACTATATTAGGCCTGGAAATCCTTCATCTCATCCATACACTATATTAGGCCTGGAAATCCTTCATCTCATTCATACACTATATTAGGCCTGGAAATCCTTCATCTCATTCATACACTATATTAGGCCTGGAACTCTGTCTCATTCATGCGGCATATTAGGCCTTGAACTCCCTCGTCTCATTCACACAGCAGATTGGGCCTGGAACTCCTTCATCTCATCCATACACTATTGGATGTTAACCTCTTTTTGGCTTGGGCTACATCATATTAATAGGATGTGGATAACACTTAATTCCAGCATTTGTTGCTATGTGAGTTATAATTTCCACTCTATAATAATTACGCACTAAATAGTTTTTCACTTGTGCAATTAAACCTGCTACCAAACCGACCAAAAATGGCTTCTGCAATGGCCTTGAGGAATGTCCATTTGCATGCCAGGAGAGTATTTTTGAAAATTGTTTATTTACATAAACATGAATGTTTATTTTTTGAAAATTTACCTCTGGAATGACTGGCTCAATAACTCAGCCAGTCATTCTAATGGTAAATTTTCTAAAATAATCATCTCTTGGCATGTAAATGGGCATTCGATATGCAAATATCTTGATTCTCTTGACTAACAGACTGCTAAATGATTATGCTGGTTGTTTCATGGGCAGTTTTAACCCTTGAATTTGTTCAAGAAAATTTCAATTTTCTCAGAAAATGTTCATTTGTAGACCAAGAGAAGACTATTTTTGAAAATTTACCACTGGAATAACTGGCTCGGTTATCGAGCCAGTCATTCCAGTGGTAAATTTTCAAAAATAGTCTTCTCTTGGTCTGCAAATGGACATTTCTTAAGACCATTGCAAAAGCTGGTTTTTGGCTGATATGAGTGTTAAAGGGTTAAGTGCACAATTAGTTCGCAAGGTGACGCTTCGTTACTCTTTATTAATAATATTCTTTAGCGATTTTGTATTACCTTTCACGTAGTATATAAGCAATTATTTGCAAAATCCATTTAACCTTTTAACACTCATATCAGCCAAAAACAGTTTCTACAATGGTCTTGAGACATGTCAATTTGCAGACCAAGAGAAGACTATTTCTGAAAATTTACCACAAATGACTGGCTCGATAACCGAGCCATGACTGGCTCGATAACCGAGCCAGTCATTCCAGTGTTAATCTTTCAAAAATAGTCTTCTCTTGGTCCGCAAATTGACATTTTCTTTGAAAAAATAGAGATTTTCTTCACCATATTCAAGGATTAAAGGGTTAATCTCATGGTCTTCACCCACGTCTAGTGTAGAACTCTTGAATATTTGCATAATTATTGGGACTGGATTCTAATATTACTTTCTAATGACACATCCAGGGTAATCTCAAACACTGTAATTTATATTCGTCGTTAACTCTTATCACACTGATTTCAAAACGTTAACATCATAAACATTTTGAAAACAATGTTGCTGCTGATGACAGGAACTTTGTTAGTACCCCTGGAAACATAAATGTGTATAGTAACCACTATGTCTCTCCGGTCATCTATCCATCACTTGTTTTTAAGTCATCAAGAACTTATCTGATCTTAGCCCTTTAACACTCATGTCAGCCAAAAACCGCTTCTACAGTGATCCTGAGAAATGTCCATTTGCAGACCAAGAGAAGACTATTTTTGAAAATTTACCACTGGAATGACTGGCTCGGTTATCGAGCCAGTCATTCCAGCGCTAAATTTTCAAAAATACCCTGAAAATTAACATTTTAGAAAAAAATTTACATTTTCTTGAACAAATTTCAGGCTTAAAGGGTTAATAATTTTTTTACAAATTTGATCTATGACATCATTGCATCTGGTTTGCATCATAATTAAAATGATTTTCAATTTTGTTTTAATTTTGGAACTAGAATTAGTAAATGTTAATGTTTTTCAATGGACATTGAATTCATCAAGGGCTTATCCGATCTCAATAAGACTAGATATTTGTTCTATAGCATTTATAGCATCATCGCATTCAGTCTATATCATAATTTAAATAATTTTTACATTTTTTTCCATATTTTATGTGGTTTTCACTTTTCAATGGAGATGTAGTTCATCAATGGCTTACCTGATGACAATAGAATTGTACAGATTTGTTCTATGCCATCATTGCATCCCGACTCCATCATAATGAAAATTATTGTCAAATTATTTCCATATTTTTACGTCGCTTGGACTTGGTTTATTGTGGACCAAGGTCCAAGAATTAGAAGAATGTTAAAGTTTTTCAATGTTCTCTTAGCCTACTATTCACAGCTCACTTAGCATCAAAGAAGACGTTTAACCGAGCTATGATTTCATCATTCTTTCACTTGGGATATCACAGTACAATGTATGCTAAAGGTGTGACAGCGGGTCAGCGTGAGATTTGGGGATGGGGTGGTGGTGTGTGGAATGGGTCTGGCTGGGGCGTGGTATCCTTTGTGATGATATTCATTATGGAAATTAAAGTTTCTAAAATGAACATAATCAATTATCTTTTAAAAAATGAATGACATTTAGGAAGCTGTAATTTCAGTGGTGCACGTGTTTAACTCTTTAAAACCCAGATTCCCACAATCTGAATTTCAAGTAAACCAAACAGGTAAGCTGTTGAATATTTTAAAACTAATTTAACTGGGAGTTTTTAAGCGAATCACATTTAGAAAACTGCGATTCCAGTAGTCTATGTATTAAATATTTATAACCTCAATTCCCAGAATCTTAGCTTCAAATAAAGCATACAAGAAAGCTGTTGTATATTTTGAAACTAATTTAACTGGGAGATGTTGCTGCCACAGGCAGCAACAGCTCCCAGTCAAATTAGCTTCAAAATATTCAACAAATTAATTCTTACAATGTAAATAATTGTTTATGTGTTTTGAGTGAGTTGAGTTCAAAGGGTTAACCCTTTAACACTGAAGTCGACCCAAAATGGCCAGCAGTGGTCTTAGAAAATGTCCATTTGCAGACCAAGAGAAGACTATTTTTGAAAATTTATCACTGAAATAGCTGGCTCGGTATCCTCTGAGTCAGTCAATCCAATGATAAATTTTCAAAAATAGTCTCCTTTTGGTCTGCAAGGTGACATTTTCTATGAAAAAAATTTAAATTTGTTTGAGAAGATATTAGCGTTAAAGGGTTAGTGGACAAACTACAAGTCTTTGAGTACTAATCACTGGCTTTCACATACTTGTAATCACTTTCTATTTTATTTTTCTTCTTTCTTCTCATTGCACCAGATGGAACAGGATACATTTGAGGTTAACCAGGTGTCTGTTGTGTATTTATTATTAACTCGTTATCTCACCTGTAAAATGTGCTTTAATATTCTCTGTCGTCAGACCTTCCTTTCTTTGTAGTTAACAGTTCAGTGTACTAAGTATGGTAACGAGAATTTAGAGCCTTATGTCTCGAGCGTAACTGGTTAGTCAATTTGGTTTGTGGCCAGCCATCTGGGGATTTGTTCTATTTTTATAGACAACTTTAAAAATCTCCGAAACCTCTTGGCAGATTGGCTTGAAAATTTTAAGAAATATCTTCTAAAATAATATCGCAACCAACTTTGTTAAGAGAACCTGGTTGGTCTATTTGTTTAGCGGTCATTTTGAATAATCGAGTTTTCACAAAAACCACTCTGAAACCGCTTCAGGTAGTAAACAGAAATTTTGTTCATATGATTAACGAATACTCGAATAGCGATTGATAAGCTGTTGAATATTTTGAAACTAATTTAACTTGGGTGCTGTTGCTGTCTAGGGAAGCAACAGTGCACAGACAAATTAGTTTCAAAATATACAACAGCATCTTTATCAACAGTTTTCAAAACCTTTGTTTTGATAAAATAGAGCTCGGTTTTACTTCATGGCTGCCCAATTGAACAATATATCAACAAAACTTGTATCGGACAAATTTGTCCTTGTTCCGTTTATAATATTGATAAGTCTGTGGATTTTGTGTGATTGTTGTATTGTATTAGAATGTCTGTATGTAGCTAATAAGTATTATGTATAAGCTTCATTATAGTGTTCAGGTGCTGGTGTGTCACCCGTCGTGGCTTGAGTAGAAGTCGTGCTATTTGTGTTAGTCTACAGTACAGTACAGATTAGAAAGAACTTTCCACGTTTCCAAAATGGAAACATGTTAAGTTATTTATGAGCTCTACTGTAGTAATAGTGATATAGTACGATTAATCTTTTAATGGTCATGATTTGTCAAGGATATTGAAGTTTTTGCCTAGTGAAAGTTTCCATTTGCAGCCCAAAATAAGACTATTTTTCAGAATTTAACATTGGAGTGACTGACTCCTTAAAACGAGTCAGTCACTCTAGTGGTAAATTTTCCAAAATAGTCTTCTTGCCTGCAAATGGTCATTTCTCCAGTCGACTGCAGAAACAGGTTTTGATCATCTTGACTAGTCCATGGTTAATTGTCAGGCATGCCAAAACCACCCTCTGTAGTTGTCTGGAAAGATGTCCATTTCCGAGTCAAGACTATTCTTTAAAATTTTACAACTAGAATGATTGGCTTGGATAATCTTAAAATTTTAAAGAATAGTCGCGGAATCTGAGAATTTAAAATCAAGAATCCTTGAAAATCGACATGTTTTCTCATAAGACGAGGGAAAGAATCCAGGTTATCTGAGCCAGTCATCCCAGCAGTAAATTTTGTCGATTTAAATATAGTTCTAAATCTTTAACGTATCTGTATTCTTCGTTAATAACACTTTCAATTCTGAAGGCTTCCATTCAAATTTTTTTCAAAATAATCCAAGTAATATATTATGCAAAATGACTGAAAAAAAATAGTTTAAATTGTGTACTTGTAGAAGCTTAAAATGTGGGCCTAGACGTAAAGAAACCAAATAAATCTTAACAATTGATGATTTCCTTATGTATAAATTAATATTATTTTGAAATTTGTTAATTTGAATTAGGGACTTGTGCCTCTATTTCAATTTCACAACTTAGAAAACCTAAATTTATATGCAATGAAATCATCATAAGTTAAGATTAATTTCGTTTCATTACATCTAGTCACAATTTAGTCCTCTAAAGGTAAACAATTTTATTTTCAAACATTCTTGTGTGAATATGGACCTTTAATAAAGAGATCCATTTCTGGTTAATCCCTGTCAATCTCTAGTTAATCCATATCCATTTGTAGCTCAATTTTGTCCACTTCTAGCTAATCACTGTCCACTTCTATTTAATTTCTGTCCATTTCTAGCTAATTCCTGTCCATTTCTAACTAATCCAGTCCATTTCTATCCAAGCTTTGTCCATCTCTAGCTAATCTTTGTCCATTTGTATCTAATCCCTGTCCATTTCTAGCTAATCCCTGGTCATTTCCAGCTAATCTCTGTCCATTTCCAGCTAATCTTTGTCCATTTCTAGCTAATCCCTGTTTATTTCTAGCTAATCCCTGTCCATTTCCAGCTAATCCCTGTCCATTTCTAGCTAATCCCTGTCCATTTCTATCCAATCCCTGCCAATTGCTAGCTAATCCCTATCCATTTCCAGCTAATCCCTGCCCATTTAAAGCTAATCCCTGTCCATTTCTAGCTAATCTGTCCATTTCTTGCTAATCCCTGTCCATTTCTAGATAATCTCATTTTCTCGCTAGTCTCTCAATTTCTAGCTAATATGTGTCCATTTCCAGCTAATCCCTGTCCATTTCTAGCTAATCCCTGTCCATTTCTAGCTAATCCCTGTCCATTTCTATCCAATCCCTGTCCATTTCTAGCTAATCCATGTCCATTTCTAGCTAATCCCTGTCCATTTCTAGCTAATCTCTGTCCATTTCGAGCTAATCTCTGTCCATTTCTAACTAATCTCTGTCCATTTCTAGCTAATCACCGTCAATTTCTAGCTAATCTCCACAACTTGGAATCGATTTTATCACTGGACCCTGCAGTCGAAGAATCTCAGTTTCGAAGTAACTTTCCTAGTAACCTGTTGAATATTCTGAAACTAATTTAACTGAGAATTGTTGCAAACCGTTCCCAGACAAATTAGTCAAAACATTCAACAGAAGGTTTATTAAATGTAAACTCAGATGACGAGCAATTCATACCTGTTCATGACAGACTAATTTCCGTGACTGAGCAATGTCATCTTGATTGTGACTACCATGTGATATTTGACTCTAACCCTTGAATTTGCTCAAAATTTAGATTTTCACAGAAAATGTCCATTTGCAGACCAAGAGAAGAGTATTTTTGAAAATTTAGCACAGGAATGACTGGCTCGGTTATCTCTTCTCTTCTCTTTGTCTGCAAATGGACATTTCTCAAGACCACTGCAGAAGCGGTTTTTGCCTGATTTGAGGGTTAAGAGATAGCTCCGATCCCTCTATTAGCTTCACCATATTTAACGGTTCTTTTGGCTTTGACCTTGATACCCTGATATTTCGTGGATGTAATGATTACTTCAGGTTATGATTTCATGGTGTACTGTTTAACAGCATTGCAAACCTGATTCTGAGATGGTCACTAAATAATCATCTAATGGACGATTGTACGAATTGTATGTCTTTACCATTTAATAAACATAGTTTTGAATATTTTGAAAGTAATTTGACTCCGACTGTGCGCTGTTGCTGCCATAATTTGACTGGATATTTTCTCATAAGACAAAGGAAAGAATTCAGGGGCTTATCTGAGCCAGTCATCCCAGCAGTAAATTTTGTCGATTTGAATATAGTTCTAAATCTTTAACGTATCAGTGTATCTGCTAATTAAATATTCAAAATAGTGAACAGTTTACCTGTATAGTTTTCTGGAAATTGAGATTCAGGGAGTGTAGGCATCGATCCGTCCCAACATGGGCGAAGTGTGGGTGGAGCTTAGCTGGAGAATGGCCGGGGCATAGCTAAAACTGTACAAGCTGCTCATGTTCTCCCCATGTATTGTCTTTTGCAGCCTGCCCCGAGAAGTAGCGTTGTGGACTTTGTGACTAGTATTCGCAACCTGTATACGGAGACGAGTGATTTCCTCGCCGAGCGTGCAATGAGTCTCGTAAGTAGTACTTGCCTGTTGTCGCAGAAACTATGGAGGAAGTAGTTAACCCTTTAACACTCATATCAGCCAAAAACGGTTTCTGCAGTGGCCGTGAGAAATGTCCATTTGCTGACCAAGAGAAGAGTATTTTTGAAAATTTACCACTGGAATAACTGGCTCGATAAAATAGATTTCTCTTGGTCTGCAAATGGACATTTTCTATAAGGAAATTTAATTTTCTTTAACAAATTCGCGGGTTAAAGGGTTAAACCTATAGCTGACATGTCGTTTTGGGGCCACCTATCTTTTCACACAGTTTATCCCTTTACTGGTCAAGCCGGCCAAAACTGGCCACTGAAGTCGTCTTCATGAATTAATATTTAATGGGCAAGAGAAAACTATTTTAGAAAATTTACCATTGGAATAACTGGCTCAGTAACCGAGCCGGTCATTTCAGTGGTACAGTTTTTGTCTCGCCTGCGAAGCAAGATCGAGACATAGGTATCACTTTTCCGGCGGCGGCATAAACTTTTAGGTTAAGTTTATATCTCAGTAATGCCTGATCCAATTGGAACCAAACTTGGGTGCATGGTAATATACATCAAAAGGAAGCAGCCCGCCTATAAAAAGGCCATGAGGTCAAGGTTACAGGGGTCAAAGGTTACAGTATAATCTTTGTTAATATTTTACGCTATGTTTTTGCGTTAAACAAAAGTTGTTGCCATATATCAGCAATGCCTGATCCAATTGGAACCAAACTTGGGTACATGGTGATATACATCAAAAGGAAGCAGCATGCTGATGCAGACATCATGCAATCAAGGTTATGGAGGTCAAAGGTCACAGTATAATCTTTGTTATTATTTTACGTTTTTGCATTAAACAAAAGTTATTGCCTTATGTCTCAGCAATGCCTGATCCAATTGGAACCAAACTTGGGTACATGGAGATATACATCGAAAGGAAGCAGCATGCTGATGCAGGCATCATGAGGTCAAATTTATGGTGTCAAAGTTCACGGTATAATCTTTGTTAATATTTTATGTTAAGTTTTTGCGTTAAACAAAAGTTATTGCGTTATATCCCAGCAATGCCTTATCCAATTAGAACCAAACTTGGGTACATGGTGATTTACATTTAACGGAAGCAGCATGCTGATGCAGACATCATGAGGTCAAGGTTATGGGCGTCAAAGGTCACAGTATAATCTTTGTTAATATTTTACGTTAAGTTTACGAAACTTCATAGGGTGGTTGGACTAGATCTTGGGAAGAAACATCGAAATCGACAATGATCCGAAATCCAAGATGGCTGCCAGCCAGCGGCGGCCATCTTGAAAAATGGTTGCCGTATGATAACTCCGTTACCGTTTGTCGGATCTCATTGAAGCTTCATAGGGTGGTGGGACTAGGCCTGGGGAAGAAACGATTGAAATCGATAATGATCCGAAATCGATGATGGCGACCAGACACCGGCGGCCATCTTGAAAATTGGTTTCCAGCTGATAACTCAGTTATCATTTATCGGATCGTTAAGAAACTTCATAGGGTGGTTCGACTACCTCTGGGGAAGAAACCTATCGAAATTGACGATGATCCGAACTGCAAGATGGCCACCAGCCACGGGCTGCCATCTTGAAAGTTGGTTTCTGGATGATATCTCCATTACCATTTATCAGATCACTTCATAGGGTCGTTGCAATATGTCTGGTGAAGAAACTTATCGAAATTTACAATAATCCGAAATCCAATATGTCAGGGGTGGCCATCTTGAAAACTGGTTTCCGGACGATACCTCCTTGACCGTTTAACAGATCATATTAAGGATAACTGGTCTGGGTCTGAGGAAGAATAAATATTTTCTGATAGTTCTCATTCATTGGTTTGTCATCATGGTGGGGTATTATGCGTCGTTTGCGGAGCTCTTGTTAATGATTCAAACACAGCGTATAGTATTTAACACTCATATCAGCCAAACCGGCTTCTACAGTGCTCTTGAGAAATGTCTAGTTGTGGACCTAGAGAAGACTTTTTGAAAATTTACCACTGCCTCAATAACTAACGACTTAAAGGGTTACAGATGAAATGTTAGGTTAAAACAGCAACTACTCGCTAAGACCAGTATTAAAATGGTTAGTACGGGTCCTTCAAAGTTAAGAATCCTCACCTGCTGTTAAAAGATATGCCCAGTACCGTTAACCTGAATGTAAAAACTCAAATCAATAAACCACCTTTCCAGGATATCCATCTATCAATCAGACATCATATGACATCATAGTCAGCTAAGTGGCGTGTAGGATGATGTCATAATCATTACATCATAAATGATTCTATATGGCCATTCTTTAACTCTTAATAGTGCGACATGTACGAATTGTATGTACTGTAAAATTCTGTGTATACTGCGCTGTCATGCATAGAGCGCACCCCAAAATTGGCCTGAAAATCTTGTTTTCACATCTAGCGCGCAGTAAGATCGAAAGACATGTGAACGAAAACTGGTAACAAAAGAATCACTGATGTAATGCGTGTCAAATATTCTTTCCTTATAAAATCCAGTTTGTGGCGTGCGTTTATCTGTTGTTTAATCACGAGAATATCATTTGCCTACACTTTTAGCAATTATTTTATATTAAACTTTATTGAACAATATGAAAATACAAATATAATTTCCATCAGAACAGATTAGAATTCGATTCTTTGACAGCTGTGACCTTTAACCTTAACCTGTCAATCATAATCATCATCCTGCCCACCGATTGGTCAAAACATTGTCCTGTTTAGCACGTAGAAAACATTGCTTTCTATATCTATGTAATTGCTAGATCGCCTTGAAAAATATTGGCTCTATCATTCTTTTTTTTAACGAATTTATATCCGTATCTAGGTAGCAATCTATGGATTTTAAACATCTCTATGTCCGGCTTGGGAAGACAAGAGTAACGTCCCTTTATATAGATATAATAAATGCTAGATTGCCTTGGAAAACATCGGCTGTATTATACTTATTTCAACTCATTTATAGCCATGTCTGGATAGCAATCTATGGGTTTTAAACATCTCTATGTACTACTCTGAATAAATTAGAACAAATTACAGGAAACAATGGCATTGTAAAAAAGTTGAAGTATGTTTTATTTGATCATTTTACAGTACAGATCTTAGTTAGCTTTACTGTTTGACGAAGCAAAAACGAAACAAAAATGCGTCTTTTTCGCATCAAAACCTTGTAACGTTTCCAGGCGTGGCCAAACACCAAACGCATTTAATTTATTTTATAGGCGCGTCTAACGGAAAGTCAAACCCGTCCTACAATATGTTAAACATATGAAATAATTAAAACCCATCACGGAAAAAGTCAAACGTGCAATCAAATGTATTCAGTAACGCTACAAAGATTCTTACTACGCGTCATTAAACATAAAGTGGAATCGGTCTATAATCTGTCAAGGACCCGTACATTTAAATTTAAATTGCAATTAGAGCCGTATATGTGTTAAGTACATGCATCGCCTTTAGCTTTTTTTGTGGCTGTAAATGATAATTGTCGAATGTCATCATCGTAATCGTCAATCGTAATTTTGTATAAAATGGACGTGTGTGAACTCAGCACCTCGGTATTCTTTACTGTGTATGAAGCTAGTGTGATGACTGTGCATATATTTTAATAGATTTTCAAACCACAATTTCTTTTGAAATCTGGATGAATAAACCATGATATTCTCTGAAATGGGTTTATTACAATATAGTCTAATTTGAGCCGACGTAATAGGCATAACCTTTTAGAACAATATATGCACCAGTTGCAGCTAGTGTTATGCCAAATTTGTCTTATAACTGAAAGGGAAGCGATTTACACAATCTGCAAACCTGACATTTGGTTGTTTTCGATTTCGCTATTTCATACATAATATGTAACCGAAAAACTCCGTAGTGTTCCTGAGAAATGCCCTTTTGCTGACTAAGAGAATACTATTTTTGAAAATTTATCACTGGAATGACTGGCTCCCAGAATACTCTTGATCAGCAAATTGACATTTTATGAGACAATTGGAATTTTCTTGACCAAATTTACCCATTAAAGGGTTCAGCAGAAATTTACATATTCTTGACAAATATTGGTCAGTAAAGTGTTGTAAAGCTGGAGCTTTACTTACCTTTAACTACCTTGTTCCCTTGTTCACAGCGGGGAAAAATTCTCAATCCTTGTTCCACTGAAGATAAAGAAATGACGAAAACACCTTTACCTATCTACATACAGTAAATAAGTCAAACCAGGTCATTTTGGATTTGATTAAATTGTTTATTCATTCACTTAAAAGTTTAATGTTATTGTTATTGAATGCTGCCATATTGATATAATGCAGAGTTTGCTCAAACAATCACCAACACAGACAGTAGCGCAAACCACCACTGATTACCAGCATCACCAATATTATATAGGACCAAGATTAAGTTTACTTTACTGTTGATTTTGAGATTTGTATTGTTATCGATGATCAATAACAATACAAGTCCGGTCTCTAGAACAACGGTAAACTATCTTGGTCCTATATAATATTGCCCATGCTGATGATCAGCGGTGTTTTATGGTTGTGCTACTGTCTGTGTTGATGAATGATGTTGCTGGTCACAGGTCATATATTACTGATAGCATAGTGGTCTTTCAGATTTTTGTCCTGTTCCAGATTTTGTACGCTTATGTTTGCAACATTTGTTTGTGGTCTGGCTATGTTTCAACAGTAGCTGAAATAGAAAGTGAAACAAATATGATTACACAGGGAGTTATAAACATTACATAATGGACCTTTCCATTTTATCCATCAATCATGATGTCATAATCAACTACATGATGCATAAGGATGACAACATAATCAATGACATAATGAATGACGTAGATAAGTTCGTCAATCTTCACAGATACTTAATTGATGACGGACTATATGTATTCTATTTAACCCTTTAATGGACAAATTTGGTGAAGAAAATTTTAATATCCACTTATTGAATGTCCAATTAGAGGCCAAGAGAATGCAATTTTTGAACATTTATGACAAATTACTGGCTCGGTCATTGAGCCAGTCATTTGTGGTGAATTAAAAAAAATTCTATTCTCTTGGCCTGTAAATGGACATTCCACAAGGCCATAACAGTGGCCAGTTTTGGTCGGCATGACCATTAAAAGCTTAATAAAAATTATGTCGAATATTTTAAAACTAATTTGACTGGGAGTTGTTGCTGTCATATCAACAGCTTACATGTATAGTTTTCAGGAATTTTAGATTCAGAGAGTGCAGAGATCGATCCCAATGCAGGTAAGGCTTGGGTGGAGCTTAGCTAGAGATGGGCGGGGCATAGCTAAAACTGGATTCCTCCATTGGGCAAAACTATAAGTAAGACTGAGCGGTGGTAGTGAACACCTGACCTAGCACTGCAACAGTAGCATGACAAAATAGCATTCTATCTGTGTTGGTACAAGTACATTATGTAATAAATTATTAAAAAGTGTACCAACACAAATACTGATAGAATGCTACATGTATTTTGACATGATACTGGTGCACTGCCCGGTCAAGTGTTTACTACCACCACTCAGTCTCACGCCACAATAAAAAATTAACTACTATAATCTCACCCTGTCCGAGTACAGCGTACATTGCTCATAGTGATATTCACTATACCACCGCGTACCTCACCGATAATATTTGTTAGAATTAAACCAGCACGATTATAATTATGCCAGTTTATTCATTCATTTTGTTGGGTGACATGCATGGTGGTACAGTGGTACCTGATAAGAATGCTGGATTATTCATTAATTTTTCTGGGTGGCATGCATGGTGGTTACAACTCGGGTGATGTGAAGTTTGAAAGAAAAAATTCTATGGAAACTAGTAAAAAAAAATGTTAATTTCATGGACAGCAAAACAGCCCGTAAGCCTATTTATACCTGGAAACGTCTGAGCTGCTCTCGGAGAGCATCTAGACTTCAAAGTTTTCCAGTGGAGAGTTGGCGTTTCCAGGTGAGTGACCACTGAGGACAGTGAATCGTGCATGTCAGGAGAGTGAACGACTGATTCAAGTCAGACCACCAATGACCGATAGGAAAATGTCGATTTGCAGAACAAGAGAAGACTATTTTTGAAAATTTACGATGAATGACTGGCTCGGTTATCGAGACAGTCATTCCAGTGATAAATTTTCAAAAATAGCCTTTTCTTGGTCTGCAAATAAATATTTCTCAACACCACTGCAGAAACCGGTTTTGGATGATATGAGCCGGGTTCTGCCGATCCGGTTGCTTAGTGGAGTGAACTGTCCCACTTCCTCAAGAAATCATGGGTCATTTTGACAAATGTTGGATCAAGTACGTACATGGAAGATATCTATGTCCTAAAATCCATTAGGCCAATGAACCATGTGTGAAGGTAATGATTGGATGGTGTGGATTTTAGAGCACTAAATGGTGCAAGGGTCCTGCCTCCGCAAACCCCTGCATGAGTGTTAAAGTGTTAAGTATATGATGTCATAATGAATTACATCATATGTAGGCTGACGTAGCTAAATCTGTTAAACTTTTAAGAGTCAGTTGTACAAATTGTATGTCTTTACTATTTAGTAAACATTCTGTTGAATATTTAACAACAGACCCCAGTCAAATTACTTGAAATTAGTTTCAAAATATTCAACAGGTTAGCTGTATCTATAGTTACCATGAAATTTGGAATTCAGGATTCAAAGTACATACTGATCCCAACACACGGTCGCAAAGCATCGATGGAGCCTACCTAGAGATGGCCGGGGCATAGCTAAAAGTGGATCCATCCATTAGAAAATCAAAATTTCTGTTTTATCCTCATGTCAATTCTAGCTTTTGCTATATTTAACCCTTTCACCGACAGGTCCTGAAAACAATGTGGCAT